>JAQMCX010000046.1:6639887-6678841 GCA_029814765.1 Acanthurus leucopareius
GTACTCTGCGTCGTAAGCGTGTCTCTTGAAAGGTGCCATTTTGGGGTCTTTATACACACACAAGTGGTGTGGGACTGCATGTTGCTCAGTGTGCCAAAGCTCAGTGAGTTTGCAAAGTGCCTATTCTGCTCTTTAAGCTTCTCTCTTAAATTGTGCAACCGCACAATCACAATCAAAATGAACCATGCACTCAGGTGGAAATATAACAACAGTTGTGATGGCAGGGAGCCATAAGTGAAGCGCAAAGGGACAGTCTACAAAGTGCAGTACCGAAAAGAGATAGTGTGAAATATTTAATATGCTAAATTTACTGTTATATAGTGCAATGTTAACAAAGTTAGAACAACAGTTTAAACAACAGTGTTCTTTAATTCAACGACTGCATCATATTTCACCTGATACTCCTGTACAATTACTTCAAGATTATAACATGCACTCGCAGAACATTCCAATTGACTCATGTAACTTTTTTTTTTTGTATTTCTATAAAAGCACATTACTTGAATAAAATGTCTTGGAGCCTTAAATGTCCCTGGCTGTCAGTCTTTTGCTTCTTGTTATAAATAGGTTCATGATGTTTCAGCCTGAAAATACATACACACATTTTTGTGCACTCAATGTGTGAATGCATCTATAGATGCTTCAGTAACTGTGTGGGTGCTAATAGCGTGTCACTTTATAATGTGTGTGTGTTTGTGGGTGTGTGAAGATGAGGTGAAGATGGAGGTCATCACAGTATACCCACTACAATAAACAAAACTACACCACAGTCCTCTGGCAGATGTCACTGATGATAAGCCTGTTAATTTAATGCCGTCAAATTCAGCCAAGCTCCTGCTACTGCTTCCCTCCACCCAGAGCACTATTGCGGTGTACACTCGCTGCTGCAGCTCCTCTGCAGACAGACTACAAAGAACTGCCTTGCTGCAGAGCTAGCACCCAGGCAAGCCTTGCAGCATGGATGAAGATCTGATAGCAGGATGTAGTCACTGGCAGGCAGGACTGGAGTATAGCCTACAGCTTCTTCACTTCTTCACTTCACTTGTTGACTGCTTGTCGCTAAAGAAAATTTGAGAGGATTGTCATGCATTGAAATATACTGCAGGAACAGACCTGAGGAGGTGCTTTGCAGGTTTAAGAGTGTCTAAGAAAATCTGCATGAGTGCACCAAAATTAACTTAGTAAAAAAAAAAAAATCTCTTTTCGACTGATAGGTTTATCAGGAAAAACAACCGTCTAATGCGATTGTCTTATCGCTGATTGCTTATAAACCAAATGAAGGTGGAGTTATTAAATATTATCTTAGGCGCTGCAATTTTTAGACGGTCCCTTCACAGTGGTCTTCATGGCCGGCTGCACAATGTAATTCGTCTAGCTCGAGAACAGCTCGTATTAATGAAAAATTGCTTGTAGCTTATTTCTTACCTCTTCATGGTCGGAAAGAGGCATCATCAGTGTTTTAACACCCTTTTTTGAATCAGTCATTAATCCTGGAGCTTCCATACGGTCTGCCATTTCAACGGTAGTGCGTCACTTTAGGAGCGTTTAACTGATGCGTTATTCATCTGGGAATCTGTACTACTTGTCAAACTTTACCGAAGTTTGCGAGAAACAACAGGTGAGTGATTTACAGGATTGCACAGAAACACGAATAAATGACAACACGGTAGTTGGTTTGCTTGATTTTTAATGGCGGGTCGAAACGGAAACGGGTCCAAACTCCGTAAATTTTGGGAGATTTCTTTGGTCTTTAGAAAAGGAAGGTACATGTAAGCTTGCTCTTGAATTGAATTAAACTGAAAAACAAATAAACTTAGAACCAAGTCTTATTTTTGTTTTGTGGCCTTTCTTCATTGTGCGCAAGTGCAGTCTGATCTGCGGCGTGCACTTCACGCAGATTCGAAGGAAAAGTTTTGCGATGCATTTTTGAAATTGAGCAACTTGGCACATTTTAAGTCATTTAGTGAGATATATCATATTCATATAATTAGGTTCGTCAGTAATGGCCGACGGACTGAAGCTTGGTATGAACGAAGGGTTGACTAAAAGTACAAAACTAGTATTTCCTGCATCATGTGCAACGTTGAAAATGTGCAATGATCTGTTCTCACTTAACATTTTTTAAAGCAGGGGAGATTAGACAGATGTTCTGTTATCCATTTTGAGTAGAGTAAGAGGAGACGGTAACGCTTCCTGTTCCCTCATTTGACCCTTATTTAGCCAACTCTCAGGTCGAACAGCATCATCCAGTGGCCGCGTACGTCAACGCAGCCTCATTCTGAATTTACGATTTAATAATATATGTAGGAACAGGGCTTCATTTTCCACTTCTCACTATCTACTTTTGGTGAAAAAGCTCTGTTTGTCGATAGATTATCTCATCACTATCCCGTGCTGCTGATCTCTACCTTTATCAGTATCATGATCACACAAATTCACACTATAAAGGACTTTGTAAATTAGGCTACTCAAGGTAACTGTATGCATGAATTTTACTAGAGGAAGAAAATCTTCTGGAAATAAGCAGATGTTGCTCATAATTGAGTTCTGATGTCATCACAAATAGACACATAAAATCAATATAACAGTGGGCCAAAAAAACAAAACACTCTCCTAAAATGTGTTTCATATGTGGACCTAATTTCCAAAACACTGCAGCTAATCGTATTTATTATCATATTATATATTATTAATATTACAAAGTTTGATCTGTGTCGGGATATCTGGGGAGCAATGATGCCAATGTGATTATTGTGCAAGTTACAGGTCGTCCTAATCACTTGTGCAGGGGTGCCTTTCAGTGCACAGCAAGTAGGCTAAAGGTCGGAAATCCTAAATCTGGTGGGTGGGTTGTCAAAAAATATGTTTTCATTTGATAACTTCAACATGAAAAAAGAAAAAAATGTTCTTTCAGGTTATTTTCTTTGTTTGATGCCCAGAAAAAACAGAAATAAGACCTTTTTTTAAAGCCTGTTTTAGATTTAATAAACTAATTGAGTAAATGGATAATTTACATGAAAATAGTTTTCCACAGTCGCATTTAAATGTGCCTGAAACAGTCCTTTTACATCGATATATCTCAACCAAAACTATAGTCTATATGTTTTTACCTGCGGTAATGACTACATAAAATAGATATGATTAATAAGAATCACTTTTTTCTAGCAGTGGTTAAACTATTGATTTACAGTCACAACTTTTCTGCAGATTTTTTTGTCATTGCAGTTATTACTTTAATTTATTAATCAGTCTTTAAAAGCCTTGTCCAGGAAAAACAAAGGACTCTTTATTCTTCTGAAAAAGAATCAGTCTAATTGCTTCAAAGGGGATTTTGTAAAATAGAAAGTTATGTAAAAGGTTTTCTGAGGACATTTTCATGGTCATAAAAATATTCAGCCCAGTAGACATCTGCTGTCCACATTATTATTTTATAGCCAGCATTTTGTATTTAGTGAAATGTCTTAAGTGCAAGCTGTTCTTTAAATTTTCTATAATGAATACAAATAAATTCAAAGTAATAAGATATAAGTTATTTGACATACAGGCTACAGCTCTGCTGTTCAAAACCAGATAAATTATCCTCATGAATGATTTTCATCAAATTAGATAAATGATTTTCAAACTAATGTGTGTCTTCTCTCACAGAGCTGAAACATGGCTCGTCGTGTTGCTGTGGTTGGAGGAGGTGCTTCAGGTCTCACCTGTATCAAGTGCTGTCTGGATGAGGGGCTTGAGCCGGTCTGTTTTGAAAGCAGCAATGACATTGGTGGTCTGTGGAGGTTTAAGGTAAGTCACACTCTGTGCAGGTCAGACTTTTAATTATTCAGCATATGTAGCAAGTTAGGATTAATATATTCTCTCTTCTTTGCTGTTTTTGCAGGAGAATCCAGAGCCAGACAGGGCCAGCATCTACCAGTCTCTCATCATCAACTCCTCCAAGGAGATGATGTCTTTTAGTGATTTTCCCGTTCCTGCACACTTACCCAATTACATGCACAACACCCTGGTCATGGACTACTTTCGAATGTATGCTGACAAATTCCAGCTCATCAAGCACATACACTTTAATGTAAGGATGCGTCAATAACTCCCTGAGAAATAAAAAAGTATAAATTGCACTTTAATCTCAAAAGTAGAACGTTGCTTAGTTCAAGTTAACAGTTCTGTGTATAGTCATTAATTCCTTTTTCTACTTTCTGCTGTTTAGACCAAAGTCTTGCAGGTGAAGCAGAGACCAGATTTTTCTCATTCAGGCCAGTGGGAAGTTGAGACGGAGAACAAAGATGGTCAAAAGGAGAAACACATATTTGATGCTGTGATGATCTGTATTGGACATCACTGCAACCAAAACTTGCCACTGCATCAATTTCCAGGTACAACTGACAAGCTATTAATATCTTTCAGTTTTGTGCTACAGAGTGTGAGAGGAAAATTATGATGTCTAACTCAAATGTCAACCTTTGGTTCTTTCTTAAGGAGCAAATTATTAATAGATTTAATCTGATCTTACCTGTGGTAGTTTCCAACTATTAAAAAGTTTATGGGGTAGCCACCATGTTAAGAAAATAGTAAATCGGGTCAGTTCAACCCAATCAGGCTACTGATTCATGTTTCAAAACACAAAATCCAGCATAGGAAAAGCATTTTCATTCTTCTTTTACACAGGTTTGTATTTAGATCATGACTGCTGTTGGTGGGTGCTGGGAGATTACACAGATATGAAGGAAGTTTGCAGTTTATGACTAATGCTACTTTCCAATACCAATATATCAAGAAACTCTCCTTGCAGCAAAAGCATAGGGACATTTATTTATTTATTTATTTATGTATTTCCTGTAAGCAGCTTGGGACAAAAAAAAAAGTTTGCCGCATTGTTTAATGTTTAAAATGTAAAGCATTCTGTCTGACAGTCACAAACCTCTCCTCTCAGGCATCGACACTTTCATGGGGAAGTACTTCCACAGCAGAGACTACAAGACTCCTGAAGAGTGGAGGAATAAAAAGGCTATAGTGGTTGGAATAGGAAACTCTGGAGGAGACATTGCAGCCGAACTGAGCAAATTCACCAAGCAGGTTGGAAATTTTTTGATCATCAGATGCGCACACAATAGGACTAGGAGCTCTTGACCTTCATTAAGTGTCAACATAATGTTTTACTTCTTGTATCACATTTTTATAGGTATATCTAAGCACTCGGAGGGGAGCCTGGGTCCAGAATCGAGTTTCAGACAATGGTCTTCCCCGTGATATGCTCAATGACAGGATGGTGGTGTTTATGCGTGGACTCCTCCCTTTTGGATTACTCTGCAGCATGATGGAGAGACGCGTCAACCAAAGATTTGATCACAATCTGTACAGCTTGAAGCCAAAGCACAGGTAGCTTAGTGAGAAACGGTTTCTGTACTATTAATTAAACATATTATTACTCACATACTCACCACTCACGAGTGTGTATGTAAATCTCAGGTTGTTCAGCCAACATCCCACAGTGAATGATGAGCTCCCCTACCGCATCCTGTCTGGGACAGTTCAGGTGAAACCCAACATCCGCAGATTTCAGGGATCCAATGTGGAGTTTGATGATGGAAGTGTGGTGGAGGATGTTGATCTGGTGGTAGGTTTTTTTTTTTTAGTGTGTTTGCAAACTCTCCCAGTCGCATGAACAACCCATCTGTTTATTTTCTGTCCTCCTTAAACTTTCATAACCAGTATGTGTCACTGAGATGAGTACCTTGTCTTGCAGGTGTTTGCAACAGGTTACAGCTTTTCCTTTCCATTCCTGGCCTCACATGTTGTCTCAGTATCTGAGAATAAAGCATCTCTGTACAAGAATGTGTTTCCTCCTGAGTTGGATCATCCTACTCTGGCCATCATTGGCTTAGTGCAGCCACTGGGGTCCACTATTCCTGTCTCTGAGATGCAGGCCAGATGGGTCACACGTGTCTTTAAAGGTAATGCAAGCTCTGTGACAAATTTTGAAGAACTTTAACACAAAAATCCTTCTTTTACAGACATACTTCCAGTATAAGAAGACAGCTTACTCACTATTGCTCTCATTATGAACAGGCTGTGTTAAGCTTCCTGCAGCAGCTGCCATGCTGAAAGAAATTTCCTTTAAGCAGGAGTCAATGGCTAAAAGGTAAAGCTGTGGATTTTACTTGGTTCATCTTTTCTATTTTGAATCTAAAAAGCATCAAATCTCGCTGTCAGCATATTCAGCCAAAATGTCTTTTCAGGTACATCAACAGTCAGAGACATACGATCCAAATTGACTATATCAGATACATGGATGAGATAGCAGAGTTGATTGGGGTTCGACCCAACTTTCTGAGACTGCTGCTGACTGATCCCAGGCTGGGACTGAAGGTGATGCTTGGTCCTGGCACCACATACCAGTATCGTCTCCGAGGGCCAGGAAAGTGGGCTGGGGCCCGTCAGGCCATCCTCACTCAGTGGGAAAGAGTGGCTCAACCCCTGAAAACCAGGCCTTTGGATCAGCCAAAACTGAAGAGATCATTCATGTGGCCTCTGATTCTGTCAGCTGCTGCTTTGGGCTTGGCTGCCTACACTAACAAGGACAAAGTTTCAGCTTTCCTGCAAGATCCCGGTGCACTATTGAACAAGATAAAAGGCTACCTGCGTCCACAGTGATGCACATTTAGTGTTTACTTTATATCTGTTGCTATTATGACTCCATTACACGTTTTACTGGCCAGTAGGGACTAGCAGCTTGTAATAAATAGTATTAATAGAATAAATTTAATAATTTAATTAAAATATGCTATTAATGTCGAAAGTAAATTATAAAAATATAAAATATACATCAATTAAATAATTTGTTAAGTAAAGCACATGCAAGCAGCAACATTTTAATGTTCTTTTCGGTTGATGTACACTGTTGAGTAAATTAAACTACTGTAATGCATTTGCCTATACTTTATAACTTGTATGTGAAATCTTTATCTCTATCTTTATTCAATACAATAACATTCCCCTTGTTTTTCTTTTGTTTTGTTTTTTCTTGTTTTGTTTGGTTTAGTGTTTTTTGAACAGTGATGTATATCAGTCAAGTGGTATAATAAATCTTAACATTCAAGACACCAAATTAAAAATCAATCATATCGGTAAACATAGAGGAGGAGTGTCAGTCTCTTTTTTTTCTGTTGTTTTTTTTTTTATGCAACTGACTGTAATTGGGAAAATCAGAGGAGAAAGAAAAAAGAAAGACGTGAAAAATGCGCAAAAAAAGGACTGTAAAAAAAAAAAATCGAGCTGGACTTCATACTAACCGCCGCTCGTGAACCACGGCCAGACCCCGGAAGGAGAATTGTCCACGCGTGACTCGTTAACGTGTGGGTTGCCAGTTGTATAACCCGTGTATGGTATGAACTCTGATCAAACCAATTCCAGATATGTAAACGATTTAACACATTTGAAAACCTTTTTACGGCTGTCAGCGTTGTCTGTGTTCACTTCAGCACAACTATTTAGCGGGAACTGTCCAAATTTTAGGCTAGACCTATCAAGCTAGATCATAGGTAGGCCTAAGCATTGCAAATTCTGTTCCAGCCAACATCACATTTTTTAAATTGTATAATATTGTATTTAAGCTTCAAAAGATAATTTGTAAGCCTACAAAAATGAACTTGTTATCAAATCACAAAGTGACTGTGACTCTATATGTAGCTCACTGAGGGCACTTTGTGTTTTAACAATTGGCCGTTTTTACTATTATTTGGTCAGCACGGATGAGTTTTTACCAAATCCCATGCTGATCTACCACTAATGTTAAAATGGAACGTTATCTTTTTGGCTTATTGCGTTGAATATTTGCCTACTGTAATATGTTTATGTATTCATGTGTCAGTGCCATTATTGTCAACAGGTAAAAACTGTATTGCACTTCCATTTACAGAACTGAATCTTAGTGGCTGACAGTGAGCGAAGCTGATGGTGACAGACATGTAACTTAGCACCTGCACGGGGGTTATGGTTTGACAGGGGGATATCAGTGGATAAATCTGGCAACCTCAGTCTGCCATCTTTGATTGTGCGACAGGCCGCGGCGCGAGCGGGGCCTCACTCAACTGTAAAATCGTACTGGCACGAGATAACGGGTGGGGAAATACGCGGAACCAGTTGACGACCGTATACCGGTTTCCCGCAGTAACGGCCGAACAGAAACAAGTACAGACTGACGGCTTAAAACCGGCGCAGAATACATAAAACTGTAGCCGTGCATGTGGAGAGCGGTTTGCTGGTAGCCAACGAGTAAAGTAGCTAACCATCGTTAGCCGAACTGGGTTAGCAGGCTAGCCAGCTTTTGTAATCCGCCGGCCAGACACACAGTCGTTCACCACAAACCAGGCCGAAACCGGATATCAAGTGGGGCCACACAACAGTCGTAAGGACAAAGAAGGCACCGGCGGTGGCAGGTAAGTCGGCACATTATGCATGTTGAGAATATGAAGTCCTGCCCGGTAGCTGATGTGTTGCTGTCCCCACATCGTTAGCTAGTTAGCATGCTCTGGCCACAGAAGGGCTGAAAGTGGATGTGATGGCGACTAGTGAGAAACGAAACTATGCTAAGCGGAGCAAGCTGACGGCCTGCTTCTGACAGCACCATGTTAAATACTCTGTCAATAAATGTATTGGGGACTGAATTGTATCGATGGCATCTTGTGAATAACTTATGCAAAATATGTTATTTGTGCACAATCTGGTTGAGTTCCGGGCGAAGTGGGCCTCAACTCTCTGCCGGTGCGAGCCACCCAGCCCACCAGTAGTTTGATTTTTATGGAAAAGGGTGGCCTGCCGACTCATCAATGGCAGAGACTTACAGAAACAGTACGACATAATAATTTTACTGTCATCTCATTTAAATGGGACTAAATGAGCTGGTGATGTATTATCATTTATTCGTATTATTCTTTATGTTCGGTCTTATGCACAGGTTAGCACATCGGTTTCATTTCAGTAACGACATCTTTCAGATCTAAGAAATGTGGTTATGAAGAAGCACGTTTTGCAATGTGAGTGTGCACATTTTAGAAGTTTTCCAGTGTTGGTTGAGGGACTCAGAATGATTCATAAATTCTATCTGTATATGCGGAAACACCTCTGGGATAAAAAAATAGACGACTTGGTATTGTTTCTTCATATACAACTGTGATTAGAAATGGATATGCATCTGACTAGGTAAGGGGAGGCCATTCAGACAAATATTGATTAGAGTAGTGGTACTTATTGATTGACCAGTCAATGATATGGTCTGATCAGAGAGCTACATCTAAAGATAAATGTATCTTCTGAAACTTTTTTTTTCTTTTAAAAAGGTGATCATGATTTTTGTGTTCATTTGAAGCTGATGTCTGCAGAAATGAACGTTTGTTTGGGCATTGTATGAAAGCACTTTAGCAGCAAATGAATGAGTGAAAACATCCCCCCCTCTTTGTGTGCATAATGAAATTACCCAAACCCCCAAGGGAGAGCATCTTACTGGTATTGATGGCCTGGTGTTGGAGCACCACAATAAACTTAAATGGTTCTCATTCTCATCATTTTCTGGGCTCTTTGTTCGCTGGGCCTAAAACAGTAAGCAGCTGTAGAGACACTTAAAGAATGCGCTTGACTTGAGCCTGAAGATCATTTGGTAGCGTCAATAGTCTGCTAAGCAATAAGAAACATTTGACTCAACATTAAAAGTTTTATTTTTTAGTCCAGGACACGTTATTAAGTACTCCAATCTCATTGTTGTAACTTTGGCTGTTAGTGTGCAACAGATGACTGACATAATGTGTTCACAATTGTTGTGATTTTGGTCCAGAGTACATCAGTGAAACATTACAGTACAATTAAGGAAATTAAAATGAAAGCCTGTTTCTTTAAGCACTCATCATTTAGGCCACCTACATGACTTCTTATTCCAAGACTTGACTGTTGGATTAGATAGATCAGTCCCATGATTCACTGTAAGCAAAAGAATGGGGTGCATTAACACTGCATAGGTAAGTCATCTGATGACCTGCAGGCTGAACCTGAAACTAGATCTACAATTCAAAAGAGAGTCATAATATGTTACTGGGACACTAAATTTTTGTGTTCCTTCTTCATTAAGATTTCCAACAACTGCTCTGAGGCTTGTGTATCTTTGATACTATCAGACTGCTAAGTGTGTATCAGCAACGGCCATAACAATTTTAAAGTGAAAAGTTACATACAGTAAACTGTAAAGCTGAATGTTTTATTTCCTACAGCTAATTATCATCCTCAGGATAAGAAGATAATTTCACTGTCCACACAGTTGATGAATAGAAAAATGTCAGCGGAATTAATTTCATTTTACAGCCAAAATCTGTTAGGAAGATTCCAAATTTATGCATACTTTTACACAAACTAGTAGTTGCCGAGCAAACACACAAAAATATAGTAATTCTCTAAGGATTACAAAAGGTTTATGGGCTTAACTTGATAGATGGACTCCTGTGTAAAAGTAGTTGCAGGGACGCAGGGTCATGCTGGAGGTTGGGTTGAACTGATTGAGGCTAATAAGCAGAGATGCAGTTGTATGCTTTGGGACAAATCTTTGGCCTTTTCCTTACTATCTTTTAACACAACCATCTAAGAAAAATCACCTCAGAAGGGTAGTCTAAAGTTCCTCACTTGAAGCCTCAGTGGCTCATTCTTAGGTGACTATTGCCCACACATTTTTCCTGTAGTTTCATTGGCACTGAACAGGTAACTTAATTTGTACATAGGAAATAGGACTTTTGTCATCAGGCCTAGTCAGGCTTATCAGTGTTCCCTCTTCCTGTTAGAAATACATTGTCATACATTCTATATTCCTCAGATGTCAGAATTTATCCATACTCTGATTTCGCTCACATATGACTCAGTCCCTCTTCACTACTCCTTAAACTGCTTTCACAAGAAGAGAATCGTGACTGATTCTCAGAGAGAGTTTGCCTGAAAAATATAAGCAGGGACTTTTTATGTTTTATAGGGTCAGGGTTTGTAAAAGTTTGGTTTACCCAACTGAAAGATCTTAGAATTTTTTAGACATAGTCTGATTTGTATCAGGCATGTTTGATAAATTCAGTGTGTCTGTGGTGTGTGGGAGTCCCAGACAAACACCCTAATAACAAAGAGGGAGTCTACCACTTAAGCTTGACCTGCTGCAGAAGTGCAATTTACAGAGTACTTTGAAATGAAAAAGTGTTCCTGCTACATTCAAATTGTTCTGCCTGCCCACCTCCTGTCAGGCATCACCGCTGAAAATGACAATATTGTAATAGAAACACTTTTATAATGATGACAAATTTTACTGTTTCACTTGTCAACTTCTCACACATTGTCTCTGCTGATCTGCTATCAGTCTGCTTAGTCAAATTCAGGAGGAACAGTCAGCCCAGCTGTCAAACATAGCTTCATTTAGATCACTTTTTGTCTTATGTTCTTCTGATCTAAACCCAACACACAGATCAATAAGCCTGTGTCCAAGGGATGCCAAAGCAGGCAAGCTTTAACGGAACTTAAATGTGGACTGATGCCAGTATTTTGTCCAGACTTGTAATGTGTTGGTCTAACTGACTGCGACAGGATTGGTAACAATTACTTTTTTTCAATTCAATTCAATTCAATTGCTAGTTTGTAATTATTTATTTCTTTATATTTTTGATGAAAACATTTTCCTGGGGTCCAAAATAACGTCTTCCAATTGCTTTAATCAACAGTCCCTCACTGTCGAAATTGACAAAGAAAAGAAGCAAATCATTACATTTGAAAGTTGAAACCAATAAATGTTGACAGTTTTGCTTAAATGACTTAAACAATTCTTTGATAATCAAATTATTGGTGACTAATTATCTTTTAATTTAACTTCTAATTTAACTAATAATTACATGTCAATAACTATTGAAAACAAAAACTGCCACCAGCATTTCCAATTTGAAATCTTGTGTCATTTGCGCTTGACCTTTTTTCAGACATCTGTGGAGTGTATCTGCTGAAACTTAAACCCAAAGCCCCTATTACATTAATGCATAAAAATTTCACAGTTCTTAAAACTTGCTCAATCATTAAAAGAAACTTAAAAAATGCAGGAGAAAATACTTAGAGTGTTGTATGGCCTACACTGTCCCATTTCACTGTCACTCATTTGACGTGGCATATATAAGCTTCAAGTTGTGCCCTGTGTGCTTTTGGTGGGCACTGCAGACAACAGCAGCAGAAGCACTAAAACAGGTTGATGCAAAAATGCAAACCAGCGTAAAGATGCACTTACATCACTTTTTACCTAACTAAAACCAGTGATGTACCAGTATCTGAAATACAAGGGCAAAGTAGTCTTCGATAAAACTCTGCGAGCAGAGCTGGGTATCTGTTTTGATATGAATGGCCTTACAATGCATAATTTTCATGTTTTTATTTTCCTTTTTATTACAAGTGTCATGATAAATCCTGAGATGCAGTATTGCACATCTTAAAGGCACAAAAATATGTATTTTTTGTTTGCTTGCTTTGCTTGTTTACTAAAAGGCTTTTTCTTTAAGTGGATGTTCCTTTGCATAGTGTTTTAGAGCCAAGTTGAAGATAGACTGAGCTCATCAGAGCTGTCAACTCCCCTTAACACATGACAACTTAGACAAACTCACATAACCACACACACTCAGACAGTGATCTACCACTGCTCCATTAATAATGTATGACCTCTGTGTGACTTAGAAAAGACACCGAAGCCCCAGCATGCTCTTGCTCTGTCCATGGTACTGCTCATTCAAGAGCAAACATATGTCAGAAAAAGGATCAGCTAGCACTGATCCATCAACATAGTAAAACTTGTAAGCAGCACTGATCCTGTAGATTGGCTCAGATTTTCTATAATACAATATAATATAATATCGCTAATATAGCTGTTTTGTGACAAAAAATCTTGCATTAGACTTTTGTTTAATGTGTACGTGGCTCTGAAAAAAGTTTTACACAGTTGAAATTCAGGGGTACTCTGAGGCCAGATCAGGGCTGATACTGACCTTTATTGAGATCGTCTATTGACCAGGCATGTTCATGTTCAGACCACTGTTAAATTGTTTGTTTTGTGGAGGGGTTCTCAAAATCAAATAAAGTTTGTTAGTGAATATCAGGGAAGTTTTAGATATCTGTTGAGATCTAGTGTCTGGAGCCTAACCTTTGACCTTTGCTTCTATTTGTGGTGTTCTCATTTTTCTCACACCTTTGGTCTGTAGGAGGCTGGTTCTGGGGGCGAGGCCAAAGGACCAGACTCAATGAGTTTCCAGCGAAATGTCCGAGAAGTCAGGGCAGAGCACCAAGGCAAAGGATGGCAAAACAAAGTATGCAACCCTTAGCCTCTTCAATACCTACAAGGGCAAATCTCTGGAAACCCAGAAAACTGCAGGTAAGCCCTGACTTTAATTTCTTGTCAATTCTGCACATAATTGCATGTGATAACTTAAAAATGAACTCTATTTGCAGTTGATGTGAACAGCTTTTTTAATATACATTTCTTTGATTCTGATCTAGTTTTTGCACTAACCTCCTTAAAAAGCCTAATCTTGCTGTTCCCTAATATGTAAAATGTTTCTTCACCCTAGTGGCTGCCAGACATGGGCTCCAGAGTTTGGGCAAGGTTGCTGTCAGCCGGCGCATGCCCCCTCCGGCCAACCTGCCCAGCCTAAAGGCAGAGAACAAGGGAAACGACCCCAACGTCAACATCGTCCCCAAAGACGGAAGTGGCTGGGCATCTCGAACTGAGGCAGGGGACGAGAGGTAAATTAAGTAACTTGTGCACATGTCTGTATGAATATTAGTCCATACACAAACTGAAACTAAACATTTTAAGCATTGTCATGTTTTATGTGTCACAGGCAACAAGAGACACCCCCACCCCAGAACAAACCAGCAGTGCCCCAGTCACAAGAACTTTCCATTGGGGGCAGCCGCTCCTGGGCTAACAACAAGCAGACACAGCTAGACGGTAAATATGCTCTACACTAGCTCCCTAGGTATTACACCTACTCATAAAACATAGATTACCTGTGCTGTAGGCACATGGTCCTAGAGCACTCAACCATTACAGTCTGCATGGAATGCAGAATGATTAAATGAGATGTTGGGTTGGGGGAGGGTGCTGCACACCAACTGAAAATTAGACCTTTTAATGCTCATCTCTCATACACTGTATTGTATAATCAGTTTGGGGATTTCTGTGTATTCATAATAATATGCTTATACTATGCAGGAGCTCCTCGCGTGAGCAGCCAGTTTCACCAGGAGTTTCCCAGCTTGCAGGCGGCTGGTGAGGTAGAGAAAGGGGACAGCCAAGAGGAGGAGCCTTATGGACCTGGCCCCAGCCTCAGACCTCAAAGTATGGCAAAACTCATGCACATAAAAAGTAGTTGAATATTCACTGATTGCTTTCAGTTTTTCTGGTGTTCAGAAACCACATGCTTCCTCATTATTAAAAAAAAAAAAAAATCTCTTTCATCTGTCATTTTAGATGTTGGCAGTTGGCGTGAGGGTGGAGGAAGGAATTTGAACACTGCACCCAGCCCATCTGAGATGGACAACAGGGCCCCAGAGGAGAGTAGCACGGGCCTTGGAACCTCTACACCACCAGGTGAAGCTGATGAGCCTGATCGAAACGACAGTCAGAGGGAGAAAAAGGATGGCAGAGAGAGGTTGCAGCCCTCTGGTCCTCCTCAGCCTAAACTTAATGGAGGTCAGCAGTCTTCTGCTGGGGTGCCAACTCACTTTGACCCTGCTTTCAGGAGCATGATGCCACCTTATGTAAGTCGTAGTTTGACATTCTGAATAGATCACATTTGCATCTCATATTTACAGTATATAGATGTAATGCTTATTACTTCTTGATCCAATCAGATGTGTTTGTGTTTTAGATGTTCCATGCCTATCCTCAAATGTCTTTTGGACCTGGGCAAGGAAACTTCAGATACCCTCTACAACAAGATGGAGCAAAGTGAGGCTAATGTCTAAGTCCAAGATTCATTTTTGATTTTCTGTTGATTTTACCCACACAAACACACTCTGGATTCTCCTTTGATAATTAACAAAAAAATTAAAGATGTTTAAATTCATTCAGTCTGTAAATGGAAGAGCGATAATTTCATAAAGTCAAATGAGGACAAAACTAGAATCCAACAAGGGGGCCTTAGAACAAAAAGAGAAATGGTGTTTAATAATCTGGGGAATATAACTCCCTGGGTTAAATATAGATTGATTTAGATCTTAGCTAAAGTCCCATATCAACAAGACGACAAGAACTTCCACTATAGAAACATGCTAAATACATCCATTTATAACCTAAAAAAATGCTAAAAATCTTATTTATACTTGTATTTGTTTGTTTATTTGTTTGTCTGTTTGTCTTTTAAGGCAGCATGCTTACTGCAACACGCTATTTTCTGGTCTGCAGCCTAGATATCAACCAGGATAAAGAAGAGACAGCACATCAGTCTAATTTTAGCTTCCCTTTACTGACTTTGTGTAAAATTCAGAGTAAGCAGTCTCCATTAGCTTGGGAAGTTTTAAGTTGGGACAAAGGCAGGTTTTTTAAATTCCTGTCATATGAGTCATATTATTAAAATAGAAATGCATTTGTTGACTAAATTTTTTCAAATTTATATTCATACTCATTGTTATTTCTAAAGTGATATATCCTATCCATTTAAAAATAACATCAGGTCTGCATATGCCTATCCAACCCTGAAAAGTAGCAGATTAAGAAGCAGCTTTTTCTTTATGAAAATAATACCAGCAACTACATGCTTATATTCTAGCTAATGATTATGATAAAAAAAATTCCAAGTTTTCCGAACATCTAGCCTAAGATGTCATAAGATAACACAGACGCACATGCTTTATATCAGTAAAAACAAATTTTGTGAGTTTTTGACATGATACTGCCAATATATCCTAGTTCTTGTATAGAACTGATTGTCTATAAACTAGATCAGGTCACACAATAAACTAATGAACTTTCCTCTCTTCTCTGTTGTATGTTAAGGGGTACTCGTTCAGCACGACCCCAGCAACCTCCGCCTCAGTCCTGGCTGCAGGACCCAGACAGACCCTCTATTGTCAGCGCAACAGAACTAAAAGAGCTGGACAACCTAGACACTGATGCTGATGAGGGCTGGGCAGGTCAGTGGTTAAACATCACCTTTGAACTTCACTGCTCTACTAATGATTTGACAAAGGTAGTTCTACAGTTTTTGCATGTATAAATCCTCTTTCTTCTGCAATCCAGGAGCTCAGATGGAAGTGGACTACACTGAGAAACTAAACTTCAGTGATGATGAGGAGAATCAAGCTGCTAAAGACAAAGGAAACTGGTGAATATTTTTATTTGAATTGCTTCACTATTAAAAAAAAAAAATTATAAGAAGAAAATTTAATATAAAATATTATGTCCATTTCCATCACTAACTACTATAAAAAAACTTTTTGTCATTTTGTAAATTTGAGATAGACCGAAGTTGCTAAATAATTGTGTTGTATCATGATAATCTTTTCAAGAGAAGGACAGATTATTAGGAATATGTATTTCAGCTAGACCATTTTATGTAGTATATAAAGATACCACTAAGATACATTAATAAACAGACTTTATTAGAGTTGTTTTGTGTCTACCAAGACCATTTATGATAAGATTTTAAAGTATTAACATTAAAGTGATGTGCTAGGAAGAGCTAGCTTGCTAGAGTGATATTTTTGTTTTTACTAAACTGTATTGAAATAATTTTTAGGGACTGGATGGGAAAAGTGGATCGTATGAGGTCTCGGCCATCAGATGGTCAGGAGGGCTGGAAGGAGGGATCCGAGGACCGTGGGGGCAGCAAAACTTCATGGGCCGACACTGTAGATCCCAGATCGCCCTCACCTGGCAGTATGGGGCAGTACAATAAGTCAACTGCGCAACAGGATTATCAGGTAAAGGTGGATATGCATTTTATAAGCCACTTGTCACGTGTAAGCTGTGAAATTTAACACCAGGCCATGCTAATTTCTCCATTCTTCAGGGTGGCAATCGTTCTGTTGGTAGCGGTGGTCTGCGTGGTAGCAAACCACAGGCTGCAGCGGCACCTGGTGCAGAGGAGGACCCTGAGGCCTGGCGACAGAAGCGTAAGAAGCCTGCAGAAGTTTCTGAAGCTGTAGAACGAGCTAGACGAAGGAGAGAGGAGGAGGAACGACGGATGGAAGAACAGCGGCTTGCTGCTTGTGCTGAAAAACTTAAACGTCTCAATGAAAAACACAGACAGGCAACTGAGGTGAAATCTGTCCCCGCTCAGACCACCAATAATGATGCAGGGATTGCTTATGAGGAAGCTTCTTCATCAGCTCCTGCTCCTGTGTCCAGTCCTGCACCTTCAGTCCCAGTTTCACAATCCCAGCCACCAATCATGCAAGTTCCTCTACCTGAAAGGGTAGATGGAGAGAGGATGGAGCGAGAACGAGAGAGGGTAGAACCAAGTGTAGAGGAGGAGGCCCTCTTGCCTCGTCAGCCCACCCCCCCTATCCAGAGACCTGTTAACATAGCTTCAGAGCCTAAGAGTGAAGGAGAAAGCTCCTTGGTTGAGGTCAGCCCTCTAATGGAAGAAAACCGGGCTGACAGGTCAACAGTGCCAATACGAGACTATTTCAACATGGAGGACAACAGAGGTGAGCTATTTAACACTTTTTTCCCTCATTTGTGTGCATTAATTATCATTTAAAAGCTGACACTGACTGCCATTCTTTTTAGTTACACATGCTGCTAGATGTCATTGGTTTTGTTTTCCTGCAGTGGATGAGCCCCACCTGTCTCTGCCTCACATGGACACCCCCAGTGGGGAAGAAGTCCCTGTGGCACCACCACAGCTGGAAGGAGAAGCAGCAGCTGCTTTGCGTCCCTCTCTTACTTCGGGCTATTCCAAGCAATTTCAAAAGTCTTTGCCACCTCGTTTCCTTAGACAGCAGGTAAGGCTGTCCACATCTGGCTTCTCAGATAGTAATGGGTGAAATGTTGCTGATTGAATCATAATGAGTGTGTGTCCGTGAACCAAAAGGATACTTGAACACTAAATTGATTTTGGATTCGCTCCTACAGAGTTGACAGAAAAAGAACATTTTTGGTTAATTATGTTTTTCCACAGTGGATGTGTTTATTAGTAATAGGAGAAGTATACCTTTACCTGTTAGCAGTAGTGTTTTGGCATCAATAGTGTGCAAAGTGGAGACACGTGGGTAAATGTGTTGTCCATATTTGCAAAGGCTTTGGAGCAAATAAAGATAATTTGATTCAATATTGGCAGCACTGTGGTATCAGAACAAGCAGAGGTGGTTTTGATCCCTTAATACAACAAAGACACCTGCCTAGAATACACCATGTACGAATTGTTCAGTTACCAAAAACAAATGACCTTTTTGATCTTAAATTTTCTTTGTTACCATTTCTAATTAATCTTGTAGGAGCAGATGAAACAACAGCAATGGCAACAACAGCAACAGCAGAGTGGGGGCTCTGTGTCCCCATCAGGCGGTGGAGTTCCAGCTACCCAGCAACAACAGCAGCACCGCTCAATGTATCAACCCATGGGCCCACACCACCAGCATCTGGCCTCCATGGGATTCGACCCTCGCTGGCTCATGATGCAGTCATACATGGACCCTCGCATGATGTCAGGACGTCCTCCCATGGACATGCCAACTAACATTCACCCTGGTAGGGAGTTAATATGGAACAGAAATTAAGAATTATTGAGTGTCTTTGAGCTTAATGTACTGAAAAGCTGACAGATGTGCCAGACCACCTGTTGAAATTTGCTCTGCTTCGTCCTTTGCAGGGAGGATGCCACCTAAGCAGATCGTGCGCAGAGAGCCTGGCGACAACTCTAGCTCCAGCTCTGACTCATTTGACCATTTGACCCGACCAATTCGTGACCATGGCCTGCCTTCAGACTCACGAATGGTTTGGGGATCAGACCCATACCCACAGTCTGAGCCATTGCCATCAGTAACTCCTCCTAAAGGACGAGATGACAGCAAGGAGCCAAGGTGTGTATGAATGAATGAATGAATAAAATAATAAAAGAAAACATGAGAAAAAGATTTTATTTTCTGCTTATGTCACAATAACAATTGTTTATCTACAGGATGGAATCTGGTTTGGATCTGGACAGGGGTCTCCCAGCTATGTATCCCCAGGACCACAATGCATTGGACTCACATAAAAGTAACTTCTTCCAGGACACTACAGAGTCCCTGTCAGCGTTTACTCAGGGCTCTGAGGATGCTTCTGGGCCTTTAGACAGGGTACCTGTTGTCCCAGCCTTTGATCCAGAGGAGCCAGGGCTCCCCAGTGGGGAAGAGGTAGAAGCTCTTGGTCAAGCTATGCTCCAAAGGAGTGTCTCTCAGGGCTCCAGCCACTCCCTTGTACTGGATAAGCCCAGGTTTGATGGGCTGCCTCTGGGAACAGAATCACTAGAGCTGCAGGACACAGGAGAACGGACTGATGATAAGCCACAGAATGAACTCTACTCTCAGGCTACAGTGACTAGCAACAGAGCTACACCTCCTGCTGATGGATTACACAAACAAGAGAAGCTGCCTCTGCCAGCCCCTAACAAGCAGAAAGCTGAGCTGCGCTGGGGTGGCAGATCAGGGGCGGGACGCAGAGAAGGACCAGGGGGAGAGAGACCTGTCCGCAGGTCTGGGCCAATAAAGAAACCTGTCCTTAGGGACATGAAAGAAGAGAGGGAGCAAAGAGAAGAGAGAGAAAAGCGTCACGAGAGGGGGGAAAGAGGAGACAGGTCCAAAAAGGATCAGTCCTCCAAAGCTCCTTCTGCAGCTGCTGCTGTATCTGAGGGCTCTAGACCTCAGAGCGAGGGGAAAAGAGAAGCTGCTCAGGCTGAGGAACCACCCTCTGGACATCAGAGAGCCAGGGACTCTCAGCCTTCATCTGGGGCCCCCACATCTTCTTCTCAGGAGGAGAAAGCAGACAAACTGCCCATCAATGACAAACATCCAGAACTCAAACTGCCCTCCAGGAAAGAGTCAAATCTTCCTCCTCGTGCCTACCGACGGGAGGAGAGAGAGAGGGAACGTGAAAGGGAGAAGGAAATGGATAAGGACAGAGAGCGAGAGCGAGAGTGGCCTGTTGACTCCAATTTCAAAGGACGTGGTCGAGGGGAGTATTACTCCAGGGGACGAAGCTACCGCGGGACTTACAGCGGCCGAGGCAGGGGGAGTCGTGGTAGAAGCCGGGCAGAATACCCTTACAGAGAGCCCCGATCACGCTCTGATTTACCTGCTGGAGGCGCTGCTGCCTTCCGCAACAGAGAGGAGAGTGAGACACGCAGTGAGAGCTCAGACTTTGAGGTTATACCAAAGCGTAGACGGCGCCGTGGTTCGGACACAGATTCTGAAAGTGAAGGTGGGAGGGAGTCTGCCAGTGATACAGGACCCTCTGACCGTGAACCTAGCACCAAGCCCAGCCGTCCACTGAGACGAGAGCTTCCAGGGGAGGCCAGGGCTGGGCCACACAAGCCAGGCTTTGGACCACCTCACATGGGAGAAAAGGTTGGATCTAGAGGGGACGAGGAAAGTAGGCCCAAGCCAGGATTTCTTCCTAAAGGAGAGCCTTCTCGACGAGGAAGAGGAGGATTATACAGTAGACGAGGTGGAGCAAGAGAACGCGGCGGCCCTCGCTCAGCCCCTCTAAGACGACCAGCAGCTAGAGATTCCTCTTCTCAGTGGCCCTCTAAACCCATGGAAACATTCAGGCCAGAAGACACAGAGTCTGCACCGAGATATGACAATCCTCCCACTGACCGACGGCCCCCTAAGTCTGATAGCAAGAAATTTGGGGATGGGGCTCCCCAGAGTAGTAGAGAAAGGCCTCGCCGATCCAGGCCAGCACGGCCTCCCAGGCAAGATAAACCTCCCCGTTTCAGGCGATTGAAAGAACGGGAGGCTGCAGTTTTAGCTAGTGGAGAGACAGCCCCAAGTCCCCCTGTCCCTCTACTCCCAGTGCCTGCTGCTGCTGTCCCCAGCTCTAGCTCTGCCCCTGCCCCAATCTCCCTTTCCCCAACCCTGTCTAGAGCTCCAGGAACTCCTGTAACTGTGCCTGTGGAAGCAGCAACCACTATGCCTGCTACAGACTTGCCTTCTCCTATAGAAGCTCCCTTGCCAGAGACCAACAGCGCCACCATTACTGCAGTTGGTACCAAGTCCCCTGACTTGTCCAATCAGAACTCTTCAGATCAAGCCAATGAAGAATGGGAAACTGCCTCAGAGAGCAGTGACTTTAACGAAAGGAGAGAGCGAGAAGAAAGGAAAGGAGTTCTAGAGGCTGCAAGTGAAGCAGCCACTGCTTCTGCCCCAGCACCTGCAGCCCCCCAGGGCTCTTTGACCCCCAATAAAAGCCCCCCTGATGGAGGGGTGGCTCCAAAACGAGAAGGGGCTCCTGCAGCCAAGAGGAGTTTCTCAAGTCAGAGGCCTACAGAAAGACAAAATCGTCGAGGTAACAGTGGAGCCAAACCAGGCCGGAGTTACACAGGGGGCAAGGGGGAAAGGAGGGGAGGGGCCAAAGCTGGCCGTAAAGGGTGAGTATGAACAATTGAGCTTTTGTGTTTTGTTAAGCATTTATTTTGTCTGCTCACATTATCACTTGCACAATGAAGTTGACTCGGTGAACAGTGTATGTGTTAGAATAACAGTGCAGGTTTATTCTCACACAATAAACCTTTTGTGTAATATTCTCCCTAATTAGTACTTGTACTGCATAGCACTTCTGCAGAATGTACATATTTCAATTCTCAAACAATTCTCATGTCATTTCATTGTTAATTTAAATCTAAAATTCCTCAGCATCTTAGGCTTTCACCCTCTCACTGTTGTTCTTACCAACAAAAATTTTCCGTCTCAAATGTGTCTGTGAATCAAACAGTCCTGCAGCCCAACAGAACTCAGAGACAACAGCACCAGCAGCTGGAGGAGCATCCCAAAGGTCTGCAAAAGAACAGTCTGCCCGTCGCAAAGACGAAGCCAAACAGGCTGCCAAGAAGCCCAAGGAGAATGCTCTTTCTCAGTTTGATCTGAACAATTATGCCAGTGAGTAAACTTATTTATACACTGATACTAGCTTCATATTTAGAAGTCAGGAACTTGTATTTGTCTCCAGCTGCTTATTACCTGAAAACTGAATGTAAATGTTCCATATTACTTTTTTCTTTGTAACTGAAGGTGTTGTGATCATTGATGACCACCCAGAGGTCACTACCACAGAAGACCCACAGTCCAGCGCCAATGATGATGGTTTTACAGAGGTGGTCTCCCGTAAGCAACAAAAACGGCTGCAAGATGAAGAGAAACGGAAAAAGGAAGAACAGACTACTCAGGTATAAAGAGGCATAGCTTCTGGTACTACAACAGCAGTGCATTTGATTTGTTTGTTGATATGTGCTCTACCTCTCATACAATATTGCCTCCTTTTTATATGGTACACTTTTCTAATACTAATAATACTTTACAGAACTGGAGTAAAAAAGGCTCTGGTGAGAAGGGCAGAGGAGGTGGAGGAAAGCTTCCTCCAAGATTTGCTAAAAAGCAGTCTTCTCAACAACAGCAACAGCAACAACAGCAACAACAGCAACAGCAGCAGCAACAACAGCAACAGCAGCAACAACAGCAACAACAGCAACAACAGCAACAACAACAACAACAACAACAACAACAACAACAACAGCAGCAACAACAGGCCTCACAGTCACAGCCCCCCGTAGCCTCCACACCCCAGGCCCAACAGCCGCCCCCTATATCCGCACCCCAGCACTCTCACCTTGCCCCATCCCAGCCTGCTTCATCCCCTCAGACTCTAGAGGGTACAGTGGCTCCTCTGTCCTCCATTCCCCCTGCCACTGTGGACTTTACCTCAAAGAGCCTACCCCCGGCACCCACGCAGACACACAGCACTCTAGGTACAGAACTGTGGGAGAACAAGGTAGCAGGCTCCGCTGTCCTTCCTGATGTCAAGAAGCGTGAGTGAATATGTCAATGTCTTAAAAGTGTCCTAGATTTATCTCAGCTCTTAAATATTACAAGATAAAAAAGTGAAATTCTAATTATTTATTTATGCAAAATATATATTCCAGTTGGTCCAATCAGCCCTCCCCAGCCACCCTCTGTGAGTGCCTGGAACAAACCTCTTACCTCCTTTACTGGCACTGTCTCCTCTGAGGTATGTTGAATATGCTCATCTTATCTTCTGTTGACCATCTCATCTTGTTAATGTTTTGTTTTGAGAGTGTGGACCTTTTGATTCTTGCCATTATCCATGGAAAAACATGGGATGCTTGGTTTTTTTTGATTAGGGTGTGAAGCCCGGATCAGAGAGCAGTGTCGAATTGGCAATAGACAGTATTCAGTTTGGAGCACCATCATCTGCAGGCAGCACTGACAGTGATGGGGTTCCTGCGTTGCTAGAAACTGGCTCTGAAAACAAACTACCTGCTCCCAAAGAACAGAGACAAAAACAACCTCGAGCTGGCCCAATCAAAACACAGAAGGTAACTCAAAAGTGGTGGAAACTTAATGTTTTTAAGCTATTTAGCACAACCTCTCATTCCTATTAAATCCCTAAAACTTTATTAATTAAAAATGCCAAATCTTCCCCTCCTCCCCAGCTTCCTGAAATGGAACCAGTGGAAACCAAGGAGTACAAGCCTGGTCCCATTGGTAAAGAGCGCTCTCTAAAGAACCGCAAGGCCAAAGACGCACGTGGAGGAGAAGGTGAGGGGCTGGAGGGAGGAGTCCCTGGAGGAGGCGTCAGTAGAGCCACAGACTCCAGTCCTCCCACAAGTGACACCACAGTACCAGAGCTGGGAGGAGACATTGAGGGCATGATCACAGTCCCATCAGCAGAGTACAACAGTAACTCAAAGGTATGTCACTGTCACTAATCATCACAGCTAAGCCTTTTTTTTCTGAATAATAATTAAATTAGTGAATTATATGTATTAAATTTTTTAATTTTATTAATTCCTTTATTAACTCAATATAACTTATTAAGAGTGAGTTTATCAATTGATTCATAAGTTTATCAACTTGTATATCATCAACTCTTGTATCATGTTTGTTGAACACTGAATTTATGTGTTGCACTCTCAGGAGTCCGTCACTGATTACACCACCCCTTCCTCCTCATTGGCTGACAGTGTTCCCACTGGAGGCAACAAAATGGAAGAGAGTTTGGTTGCAAATGTGAGTCCACATCCTTACTTTGTCAGGCATGAAAATCACTCACCTTTCGGCGAAATTCGCCATTTTGAAACCAAGATAGGTGACCTAAGTGAATCGTGTAGATGTGATGAGTTCGGGGGGGGGGGGGGGACATGGAGGGGACATGGAGGGTATCCTTCTCACCTTTTTCGCCCCTGACCCGTTTTCATGCCTGCTTTGTGTCAATATATTCTCTTTTTTATTCTTAAGAGATCACACTTTGTGCCACGTCGTTGTTGCAGGCACAGTACAAACACTGAGGTGGGGTTTTTTGTTGTTTTTAAGGTGGCGCTACCGCATTCATTGCCCCTCCCTCGACGGGAGACCCTGCAGCAGAGCTCCAGCCTCAGCACTGTTTCCCCTGCTACTGTTGACCTAACACTAAAGGTAAACAGATGTACAGATGTAGAGGATGAAAAACTGCAGAGAAGAGTGTCAGTGAAATATTATTGAAGCACTTGTTTCTTTTTGTTTTTCTCCTCAGATGGAATCGGCTCGTAAAGCGTGGGAGAACTCCCCAAGTCTGGAGAAGAATTCTCCTGTCACTTCATCTTCTTCCCCCATCACCTCCTGTGCATCCTCATACTCCACCTTCTCCTCAGCCTCCATGCCACAGATCCCTGTGGCGTCTGTTACCCCGAGCACCTCACTGTCAGGTAGCATAACTCTTAGTTAATATCTCCTCTATACAGTATTGTTTTTCTGACATTGTTGTCTATGTTGACTTACCTGTGTGTTTGTTTTTTGGATTTCCTCTTGTGCATCAGTAATATCCAGGCTTACATTATAGTGTCTTGTATTCACGCGTTTTTCTCCATCCTGCAGGTTCTGGTACCTATACAACATCATCCCTCAGCACCAAGACCACTACAGCCTCTGACCCCCCTAACATCTGTAAGGTTAAGCCCCAGCAACTGCAGGGTGGAAGTCTGTCCTCCTCCAGCAGTAGCAGCAGTAGCAGCAGCTTCTCTCAGTTGGGCTGTGTGCCTCCCCTCTTGCCCCAGCAGCAGCAGACCCCACAAGTGTATGTCTCTCAGTCTGCAGCAGGTGAGATAAACCTGACAATGAACTGTGTTTCTAAGAGTTTTGCTTTGGGATGATTGTCATTAAGTGAAAAAGTTTTTTTTTTTTTTATTAAAATTTGATCCATCCACCTGATAACTGTGTTTCATTTTGAATGACTGCTCATCTCTGTATTTAATATTTAATCCTTTGTATTTTCAGGTTCTGCAGCTCAGATTCCAGCTTTCTACATGGACACTAGCCACCTCTTCAGTACCCCTCACCCTCGCTTGGCTCCTCCATCCCTTGCACAGCAGCAAGGCTTCCAGCCTGGCCTCTCGCAGGTAGGACTTTACTGGTCTGATAGATTCTTTAGGAATGTTTATTTAATGTTGAAGTTAAGTGTTACTCCACCTTACAGCCAACAGCAGTGCAGCAGATTCCCATCCCTATCTACGCTCCACTGCAAGGTCAACCACAACACCAACACACTCACCAGGCTCAACTAGGACTCAGCACTGGTCCTCCGGTCTCCCAGCCACAGGACCTGTTCAGCTCCTCTCTACAGCCTTACAGGTAACACACAATACCGAAGGTATACCTTTTTCAGCTCCAAATTAATGGACTAACATACTGTATTGCTGAAGTGCCACTATTCCTGTTTCGTGATAACAAGGTTCTGTCATCTAACCCTTGATCCATCCTCTCTCAGGTCTCAGCAGGCATTCATGCAGAGTAGCCTGTCACAGCCCTCCATGATGCTGTCAGGACCATCCCTGCACAGTTACCCTGGCGTGCAGGCACCTGAGCTGGGCAAGCCTCAGACTAATCTGGCCTATCAGCAGCCCTCCTCCACCCAGCACATTCCTATATTGTTTGAGCCTCAGCTCAACCAGCCCTCTGGCATGGGAGGCTCTCAGCTTATTGACACACACCTTTTACAAGTAACCAATCAACTTACAGGAAACATTGCACTGTGCCCTAAAATTTTATGTTATTTTTATCTTACATACTTGTGTCTTTGGTTCAGGCTCGACAGGGGATGAATCAGCATTCAAACATGTACTCTGGGCAGGTGCAACAACATGGCCAAAGTAGTTACTATAGCAACACTCAGTCACCCAGCTCTGCCATGCAACAGGTAACCTACATAAACACATTATGTGAGACACTTGGTATCTTTAAACCTCTCAAAGAGCTTAGCTTTTCATATTCGTCTCCAAACTGCCTAATTTGGTCAGCTTTGGTAATGTGTCTGTTAAATTCTAAATGTCTTTCAAATTATGAATTAGTGAATCAGTTGAATGGGATGATTGTGGATTTATAGAGTTGGATCAGGGTGTCTACTGATGAAAAGGTTGGTGGCTCAACCCCAACCTTCCTCCTGTCCTTATGTTCAGTCATCTTTTGGGCAAGACACTGCCCCCTTTGTTGTCCACCAGCAACCAAGGATGCACAACCGTATGCATTCCTATTTTATGGTCCCAGCCCAAATAATTGGAGTAAATTCTGTCAGTGAAGTAAGAAACGATGCCAAATTAAATTTGCAGAGCTCTACATTGGTTTGGGTGGAGTCTTGTCTGCCAGCTAGCACAAGGTCCGCTATGATGTCCCAAAAGCAAATGTACCAGCAGAAAGAAAAGTAATTAATTAATTGATTAAACATTTGTGTATCTTCTATCTCCAGGTGACAGTGCCTCTGCCCAGTTCTCAACTGTCTCTGCCAAACTTTGGCTCGGGTGGAGGCCAGCCCCTCCTGGCACTGCCTCCCACCCCTCCGCAGGCCCAGCCTCCCAACATCAACAGACAGCCCCCAGTATCCCAGCCGTACCGAGGCATCATGGGCCCAAACCACAGCATGATGCAACCTCCAACCAGCAAGGTACTGTAGTTTATGTATGTGTAGCTCTCAGACAGAGACAGAGACAGAGACAGAGACAGAGACAGAGAGAGAGAGAGAGAGAGAGAGAGAGACTGTTTTCGAGTTTCTGAAGTGCAGCCCCCTCACAGTTCTTTGTGTTGACATTCTGCAGATGGACATGGATCTGAAACTCTTTGGCAGTGGGATGGATGTGAAGCCTGGAACCCCTCCTGTTAGTGCCAGGAGCACTACACCCACCTCCAGTCCTTACAGGTACCACATCGAAACTCTCATACTGACAGCAACAAACTTAACTTTGTTTAAAAAAATGTGTACACACAAGCAGCACGAAAAACTTCAGTTGGCTGGGCCTTACAAACCAATGCTTTGTGCCAGTTTTTCATATATATAATGCTCAGTGCTAGACATACAAAAGTCAATGTAACAAGTGTACTCAAACCATCATGTATCATAATGTCATGCCCTTTGTTGAGATAATTTCATTGTTTTCATTCATTAATTCAGGGCCAGCTCCACCTCCCCTAGTAGCCAGTCCAGTAAAATGAACAGTATGCTGTACCAGAAGCAGTTTCAGCCGAGCTCTGGTGGCATGAGGATGACACAGCACTTCCCCGGCCAGTTCAACCCACAGGTAGAGCAATAACTACAAGACCTGTATTTTGATTGTTTTATAAAATCCACCAGTTATTGATGTAAAGTGCAAATGTTGCCTCTTTATTTCAGATTCTGTCTCAGCCCAACATTGTCTCTCCTCTGGTTCGACCTCCTCATGCTAACTCGTTTGCTGGGGGTGTCCAGCGCTCTCCCATGGGCCCTCCAATGTCACCCAATGTGGGTGGTGGTCTCATGCCTCATCCCCGACCTCAGCACCCACAGCACAGCCAGCACCCTCCCCGAGGACCTCCTGGTCCCTCCCTCGCACCCAGAGGCACACAGGCGGCTCTGAAGGCTGAACAGGACCTTAAGGTCTGATCCCACATGTTATATGTTGGTTCTGTGCATCTGTAATATAAGTTGGACCATCAGATGATGAGATTGTGTTTCGCTGAGCATGGGTGTGTTAACTTAAATTTTATCTTTATTAATGTAGGCAAAGCAGCGGGCTGAGGTGCTTCAGTCCACTCATAAGTTCTTCTCAGAGCAACAACAACAGCAGCAACAGCAACAGCAGCAACTCAAGGCTCCACAAGTCAGCAAAGTGTCACGGCTTGATCAGGGAGGAAAACCCTCCCACGACACCTCTGCCCCAAACCACCAGGCAGGAAGCGACCGCCCAGATTCAGACAAACCCCCCATCTCCACGGCCAAGCCCATACGGACTGGCCCCATAAAACCGCAGGCCATCAAACCAGAAGAGGGCAAGTAAAGAGCTCCTGACCCTCTGCTGATGACGATATGCATGGGTGGAAGAGAAAGAGAGTCTAGCCCCATTCACACAGTCACCACCTCATATCAGCCCTGGGGACTGTGGGGGAGGAGGATGAGTCAAGATCCAGGTGGTAGTACTTGCTGAGAGTAGGCTCTGTCCTGCGTATACATAATCCTCTTCCTCTTCTTTCATCCCCTGTCTTGTCCCACTGTAGGTGGCGGCATTTGAGTTGGATTCTTCCATCGTATTTAGATGCCGATAAAATGGCTGCACAAGTTGTTTCACAGAAATCTACTGTGACGGTAGATAAGAGGCGAGGAGGAGGAAGAAATTTGAAATGAGATTTTTGCTGCTGAGTTTTGCCATTTTTTTTATTGCTCTTGATTTCTGTCCCTTTTATTTCCCAAGTAGGATCACGCATATTATAGGAGCAACCTGTTTCGTTAATGAAAGAATGTTCTTTTGTTTTGTTTTGTTTTGTTTTTGTTTTTGTTTTTGTAGTCAAAACAATCTTATTAAGGAGATGTCATTTAGATAAGTACACTTTCTGTTGCCCAATCCCCCATCATAACTAATCGAGAGATATGTGCATTTGGAGATGCACCACATTACCACATGGGCACACACTCACTCAACGGTTTCATTGACGGTTGCCACACAGAGACATGAAATCAGAAGTTCTGTTGTCATTTTGTTTTGGGGGTTTTTTGTTTTTACCAGAATGGAAAATGTGAAAAAAAAATGCAGCAGTTAATTGAATTTAATGATTGATTTATTGATTAGTCTGCCTGTGAGCCTTTGCTCCTGCCTTCTGCTCTCATCTCCTTGCCTGAGAATTATTGATGTGCTGGGGTGTGTGGGTCAGGTGTGTGTTTGTGGTATAAACAGGGGGAAAGCTTGCAGCTGGACTCTTCTGTATATTTAGCCAAAGGTTAAAGCAGCGCAGAGACGATGTCACGATGTCTGTTGATGAGTTGCTGTTGCCATGGCAGCAGAGTTTTGAGTGAACTTCAAGGATGATATGAATGATGTATGATCACTACTAAAAGCTGTTCCAGTTTAGGGGCTATTATCACACACACCCTTTCACTGCTTCCACATCCGTCTTTGCTCCCACACAAACACACACCTTTACACACTTCACTGTAAAGCACCCAGACCTGCTGCTATTGACTGATTTCAGTGCCCTTAGCTAGAATATAGCAGGATAGGGCTATTTAGAGAAATAGAAAACGGTGAGGAGTTGATTGTTGAGACAGTAGAAAACTTTTGAGTGTGTCCTGTTCTTGCTCCCTCTTGTTGTTGAGGGTTGACACAAACAGAAAACAAGGACAAAGATTAAATGAAAAGCCTCAAGTTCTGAAGGGTTTGAGCAGAAGGACACTTATTGTTTTGTTGTCTTTACTGATGAGAGCAATCAGTGCTGTTTTCTGTCTCTGCCTCACCTCCACTGGCTGTCCCACCCACAATGCTTTCATCTCGGGGTTGTGGTGACAAGGGTCCTTCAGATATGTACAGTAGTATGCACCCTGAGGTGGGGAGGGTGTCCTCCTCACCTCAACCCTGGCCAGGGGAAGAGTCCTTGCTTTGGAGGATGGATGAGGGAGGGAGGGTTATGATATTTTCTTTTTTGTTTTGTTTTGTTTTGTTTTGTTTTTTGTTGAACTTGTACAGGGGTTTCATCGCTGTATTAAAATATGTACGGTCTTATTTACATTTGGTTTGGTTACAGAAACTAATAAAAATAATATACTGTTGAGATGTTTTTCATTGATGCCTGGTTTTTAATTGAAGTCCTCCATAATGTTTCTCCTTTATATTGCTTGACATCAGAATCAAATTCAGCATTGATTATACTTGACCACCAGGTGTCACTACAACATTGACCTTCATAAACATGTCAGAGAGCTTAGTTAAGTGTTAATGCAGCAGTGCAATGTTCAGGTCCTGCATTGAAATTAGGAGCCCTTTTAATGGCTTAATTCAGTGTAATAAAGGGCTACATATGTGGATTATAAACTATTAAATAATGATTAATTGATCGGTTGTTGGCCATTAGAAGAGTATTCGGTTACCAGCTTCTAGCTTGTGTTTATTGTCTGCAGAACATTCAACTTTATGAATTAATATTGTAAATTTAATATGTACTTAACATTTATATGGCAACTACAGATGAGAAATAGCCAGATAGCTAGATAATGAAAGTTATAAATTACCTTTAGTTGATTAAAAAGCCTTTGCTCTTAATGGGGACGGTGCATCTCCAAGCTGTGTAAAAAGAGCACGGCTTTTCAGCTTTTCAGCTTTGCATTATTTTTTATTATTGTTTATTTAAGTTAAGTTTTTTTTAAAAGTTTATCACTGTAAAAACTGAAATCAAAATCTGGAGGTACACGGTTTTCCTTTGTGAGCAGCCTCCAATGAAGTAAATATTTTGTTGACCACATAAACTTGTAGTTTAGGAAGAAGTTTATTTCGTGACAATTTTGAACATTACATCATCATATTGAATACAGTGTACAAATGCATGCAATATTCAATAAATGCTGAGTGACAGAGCAGTTTAATAAATGAGATGGTGAAACACTGTAGGGCGAGTAGTACCAAACGAGTTTGTTATAAACTATATACAATAATTATGCCACTTATGAAATAAAACTATGTTTAATATTTTAGACCTCAAACATATATATTTATAGCTTAACAATAAAACAAAAATCATACATCTGAATTAAAGGCAGTACAAAAATAATTTCTCTAAAACATTTTTGTGGACTGTGCCGCAACAAAAGCCCTCAGAAGACAAAAGCAGACCTGCAGGGGACGCTGTTCCTCATACGTCTTCTTTTCTCTTTGGGGTTTGATGGTTAGACTCTTCTACACATTGATTCATATAATGCTCTAAAGCTCTGAGTCTTTGAGGGGGGGTAAGGGAGGAAATGTCATTTTTAACCATGGTGGCCTCAGTTGGCCCTCTGGCGACCCAGTCTGAGGTCGTAGGATACCATGTGGTAGTTGTCCCAGGCAAACAGCTTCCTCTGAGCCAGGTTGTAGTCGATCATGCTGTTGTAGCGGTGCTTGTTCCTGAAGGGAATGGCAATGGCCTTCCCCTGGCTGGTTTCAGTGTCGTACATGTAGTTGATGACGGTGTCGGGCGCGGTGTAGCTGGCCACAGTGTACAGCTTGCCGCAGATGATGAAGGAATTGGCCACCGAGTTCTTCCTGATGTTAGTCTCCCAGCTCTTCTTCACCTCCAGACTGTGTGGATCCAGCTGCGAGATCACGATGGCTCCCTTGGCTTTGCTGGTGGAGTAGACGGCCCACAGCCCCTGCTCATCCACGGCCAGGTCGATGTCTGTGTAGCCTCCCCAGGAGTAGGGGAACTGGCCATGGAAGCCGGCATGGGGGAGGTCACGACGAGCTGCAACGCTCTCCGAGGCCAGGTCGTAGCGGATGAGGGTGCGGCTACGACGTCTCTGAAAATACAGAGATCCTTGGTACAAAGTGGCACCGGTGCCTTCCACCTGCTCTGGCAACAACAGGACCTGTCATGGGAAAACAAACAATATCAAGGTGTTACATGAGGTTTTTACTCATCTTCATGAATGAAAATCATCCATGTGACACCTACCTTTGATGGAAAACCTCGAGAGAGTTGTTCCATATCATCATACCCAAACAACTTCCTGACGTCAGCACCAACGGTGTCAATACGCCAGACCATGTTGGGTCCGTAAGGGGAGACAGCCTCAGGATCCTGCATCCAAACACCATATTTACCTTCTATGTTGTCGGCCCTCCTATGACTGATGGGCTCACCGACTGAAACCAGCTCCCCACAACCTACAAGCAGGAAGGAAAGAAAACTGGAGACTGTCACTCTTTTATACTTGGAAAAAACAGGAAGACTTAGGTTTCTAAATTCTCTTAAAATCACTCAGTGTTTTCCGACTTGAGTTGAATTCGAGAGCTGATCAAGGGTTTTAATGAGGTCATAGTTTGTCATCATGGAGGCAGACAGCAGACAGCAGATGCTGCCTGACATCTCTGTAGACTGCAACTTTGCCTGAGTCACCACCATCAGAGCAGCAACTGTGCTACAACTCATCCTGGGCAGGAACTCTCTCTGCTGCTTGCCTTACTGTGAAAACGATAAGCAGGCAGGCTGTATATTTACCGCGGCCTAAAATACACTCTTCCTCTCTGGTCCAGGACGTAGCACCAAAATAAGGGTTAGATGGGAATATGTCTTATAAATACATCTATTACCATGCAGCTTCCTGTGGCTTGGCCTCGTCAGAGATTGTATGACTTCACGTGTTGGTGACTGCACGTGTATTTTTTTATTATCTCCTCAACAACCAAACCTGCTGGGAGCCATTTATCGGAGAGAGCGATGGTGTGGCTTTGGGAAACCCATCATGGGGAGGTTGAGAGTGTGACACCCTCGTTAGAGAGGCTTTCTCTTTACATTTACAAGACAAACATAAAAAATGAAGCGGGCCCTCATACCTAAGCATTGGCATGACACTGGTATTCTCACCCTGAATGCTGCAGTATTAATAGCAGTATTTGCTTTGAGGTTGTCAGTAGGGGGGTGAGTGTCATGTTTGTCAGGTCAGATGGACTGAGGGAGAGGAGGAGGAGGAGGAAGGAGAAGGGGAGAGGGAGATGGGTTTTAGCTGCCGGGAAGGATTTTTGAAGGACTACTTGACTATATGCTTAAACTACAAAGCATATGTTCTGTAAATTTTTTTCTGATCATTTTTAGTTTAATAATTGTATTTTCTTTGGTCAAAAGAAAAAAAATATTTAAATTGTCACTAAAATACGTTTTGCATAACCTCAAAGGCTTAAAAAGATATAAAATGTATGTCTTCACACATGAAAAATTTGAAAATGTTGAAATATTTTCAAATTTAAATCAACGTAAACTAAGCTGCAGCCTTCTTCTTTGCCTTTGTGCGTGTGTTTCTGCACCTCTTTGCGCATTATTGCATCATTCAGTGTAAAAGCATGAAACAGGCCACAGGAATGTGCATTACATTGTTTGCATAATCATTCCAGCTCTGACCTTAACATGATGTCAGATGGTGGCTCTTGATGTCAAAATTTCATCATTGTTAAGTAATAAGGTCATTAAACCGGGTTAAACAAAGATGATTTAACACTAATTTAAATTTGTTGTCCACTATGTCGGCTTCAGCTAATCTTCTAAAATATTTTCTAACTAATGGATGCCTGACATTTTGGCAAACGTAGGGTTCAGTTTGTAAAATTTAACAGCAAAGTTCCCATAAAGGTCCTATGTGGTTTAACGTATGTGATTTGTAGTTCATTAGGTAAAAGACGCTCAGCCACCTGTCAGGGGGGAATAAAGAGGAATATTTTTAAAGGAGACCTGTGTTGTCCTCAGAGCTGTCAGGGGCAGGGACCTCTGTCACCTCGGCCTTCAGCTCCTGGAAGCCTGGAGATCCGAACTGCCACGCTGAATCTGTCAGGGAGAGACCGAGAGGTGGATTTAACAGAATAGGACTCAGCAAGGTGGAGGAAGTGACTCAGCACAATAACATATCCCACCTCTCAAACTGCTGCTGTCTCCCTGCCTGTTGGGCCTGGTCATCAGGTGAGACATGGGACTGGAGCCTAAACACACACACACACACACACACACACACACACACACATGCAGAGTTCAGTGATTTCTGTTCTTGTGTCACGTGTCGGGTACAATAGTTAAGAGACTGTTTGTGTACCTAAACATGGCTTCAGCACTGCTGACAACAGGGAATGTGACAGCAGGAAACAAACACCTTTGAATGGATTCCCAGCTGCTCTGGAGTCAGACAGTCGCTAGATTGACTGACCACAAACACACATACTTGTCACACTCGACACCGGCAACTTCATATCCTCTGAGCTTTTAGTTGTTCGGCTCTTTTTTCCCCTCTGTCACTGTCAGGGATCAGCCTTCTCTTTCTCTCTTTCTTTCTTTCAGTTCTCTTCTCATTTATCCCCACTTACCCCCCAACCCTGCCCTTGTTTCACCCGTTTGCTCCATCATAAAACCATTTCTGTGGAAAGTAAATATATAATGTATCAATGTCAAACAATGTCTGTAAACTGTATACTCATCAGAGTATTGATGCAAAGAAAATGATGTTTACAAAAGAGAAAAGTGGTTTCAGATAAGTTTACACGAAAGGATGGGGGTGTGTTTGTGTGTCCTTCTCCATGGGTGACTGCATGCATGCATGCATGTGAGCATGTGACCGTTGTGCTCTTGCACGTGCAGCGTCCAGTGACTTAAGGAACATAATGAGCTTTAATGATGCAGAGAACATTAAACGTTAACATCTGGAAGCTGATGTTGATTCTTGGCGTTGATGAAGAGAAGTGGAAGGTTTCCCTTGTAACGGGGCGTCTGACGAACAGTGACATGGGAGAGTTCCTGTGTGTTAAAAACTGGAAAAATTAACGTTAAAAGTTGAGCCCGTTTAAAGGGCTGTAAAAGGAAAAGGTCAGTGGTAGTTTGAGGGTTAAAGGGGTTTGCTATGAGGCTTTTCCCACAGGACGCAGCCATTCGTCATCATCATCACAGGTAAACGTTCTGCATTCTGCTACTGTTTTCCCCTGTGTGTGTGTGGGTGTGTGTGTGTATGTGTGTGTGTGTCTGCCATGAGTGCCCTTACATCCTGCCTCTTTGTTAGGGACGTTATAAAGCTGAATACCATAAACCCTTCAGTCCAGACGGGTCTTAAAATCCCAGAGGAGGCTCAGTCTGAGGAGACAGCAGCCTAATTAACCTTCTGCTTACAGAGTTTAACAAAGATTTAAGGCCAATCCTCCACATAGTTTGACTCAGCTTATTCATAATATTGTGGTAATGAAACATTTTGGATGTTGGCTTTTAAGTTTTCTCCATATTCATAATTCAAGGCACCATGGTTAATCAACAGACAGATTAAAAACATTTAGATTTTATTTAAATTGACAACAATCCAGCCATGTAGTCCGTCCTAGACTCCTCAGATTTCTGAGGTTTTTCCACAAATGTGATCTTAAAACGATTTTCTTGCTTAATGATGTCAGCTGCACCATTTAATTTTGTATTGAACAGGAGCCAGGACTCCATTTATTTTAAGTGTAACCACTTTTAGCAAACAGGCACGTTTGATCGTTTTGCCACAATTGTTGCAAATTTTATGTGAGGGTCTATTTTTGTGGGGGGGGGGGGGGTTTAAAGCCCAAAAATAGCTTTGCAGAACGTCAGTGTTTGTGTCGTTGAAGTTTATAAAGAACTGCTTAAATCGAAAATGCTAAAAATTTTCTGTCAAAGTGACAAATCTGCCAAAATGTTTTGACTTTTATTATGTATCTCCCCTCTGGCTCTTCCTCCTCCTCTCACTGTGATCTATTTTACATCTGCCTCTCACCCTGAGGGAGGAGGGGGCTCTCTGTGTATTTCAGTCTCCAGATGTAAACATGAGGAGATAAGCAGATAAACTGGTGTGTGCAGGAGAATATTTAAGCTCTCCTGATGCAGAGGGAGCAGGGATGTCTGGTGGACGGGAAGATGGTTAGAAAGGATTTACTGCTGCTGGCAATCTCAGCTTTACAAGTCGTGCACTCAGAGAGCCAAGAAGGTAAACAGAGGGATGTCTTAACTGACAAAAGACAGGGGGATGGTGGGTGAAAAGAAAGGCACGGAGGCCAATTAGAGGGATGTTTGGCCACTGCAAACACACTGAATGCCAAAGCTTTACTGGCTCCAAGATAAGTCCCAAGCTCTGTGCAGCCCTCTAACCCCTGGCAGTATAGTGTTCTTGGCCCTAAGACCTCTGCAGCCCCCTCCATTCTCACCAAGTCCTGACCTACCAGGCATCGTCAAAAGCCCCGAGATGAGTCCATGGCACGGAACCACCACTTCCAGAGCGTGCATCAAGTTTCAGCCCACCCCTCCCCTCCTCTTCTCAACCAGGCTATTCGCACCATGCTTGACATGCAGAGGGGAACACCAGTCATAAAGAAGGTAGGATGTGCTCATAAATAGTGAGTCGACCCTCTCTGGCCTGCCACCGTCACCTTTAAATGCAGGCAGGAAGCAAGGAGGAGAAACCTGAGCCGAGCGCCTCTGTAGACTTAATGGAGCAACCAAAACATTAACCGCACGAATACACATAAACATGCAGCATTAGAGGATGCACACAAATCATTACTCTGTTTTCTTAGAGGGGAGATATGGCGTGAGGAGAAACACACACTCACCCACACACACACACACACACACACACACAGAGAAACCCCCTGTGCAATGCGCTTCATATGTACATAGTATTCCATACATAGATGACATTTATGTGTCATCACTTCTCTGTTACAATTATCCCATCATCCTTCAGTCAGTTACAAATACATTTTTCACCAGGAGGACAACCTGTCAATTAGTTAATCTAGTTGTGCATCTGAATTGCAGAATGGAGAGGGAAGTTTTAATGAAAAATAAATAGTTATATAATTATAATGCAAGCTGGGAATTCAGCAATGAAATACTCACTAGTAAAAATACATTTCTATTTATAAATGTCATTAAGCTTCTCACATTTTTAGCTCCTTAGAGTGTTTGAGTGTATCTCTTACCCCCAGCAGGTCTCATCAGGCCACTGCCCTGCAGAGAGGGGCTTGGTGGCACTGCGGGGGTCTGCGGAGGACAGGGCTTGTTCCTCAGCCTCTCCGTCTCCTTCTGCATCTCCCCCATCCTGCGTTGAAACCTCTCCAGCTCCTGTTCCAGACGCTCTTTCTCCCCCTGCAGCAGGTTCCTCTCCCCCACGGCTCGGTTCAGTGCCTCTTGGAGCTCAGCCTGAGTCTGAGCCTGAGCTCCGGCTCTTTGGGGACCACCAGTTTCTCCCCCAGTCAGCCGTGACACCAGCACTTCCAGCATGCTGAGTCTGGCCTTCAGGCCCTCAACTTCTGGACCTCCCGTCTGTGGGCAGCTGGCCTCAGCAGGGCTGGGAACAGTGAAGGTGTACTGGCATCGTCCACTTCTGTCGTTACCCCTCCACAGAGCAGCTCGGTCCTGAGCGTCAGCTCTCAGCAGAAGACCACACATACACAACGAGAGAAGGAGGAACATACTGGAGAGGATTTTTTCCTCACAGACAGATTAAAAGTCTGCTTTAAATTCTTCTTCTGAGGAATCTCTTTCTTCTTTCTGGAATTCTCCTTTGATCATTTATGAATTCCCCAAATCCACGTTAGATGTTTCTTATTGTGACTCTTTTCTCAGGTGTCTCTTCTTCTTCTCTCCTCCCTTCTCTTGCTCCTCTCTCCTGTCTCGTCTGAGTGGACAGGTCTGTAACACTGAGCTCTTCCCAACTGCTCACAGATATTTATACAATCTGGAGGGGAAGGACAGAGGCAAAGAGGGGAGACGAGAGGAGAGGTGAAAGGGAGGGAGGGGAGACAAGAAGATGGGGAGGGGGGTCAGTGCAAAGGGGGAGGGAGGGAGGAGGAAAAGAGAAAGTAATGGGATGCTGGTTGTTTTGGGACTTAAATAGCCCTTTTTCACTCATGTTGGAGTGTGCCTGTCCTCCTGCAAAAGCTGTGTTTATTAAAATGTGTTATTTAAACCTCCAACATGATAGTTTTCTGTCTTTCATGTTTATTAAATTCAGCCCCTCTAATGTCATTTATTCTTATATGTAAACGTCCCCTGATATTGGATTCAGTCTAAGGGGATTTAGCTTAGGTTTAGCCCCAGCATGGCAGGGAGAAGCTGGGCCTCATTGGATACAATTACCTCCCGAGGAGCCGGTGTCCCTTTTCATATCGGTAGGGGGGCCGGCACGTGACGCAAGCAGCTAATAAAATTTGTCATTACGAAGGGTCGAGGTTACAAGTCAATCGATGACCTAATACCTGACACTGACCCCGACCCCGACATAAACCAGGTCTCCTCAGTTGAGCTTAACTTTGTTGTGACAATGCGTGTGTTTGTATTCGAGCTGCAGATACAACTCGCCGCAGTTTTTTTTTCCTTTATATTTAATCTAACATGAGTGAGCTGCCTGGAGAAATTCCTACTCGAGTCCACTTCCTGTCACTGGCTGCCTGGGTGGATTTGTTGAGGTCTGCCTCTTGTCCCTGCTCTCTTGTCTCTTCTGTTTAACACAATGTCAGACGCGTTGAACTCCTGCCTGCAAGGCTCATTTCTACAGTCATGTGATACAAGAGGATGATCTCTTGTTTATTTTCAGAGAGGCAGGATGAAAGATTTGAAAGTGAGATACTTGCTCAGAGATGCATGCAATGAGGCAGGTGTGCACATACACACACACACACACACACACACACACACACACACACACACACACACACCCACCAGACTCTAAAGACCCTGCTATTAGA
>JAQMCX010000046.1:6678941-6700640 GCA_029814765.1 Acanthurus leucopareius
CACACACACACACACCATCCAGTCTCTAAAGTCCCTGCTTTTTACAGGTCTCAGCTTTCCCCTCATATCCTGCCTCTTTGTTTGGGTTCCTCAAATCTGCACTGGCTCCTCTCCTGCACATCTTTTCCTCATGTCTCCTTACGTCTACACATGTTCAGACTTCTTGAACATCCATCTCTGCTGACCTTCCAGGCCACCCTGAACCCTAAAACATCATCTGACCCAAATGCTTCACTTCAGGGAGGCCGGAGGGCAACGAGAGCAGAGGGGGAAGGGGGCGGGAGGGGCATGAGGGGAAGTGTGCGCACTTTAAAAAACACACTCCTCCGCTTGCAGGTTGATGCTCAGCCTCAGCCTCCTCTGCCTGCACTTGTTAACAGACAGCCAGTGGAATCTGAGACATTCGTCTTGATTGATGAGGGAAGCATATGATTAGTTGGACAGATGGATGAATGGATGAATAAGGTACGGCATGTGTTTAATTTTGAAAACATTGCATTGCGATATTCGCGGTCAGGGTACATCCTCATTCAGGAAATATCATGAAGATGAGAAGCTGAAAAGAGAGAAAAAAAGGGGGGGTACATGAAATAAAGGCTTGAGTAAATCATCTTAGGCGGAAAAGCAGGGGATAAAAAACACATGGAACCAGTGGTGGAGACAATGGAAGAGGGGACCAGTAAAGAAAGAAGCTCCTGGGACATCAGGAAGAGTGAGACAGAGGTCAACTATAATGAATGAAATGATAGAGGATGTCTTTAAACACTTAAAAATTATTTCATTTACTAGAATCCCAATGAATAATATGTAGATGGATTTCTTTTTCTGGAATTTTATCCTCCTCTTCCTCTAACTAATGACACATGCATCTCACCCCTCGAGGCAGAGTCTCCACTTGACAGGGTGTATGTGTGACTGACTAATGCCGTTTGGCACATCATGAGTTTAGCTCACTTTTATAGCACTCATATATCTGCTGCTATGCCCGGAATCTGAAGTCATCCAGTATTAGCCTCCAACAGAGGACCAAAACATCCTTTGCTGCCAGTGTGGGTGTGTTTCAACAGGCAAAAAGGATAAAAATGTCCGTATGTGCACGAATATACTATGTAGTTTACGCTGAGTACTTTTGGGAAAGAGTCCAAGACTAGAGACAAAATCAAACCTCAAGGCGCTCAGGTTGTAGTAAAGTGAATGACTTGTGTCTGCCAACGACACACATCTGTCAGACCTGAGGAGCTGTAACATTTTACAACCACTTGTTCAACCAAGACTTAACCACCTTTGATTCCACTGCAGCTGAATTGGAGTTTTTCAATGATGTGCATCATTTTGTCAAATCTACATCAAGTGTATGAAATAAATGTACACAAAACATGTGAGGCAAGAGAGAAAAAAAAAATTAGTTTTCAGATCAGACGTAGAAAATGTATCAAGTGAATTTCCTCTTTCTTCTCCTTTTCTTCCATAGAAATGACCTCTCTGCTCTTCATCTTTAAAGCTGAAATAAAGCCACCAACCCCCGCTGTACGCACCAGCAGCACAGTGCAACTTAAAGGCCATCTGCCATCGATCAATGAAGTAAAAAAGCCCTGTGGGCCAATTTAATCTGAGCTCCCTTTGAGGAGTTGGACGACGCTGGCTGGTCAAAGGGCAGAGCTGTCACACTGTGTTTGCATCTACAGGCTCAAGAAAACTTTTGCAGCAGGTCTTTCACAACAATTACGCATCACAGACTCCAGTCCATCAAACTTTAGTGCCATCTTGGGACTGTTCACAGACCAACAAAAGAGGTGGGTAATAAGAAGAGATGAAAAAGCTCAGGATTTCCCTGGGTACCCTAAATGAGAAGAATGGAAGAGCAGCATGACGATCCGGCTTTTTCGCCTCTTCATCTTTCTTTCCCTTAATCCATTCAATCTCTTTTTTTTCCACTGATTGTTCTCTCCATCCTTCTACTTTTTTCCTGATTTCCTCCCCCCTGGATGAACAAAATTAAACCAGACCAATGCCCTTTAAAATCACTTTATTTCAGAGCAAAACTATATATCACAGTCTTCCAATGCAATGCCAGAGTATTGTACATCATTACAGAATCAATATTTACAGCTAAAATAAATTACATTAAAAATAATAAGAATAAAATGACAGTGAAGAGTTGCAGTTGTTATATACTGATTAATCCAGACACAATGACACCAACATTTGTTTTACAGTTCACTTAAATTTTCCCTCCTTGAATGTAACAGCACAGAGAGATAAACTGTCCTCTCGGCGGCGATGAAAGAACACCGGCATTCATACAGGCATCACACAGAGCGGCTGAAAGAAATGAGGAACTTGAAAAACAGTGGAAAAAAAGGACAGAGAGTTGTATTAAAACCAGACTGAACCATCTGCAGAGTGAGAGACAGTTTAATGTCACTGGCAGTAAAGTAAGATAGCCGTGACCGAGCCGTCCCAGAGCTCGACACGACCGAAGGGGAAGAGTGAAAAGTTTAGAGCAAAGAGAGGCGAAAAGACATTCATAACCTGGATGTTTTGGTTTAAACATGGTCCTTCTGTACAGTATAACAAGCTGACGAAAAAAAGCAGTGATTTATGAAAAGAATAAGCAGGATGTTGTCAGAACAGTTTGCGTCCCTTTTCTCATCCTTTTTCCAGTCATCTGCACTGATGAGGAAACATACCTGATAAGTGAAATCGCCTTTTCTCCATCACGAAGCCTTTTTGATGATTAAAAGAAGCGACCTTTGACTACACAGATGAACCTCAGATGTTCCCTCGCCTTGTGTTGACACAGCTGAATGAAAATATTCTCACCCCGAGGCGAGGGTGAGAAGACAACACAAAAGGAATCATGGGTAGACATCTGAGGTTCATTCGCTAAATATTACAGCCCCTTTATTGGAGGCTGCTGCAGCACATTCAGACCAGCTAGTTGGCATGGATTCCCTGCCTTTTACAGTATCTATGGTATTTATATGATATATATGCACAACCTTGAGTTTCCCTGTTGTCAGAGCAAAGACAGGGCCCTACACGTGATATGTATCATGGAATGGAGCACTCCTTCACATTGACTAGAGGGCTGAGAACTGGTGTTTTCTCCCGAACTGCATTAAAATATCTCCCCTGATTCTCCTGTGTCTCCTCTCTGCAGCTCAGTTTCAAACCAATGGATCAAGCTGAGCCTTAGTACTGATCTCACTGCACGTTTATGTGGAAATACCAATGATAAGATCTGTACTAAGGGCAAACAGAGGCCCGATCCTTGAGGGTACACAGGCTGAAACTGAAGAGGGTGTGGGAGGCTGGCTGGCGCCCCCTAGTGGGAGTGGAGGACTGTGTATAGAGAAGAGAGCAGAGAGAGGATGAAGAAGAGGGAGAAAGGGGTTCTCCTGCATCCTCTTCATCAGGCTCTAGCGGTACCGCAGGATCACTGGAACTGAAAAATAGAAGAAAGAATATTTTACATGAAGCTCTGCACATTGCACAGATTTAAACTGAGTGAGTGTGTTCGGTCAAATACTCACTGATGATAATGAGCAAGAGAGCCACAACTACCAAGGCAATAATCATCTTCATCTGTGGAGGAAACAACACACAATAAACACTTCCACTCGTAACACCGGATACCACTGACTCTAGCTTCTATGCATCAAACAAATACACGCTGATGGTGTTTCACGTTTAAACACACACATACAAACATTAAACAGACAGCCAGCCAACCTTCATGTCTCTCCACCACATCCTTCTGTGCAGCTGTTTGGCTCGGCTACTGAAGGCAGATGCGTTGTCCGATAGGCTCTCTGGATGGTCACGTGATCACAGCACAGGTTAGGACACGTGAGTAGAAATATAAATTGGAGCAGAGGGAAGAAAAAACAATTAGCTAATAACTAAGTAAACAACCGGCCAACTATTGTTTTTACTTGATGTTGGATAAGGTGACTCTGACTGCTTGGCTCTGCGTTGTGCATGTGCAGTTTTAAGGTGTTACAGTTATGTAACGCTTAGCTCTGCTGGTGAAATCACTGCTTTGAATCACTCTTTTGAAAAACTGGCATGAAATGTTGAACTACTTGCTGGATATAAACACATTTGCTCAGACTTCCTCTCCTCTGTCCTGGTCGTGACAGCCCTCTCCAAAGTTCTCGCCCACACTGCTCTGCCTCTATGTTTCTTGGATACTGTTGTTAATTTGATGTTTATGCGTGTTAACAGGAAGTTTACAGCTCCCTTGCGTGCGGCACTGTGCGTCTTAAAGTCCCCGTCCCTCTTCAGAGTCTCTGTGTCAGTCATGTGTCTGTTGTGTCCACATCCATGTGCCTGTTAACGATCCGTGGCTACTACAAAGAGAAGCACTCAGACGAGGTTTCTGAGAAGATGCTTGTTAATCTTGAGGAATTTAACGACAGGTTACTTGCACATGGGTCAGACAGCAAACTGCTAATGTCAATCACAGGATATTATATTGCTCAAATAAAGACACCAACTAAGGACATTGGCCTCACAAAGGGCCCAAAGACCAACAACTACAGCGAAACACACAGAAGCACAAAGACCCATGCAAACACAAATGTGTTCAAGATGTGCGTCATTGTCTTGGTTGACTGGTCAACATGACAGAGACAAGATGTTATGCAACATCTGTGTGGACGTCATGTTGAGGCCTAACAGACAAGGGAAGAGACAAAAGAGGCCTTCAGGCTCAGCTCTTTGTCCATGGAGGATAAAAAGAAAAAGGCCTGTGCTGATTTAATGTTTTTCATGCAAAAATATCAAACATTTGTTGGTTCCTGCCACTAAAATCCCAGGATTTGATCATTTTCTTTGTCATTTGTTACATTTGTTACATTTGTTGAAGATCTTTAAGTTTTGCAACAGTAGCTTAGAAAAAACAAGAAGTTTGAAGCTGTCACATTCAACTGCGGGAATTAAGACAGAATTTTTGGCTACTTTCTGACGATTTTGTAATAGATAGTATCCAGACTTCTTTTATTTAATAAATCCAACAGTCACAAACTGGAAATGTAATACATCCATCTTGACCGTCTCTTTTGGCAGGAATCACAGCCTGCAAACATTTCATGCAGAGAGTTGAAAATTTATCTAGTCTTCCTTTATTGCAGAACAGCTTTATGTTAAATATGTCTCATTTTTAGGCAGGTTTGAGATCTCACTGGAGATTTTTGTGATATTAAAGTCATACCTAAACTCTCATAACCCTCATTAACAAATGTTTTTCTTTTAAAATAGATGCACATTGCAGATTTGTTTCCATTTATATAAGAGAATGCCTGAGTAATACATAAAGCAGAGACAACAATCCTCAGAGCCATGTGCAAAAACTCAGGAAGCTACCTGTGGAGACTAAACATGAAAAAAAAAAAACATTTCTTGTAGAGTTTGTGTAAATGTCATTTCACTTTGTTTTCACTTTGTAAATGTGGACACACAGGCTGTCAAAGTGGGACTCACCAGACTTGTCCTGCAAGTCGTCGAGACGCTCGCCCCTCTCTATCACCTTGGAGATGTTCTCCTGCATCACATCGATCACCTCATCAACCTGCGACTGCACCCTGAGGACACAAATGATCAAGGATTGCTTTCTGTTGTTGTTTTTTTTTAATTATATTTTTTATTAACCAACACAGCATGAACACCTGTTTTGTCAAAAAATATCCTCTTCTCTGTATGGAGTCTTGTTCAGTTGGCAGACAATTAAGCCTGTGAAAAGGTTTAACAGCCTAACTGCCAGCACCTGTTTAATATGTGGCAAATTGGAAAATTATGCTCAAATCTTTCTTCTTTTCAGGGTACTCACACCTGTGTATGGTATGACAAGTGCAGATTTCTTTTCAATCAATTTTATTTTAAAACAACTGTTAGAAATACCTCTTGAAAGGGTGCAGGGTCAGTGGGAGGGAGGATATTGGCAAAAAAGTAACACTCTGACAGGCTCATAAGTGACGTACAAGACAATGGATTTTGTTTCACAACTGATCACATTTTCCATCACCGCTGCGCTGATTGTCTCAGACAAGGAACTGCAGGAAATAATCAGTCTCTGACTTCAGCTTGATTACAAGTAAAGGGTTTTTACAAAAAACACACAAAACCAAAGCCAGAGCAAAACACATCATCAAGAAGATACATGACCTGCCACAAACACACATAAACACACTGTGAGGGGCTGACCTGCAGGGTTTAGGTTAAGATATACACAGAGGTGAAGGGTTTTGACAAAGTACACAAAACTTTCCTGGAACCAGTAAAGACAGAATCTGGTTTCATGTGCTAACAATGGCAGATTGTTCAGTATGAACAGATTGTGGAGAAACTGGTCTGGGTGCCAGACCGTTTTCAACCACGTCCTCCTCTGCTCCCCGGCTGGGTCCGACTGGACTTTTATATGGAAACATACTGCAGAGGGACTGGGACGTCCTGGGAAGGTTACACAATAATCTGCATGATGGCCCCTCTTACACAATCCACGAACAACCTGCAGCCTCTGGTAAACATGACAAACCATGGTTGCATAACACTAACACCAAAACGCTAAAAGTGTTGGCAATGCTACTCTGACCTCTGGCTTTTAGATGTCAGGAGGAATGTGTCAGTACTTACTGCTTTATTTTGTCATTCTGAGGTCCAAATCTGGGTCCTGTGGGCCCTCTCCTGGAAAACAGGCGTAAATGAAGCCAAAGTTACTCATCAAATGTATGAATTTTCAATCATAACAACTTATTTTGAAGTCAATTTGTGCACTCTGCTTAAAAAATCTGTATTAGCAATGTTTCTCTCATCATCTGGGAGTAATGACTCTGCTGTGCAAATTTCATTTGAACTATGTTTTTGATTTACAAATGTTTCAATAAGCTTGGTGCCTAACTGGAGTGTGTCTTTATACAAACTCACAGAAAGAAGTCTTCCTCCTCATCAGAGTCCTCCTCCAGCAGGTTCCTCTGTAAAAAGTTAAAAGGTCAGAGGCCAGATAAGTGTCTGTTCTAGATATTGACTGACTACTGTCTCCTAAACAGAGACCAACCCAGCAGGCAAGCAATGATTTTCACATTAGGTTACATTTCCACTGGTTCTTTGACATTTCTGGTTGCTTGATAACAACTATGGGTTTTTGTAGTGATATCACCTCACCACCCACGATATGTGATGTGAGTAGTTTCTTTATTCTGGACTACCAAGTTCACAGAGCCAGAATGCAATTCATTTTCAAGGATCTGAGGTAAGGCCAAAGCATAAGTAGCATCTTGTCAGTTAAAAGGCCCAGGCAGAACTAATGTTGCTGATACATAGATATGAAACTCATGTCATCAAAGAGCTTCTATACTGATCACTACAAGTCTTACCTGTCTGTCTTAAGAGGGCAGCTGTGGCCAAAAATACACTCCTATTATAGCTCACTGCCATTATGATGACTCATTTACAATAAAAGACTGTTGCTGTTCTGTTGTTTACTTGCAGAAACTTGTATAAAAACTTCCTCTGATGCTCACTAAGCCTCCTCGACATCTGACACGGACGATCATTTTGCTGAGAGGCCAAAATTGACCTGAACAGAATCAAATAAAAAGAAAATATTCTGAGATCTTGAAGTAGATTATCTGTAGAAATACTGCTATGATCACAACGATGTCTACTTCAGCTGATGGTGTTAACAGGGGCAGAAAGGAGCCTGTGTCAAATGCTATTCATAGAAAATTAGTGAGGACACCAGCATTCAATTCTCACAGGAGGAGATTTGAACCAGAGGACTGGAAGGGTCTATTTCTCATTGGATGGCAGAGAGGGGGAACAAATGAACTGCTACTGGATAACAAGGACAACAGAAAACACTACATGCATTCATATGTGGTGTTCGAGAAGTTTGAGAGCAGCATAAATTAGAGTACGCAGAGGCAGTTTAGGTCAAATCTGGAAATTTTCCATCATGTTGTTCACCTTCTTACAGAGCTAAAAGATAGAAATACGTGGGACTTCCAAAGATGTTGAAAACTGCCACTCAACACTGTGCCAATATACAGACATTCGGTTTTCTTATAAATACCCTGCTATCTACTAAGTGAAGGAATGTTGGCCATATGATCATAAAGAACTTTATTGGTCCAGGCACTAATACTCTCCTTCTGTATGTCTCTTGTTTCTTTCCACTGTCTTGCATGGGAGACACATGGGAGAACTGGTAGCTATTATCAGAGGACTGGAGGTCGGGCAGTAAAAGAGAAGGATGGAAAGTGGAAGGGAGCATTTTGTTATGCGAGTCTCCTTGTAAGCTTAGCTTTGATCCTGTTTCAACACAATAACAAACAGGATAACACAGAGGGAAGAGAGGACTGAATGAAGTATTCAGTTAGAAACAGAAGGAGGAAAGGGAAGGTGCAGCCAGGTGGGAGGAGATGATCACTTTAATAAAAACAAGACATTTGGCCTCAGGAGTTTCTAGAATTTCTTTAATTCACCCTCTTTGAAATCTTTACCTCCTTCAAAGGTCCACTCTGTTTTGTGTATTCCCTCATTTTTCCCACTTGCACAGCACATATGCAGTTCACAATAATAAGGAACAGGTTTACCACTGAAAGACCAAGCTAAGTTTTCATTTAAAACAAAATTAGGCTTCTCATTTCCATGCAAAATGACATCTTTTGCCAGCAGTTAAAATGAACTGTAGTGAGCCGGCTAATTATGCTAACGTTAGCCTCAGGAATTGGTTGAAAAGGCTATCTTTGGTTGACTATTTAATATTACAAGATGATTCATTTTAAAACATATATTTGTTTTATTATTTTTTATATTTTAATAGCTGTTTTTCAACCACTAATAACTTTTCTCTATTTTTCTTATTTTCAATGTTTTAATTGCTTTGTTTTATTGTAAAGCACTTTAAACTGCAATTTATGTTATAAAATGTGCCATATAAAGGAAGCTTATTATTATTATTATATTAAAATTAGAATTTTTACAGCAAAATCATTTATGCCAACCAATCAATTATATCAACATCTGTTCCTGACAAGAATAGACTTTTTAATATTAAGTGTTCAAAAACATTCAACGTTTCCAACTTCTATGAATGCTTAGCAAAGAATCTAAAAATAAGCTTTTGTTTTTAGTGACTGTCGGTTTTCAAGATTTTTCTGCTTGCAGCACACTGACTCAGTAAAATTCTAAAATATCAGGTACTTTCCCATCATCCTCCACCCTCTGCCCCTTGATGAAGGGAACAAACCAAAACCCCCCCAAACAAAAAACCCCCCTGTGCCTCACCCTCTCGCTGCGAATGGATCCCGTAACCTCGTCATCATTGAGGTGTCGTTTAAACTTGGGGGGCATGTTGTCTTCAGCCTGCTCCTCCCGATCTGGCTCCCTCTGTAGGACAGGATGAGAAAAAAGACTGTTGGCTATAACCTGTAGGACTCAGGGGAGGTCTCTGTGAAAAAAGAGAGACCTCATCGCACCTGCAACAAGCCACAAAGGTCCTGATGCTCACAAATATCACTCTTGCTAAAATAGAGTACTTTAATATTAGGAGGTGGAAGTTAGAGATTTGACTTGCAGGCAAAACCACAGCTTGGTCCTGCCAAGCAGTCAGACATGGAAAAGAAAGCAGTAAGTGTATGAACAGAGAGAGACCTTAAATCTAAACTCGCTCAGTAACTGTTGCATTAATGAGACTGGTCATGGTCAAGCAATCTGAGGAGGCCTCAAGTCCTGACGCTTCCTGTTAAACAGCATGACTTTGTTATTAGTCACAGAGCTGATTTCATTTATTTCTTCTGCAATCTCAATTTAACTGGAACATGTTATGAAAATGGTTCTTCCATCATACCAGCTATCTGTTCAACTCTGTATATGACCTGTCTGTGAACAGAGAAAGAGAAAGTATTAAGATATCCTATTAAAATATATTTTTGGTTTGAGCAGGTATTAAGTCTCCAAGCCATGAAAGGAGATGTCATCATATCTCTGCTTGCCCTTGGGTAAAAACTCTACTGGGTCGGATGTGGAGAACACACTGTTCTTCCAGTTATAAACCCCTGAGTCTGTGTTTGAGAGTTACTTGTCACAAACGGTGCAACAGTACACAGTTGTGCCTTCATAAAGTACCTCTGTTATAATGAAACAAAACATACGTGATCCTTAGGCCCTGAAGTAACCATCAGGGGGAAGTAGAGTAGTCTCACTCATACACACAAACACATCTCTAAATCCAACAGCGTGACATATACCATTGAATCCAGTTCAGTCGGACACTGTGGCTTTCTCAGCAGCGTGCTTTTCTGGCACTGCGTTTGGAAAAAGGCCTTTCAGTGGCCAGGAGAGGAGAGGAGCTTTCCAGTAAGCAGAGGAGATGAGAAGCAGAGGATAGGGTTCTATCTGAAGCAGCGACAGCAGTAAAGAAAACACATAAAGAGAAAGTCAAGAGAGGCCAAGCCTAACATGTTAGGGCTGTGAATAAAGTCTATTTCAAAGGAGGAATTTTTAAAGGTGTAATCCAGGAAAAAAAAAACATTTGAATCATATCAAAGTTGTAATTTGCACCTATAATAAATAATCCATTTCTGTTCTGATGCATCCCCTGACACCTTCCTATGTCTTGGGCCCATTGAAGGTATGCTTACTTTGAGAATTTCAATTCCTCATTGCCTTAATATTATATTTAGCAAAAGTCAAGGAATACCTCTCTTTTCTTTGTGTGGTTTGTCAAAACTGATCTAAAACAAAAAAAATTGAGCACAAAAAAAATAAAAATTGTGCTTTAGGTTTAGACAAAAGAACTGAGGCAAGTCTATCATGATCAAATTAGATTGTTAATAATCACAATCAATTGGTGGATTACACCTTCAAGCAAATACTAAGAACAGAATGTAACACAATGCCTAATCAATTTCTAAAAAGGGAGGAAAACATGATCCTGGGTCCATAGAACACAGCTATTTTAGATAAGTGCTGTTATTTACTAACAAGGTAACGTTAATAGTTTTTAGGTCCACACAAATTCACACAATGACCTTCAGTACTGGAAATAAAACTGGAAGCTCTAGAAATAAGCTTGTATTCAAAATAGCTGTTGACAGAACATGACAGCCGTTGACATCTTCAGTGTGTTGAGGTGTTTGTTAGCTTAAATTTACAATTACGTCAGGCTATCGTTGTCTATCAAACTAATCATTAAGTTACATTTACACACCACATTAAAGAAAGTGAAAAGAAAACATTTTAAACGATTACAGGGATAAAATCAGATACTAAGGATAACCAATTGAGCTAGTTCAGACAGGCCCCTTGGTCCACTGGTAAATCTGGCTACCCGGCTAAGCTAAGCTAAGGATGCTAACGCGGCTAGCTACCTGCTGTTTCACTCAAGATCCGATGCTCGATGCCAGCGAATACAATCACGCAGAGACAAGGAGTATCAATCCAGAGTTTTCACTGTTCGTAGCAGCTTTACTGTTTCGTCACGTTCATTTCAAACGCTGTCGATGATGAGAAACAATGAGACAGAATTATTACTACAATTGCCAGCGGTCCGCTTGTATTTTCTCCCTTCGGATCAGCTGACCAGGAAATGAACACAAACAGCTGGAGGAGGAGAGGACCTTCCACAGATGTTTGACAACGTGGGCAAATATTTACATGTAATTGTCTTTTTATTCTTTACTCAGCAAATACTCTATTTCCTCGAAGAAATATACCTTACTTTTGAACTACTCCGAACAAGTATGGTAATTAAAACCATCTTCTTGGTACATTTTTAACTGTGTTTAAAATATGATCATTTTTTACAAATAAAACTTAGAATTGTTATTAATTAAGCTTCTCGGCATTTTTTAAAGTAAATTATAATTCAATTAAAAATTCAGGAATTTAAGTATATACTAATAAATCTGTAAGCGCTTTTAATTCTGAAAGCTACTCTGAGCACACAACGCTTTTGGTCACACATTTTGCTTGGGTAAAATTTTAACCCTTAGGACATTTATTTTGAATGCATTATTTTATGCATTCAATTGCATATGAATTCATATGAATTCATTATTATTTTGTACCTACACTTTAATTTTATTTAGATATCTGAGTACATTCTCCACCGATGCCATTTATTGGGTACATACCCACCTCACCTATAGATGGCAGCAGTGTGCCTACTATGCGTGTAGAGTTGATTAACAAACAGTAGAAGAAGAACATAAACTTTTACCGGAAAAGAGCGTTGAGGCCGCTTGTGTACCACGCTGTATTAACAGGTAAACGTTTTGCGTTATCCATTTTGCTGTTATTTAAAAGGGCGATGTTTCTGTATCTAAAAAACAGACGCTCCTTTTGTTGGTCTTCCTTTAGAGTTGCTCACAGTCTTCACATGGACATGCAGAGTGCTGGAGGCAGCGCTGCTCAGTCTCATCCTCTGTTTGGAGGAGCTCTGTCTGCTGTCCTCCCTCACAGCCTCAAAGACATCAGTGAGCTGAGAGAGATCCCGGACAACCAGGAGGTGTTTGCCCACGCACACACCGACCAGAGTCTGATCATTGAACTCGTGGAGTACCAGGGTCAAGTGGCAGACCAAGACGCTGCCAGGTATCACTTTGAAGACATAGCAAGCAGTAACAAAGCTTTAGAGCCAGGCGCCTTTGAAGTGACCAGCGTTGTGCCCCTGGCCAAGTCTGACCTGTCCCTATCAGGCTGCAGCTCTGCCTGGATGCTGACAGGGACACAATGTGTATCCAAATTTAATGAAGAGGCAAGGAACACAGTGACCCTTCATTTGGGTCTTTTCCGTCTGCCACAGTTCTCTACAGATGTCTTGATAACCTTCAATGACCCCCAAAGTATCAGCCCTGACAGCAGCAGTGCTGCTCCAGTGGAAACAAATAGTGAGCCATGGACGGTTCAAGACTTCCAGTGCTTGTTACAGACTCTGATTCTGCATAACCCAGACTTGTTTGGGTAGAACAGCATCTGTTTTTTTAGTTTAGGACCTCCACCTAATATTTTTAGGTATATTCAAAGAAATATTATAACTGTGTTTTGCTGACACCTCACAAGAATCTGGTCCCCAGCAATGCTTTGGCCCCAAAACCAAAAGTTTTGGAAGTAGATCCAGCCATCGATGGTCCTGTTGCTGCAATGAAAAATAAAAATACACACTCTGTTCTACCTTTGATGTTGACTTTGTTCTGACAGCTTATATAAAACAAAACATCTCATGATGTGAACAAAGTATTGTCATAATAAATGTTTTTGATAAAAAATCTTAATATGATTTCATTGATGTTATTTTGAAGGTGCTCTTGTTTTATCTTAAAACCTGAGAGAAATGTGAGATTCAAGACAATGCATGCCATAGACAAGCTATTCTCTGATTCTGTGTTCCCCACTGTTCTACTCAATTAGGTATTTCCTCCTCCCTCGCCTATACCTCCCAAAGTTCTGCCATCAACCTTAAGTGTGTTTTTCTGCTCACATGTGTTGATGCAGAAACAAGGGAACAGAAACCTTACCAGTTTCTTTATGCACAATCTTCCCCTTATGGAACCACGTAATATTTACTTGCAAACGCTCACTTTGGGTTTTACTACTGCTAAACTTTACATTGTTATAGTATGTGGTAATGAAAACACATAATAAATAGTTAAGGTCAAAGTAGTAGTCAGAAGGTTAAAATTAAATTGATATTCCAAGCACAAACTCCCTCTGGAGCAGTTTAAATGCAGCTAATATTCATAGAGTCTTCAGTGTCTTCAGTGAAGCTTGAGTTTGCTTATTAGCAGTGGAAATTGAGAGGGCATATCCCAGCAGGAATATGTATTAGGACAACTGTTTCCATCGTTCACTGCAGTGGCCTCATGGTGGAATAATTCATTAGCCTGAACCTTGAAAAATGCTGGAAAGACTTTATTCAAGGGTGATTTTGGTGAAATGCAAAATTTATGGAATGGATATTGACTCATTAATTGATGATTTGAAGCTGAAATCAACCCTTTTAGATTTAGGAAAACATGAGTCATACAGTATGTGTGACTCACTATAAGTTATTTTTCCACAGTTAAGTATGCCGTTTTATGGAGCAAAACTGTTTTAACTTGAATGTGCTATTAAGTAAAACTCATCACAGGGAGTGAATTCAGGTAAGCCTCGCATAACAAGGAAGGGGAAGTACGGTCTATCTCCTGAAAGCCAAATCAAACCCATCTCACCCTCTGGTGCAATCATGACAGATTAAAATCCCATAAAGTCTGGCATTCCTTCCTTTCAGTGATCCGAGTGGACCACATTCCTTCATTTATCACAAGAGCAAAAACACTTTCTGGCTACCATGGATAAACACGCTGTTATTGATTCCCTGTAACAAAGTCTAAAAACATCCTGTCTTCCAGACCTGATGTAGATTCTGGAACGTGTTAGGCATCTGACTTAAAGTTCACACAAGAAGACAGTTTAAAAGGCTTTATGGCTTTTTCAGTCCGCGAAAACAGCCACTAAACTGCTACGTAACTTGCAGTGGTCACAGACTTTTGGACTTGTGATACTTGTCATGTGCTTGTGCTCATGCACAGTGGTAAGCAGCTAACAAAAAAATTATTGTCTCTCTTTTTAGGCAGTTTCATTCAGTCTCTTATTAAAGGAGAAAAGTCATAGTGCCATTAACCATTTTGTGTATTTATTTCCAGACGTACAACCTTGGATGTCCAAATAACCCAGGCCGAGAGGAGCGAAAGGTTAACTTGTGAAGTTGATGTATTCAGTCATAGATCTGAGGTCTGTTGGATTTTAAAGCAAAATCTGACTCTGTATATTTTACATAGCTTAGTTTAAATCAGGACGTGCACATGTGAATGACATGTTTACTTCAGTGGTGTGCAAAGTTAAAAATGCATGTAGAAGAATTACCGTAAGCTGCTGTAAATGTAGTTAAATGAAAAGCCATTTTTACAACAATTCAAACTTTTTTCTTGGCTGTCTTGAACCATTTCAGTTCTCAGAAATACTGTCTACTGTAGAGGCAGTACCTTTGGGATCTCCATGAATGCTGAAACACTGACAGTATCCATGTTGACTTTGAGTCACAGAGGAAAAAGGAAGAATGCCCTAATGGCCATGTCTTTGACCTCTAGTGACCTTAAGTCTGGCACACATCTTCCATGTTCTGTTAAAAAAAACTTGTTTGACAGGTGAATTGAAGTCGTCCTGATGAAGACAAATTCAGTTTTCCTGTTCCTTTTCACAACAACTGGCCACTTCCTTGCCGATCTGAAAACAAAACTAGAGGTCTAAGCAAACAGTGGTTTGGTGACCACAAAACATGAAACCTTTTTTTCTTCAGAGGTGTCACTTTTACTGGCTGAGAATTATCATCAATAACTTTGTGGAAAAGCAAATGATTAGTAAAGTGTCGTTAACTTCATATAAGCTTATTTCATTAAAAGTAAAAGCCTTGCATTCAAAATCCTACTTGAGTACAAGTATCACCAGTAAAATGTATTTGAAGTATCAAAAAACACTTGTTCTGCAGTTAAATGTTTACTATGTGATTATAGATGACAAAATTTGATTTGTGATACTGATTCTTTCAGTTTGCATTTTACTGTTGTGGCACTTGGGGTGGAGCTATTTTTAACTTCTTTAATTGTGGTTTGGCAGTTTAGTCCAGTGCTTTTCAATGTTGTTCATTTAACAAGGAAACCTCTTCACAATAAAAACCTGTTTTTTTCTTTAAGAAATTTTCACCTGGCTTTGTACAATAGTATTTTTTATGATTCTCTAAAAGAAATTTATAATTAAAATGAATACAACTGAAGCTAAAATGTCATTCAATTTTTGTACATTTTAAATTTGTAACAACACTCAAAATAACTGGCCTGCAGTGATGGCAGTAGTTTGACTTTTATTTTCTCGTCTTGCTCGGAGGATGTGTGTCTTTGTGCATGTGTGACATTTTCAGCACATATGGGAGGCATCAGTCACAGGTGTATGCATAGTTCCTGCTTAGAGACTTGGAGCTCAAGGGTCATTTATTACTCAAACTCCCCTGTTATCACTATTGCATTTGTACTGAACACCCCGCCTTCCCTCCCATCCCTCTCCTTCAGAGACCCTCTTCTCCCAAACCCCCCACTCTGATGTCCAGCTTGCACAACTCCAGGAGCCAGTCACGGCCACAGAGCGGTCTGCTGCTCTCATCAGAATCATGGAGCTCCTCTTTTTTATAATTTATGCTCTTCTCCAAGTCCACCTTTTTGTAAGTCCTTGGAAAAAAAAACTCAAAAGCTTGTCTTAGTATCCACTGAGGAACAATCAAACAATCTTGCATTGATTTCTGCTATCTTTTCATATTATCTGGATGATAACTATAACATGCTCAATTCCTGAACAGTGCAAGAAATGACACAGGGGAATATCCATATAGAATAACAAAGTAAGAAGGAATTTGTTTAAAAATTGACAAACATTTTTATTGATAATAAAGGAAAATGGACATCATGCAGATTTTTTTTTCTACAAGTTTTAACCGTGATCACAAACGTGTTATTCATACCATACATTCCATACAATAAAAAATGTCATTGTTATAAAGGAGTATCCTCTGCATTGTCAGAACTGATCCAATAACTTTCTGTTCAACAGACTAGCTCCAAATACAGAACCTGACACTGGCCTTCAATGACTTTTAATCCTCCAGCTTCTTCTTTTTGCCCTGTGGTGAGGTATCATTGGTTTGGCAAAAGTGCTTCGACATGGCTGCAAGTGCCCGATAACGGTGAGAGATAGAATTCTTTACTTCTTTTGGAAGTTCAGCATAGCTGCAGATGAAAGGTAAGTAGTTGATATTAAGTATGGATGTTTTTGGCTCAGCAGTGACAAATTATTTCTAATGCACAGCATTAAGTGAAAGGAATCATTAGTGATGCTTTTTTTTCTAATTGAACAAATTTGCAATACTAAAAACTCATTTATTAACTGAAAGTTATGTATATTGTCTTATGGCTCCCCCTCGTGGTATGAACAAGAAATTTCAAGTAGTCTTTGCTTACGTTTTGTCATATCCTACTGGCTGGAAACAGGGGTCCCATCCAAAGTCTCGTGGCCCCCTGGGCTCCACAATGTGTCCCTTAAATATCAAGAAAAAGAGTGAATAAAACATTCAAAGGATCACAGATATAAAAACTGAGGTAGTGTTAGAGAGAGTCTAACCTCTGTTTTTCCTCTGAACAGCTGCACTGGTTCATCTTTTCCAGCAGAGAAAGCAAAGGTGCAGAGGGCCCAGGCTGATTTATCTTCAAACCCAGCTAGGAGTTTGTACAAGCCTATAAAACAATAATAATAATAATAATAATTAGAGATGCTAGACAGCTAACTTCATTTCTTTTATACAGCTCTTGAAATACCTCTTGAAATATCTCAGCAGTGTTTCTGCTACTTTCATACATACCTTCTGGCTTGAGTTTATCCAGGAACCATTTTCTACAAAAATAAAGTATGTTTTCAGATATATTCATTGTTGCTGTGAAGATGCAATGGAAAGAAAAAGTTATCATACTAACATGTAAGGACCAGGCAGGCCTCCCAAGGCATTAAAGCAGAGACATGTGTCCTCCACTATGACTGGCCCATCAATCTGAAGGTAAAAAACAAACAACAACACATCAGTTTGAATAATTCAGCATGCATATGTGTACACAGTATTTGCTTTCTTGACAGTATATCTACCTGTCTTGCAGCCTCCTTACACTTCTGTATGGAAATCTCATCTGGCTCTCCTTGGTATTCAGGCACTGGATAAAGACAAGTTTAGATAAGCATATATACATGAAAGCATTAATTCTACTAGTGGATTCACATCTTATACTTACAGTCAATCTTTTTTGACACTAGTTTGTGGGGAAATTTGTCTCCAAGGATCTGAATAACCTGTTGGATACAATCAAAATTAAAGAGCATGAATCAAAACATTGATCAAACGGAGAATAAAACTAGCGGGGCAGTTTTTTGTCAAATTACCAAGAAAGTTCTGGATTAAATTGCAGCTCGCGCTAAGTGTCTAACATTGTAGCACGTGCACTTAATCGAATAACATGAAGAAAATAAGTAAATAAGTACTTCGCCTGAAACAAACTAGGACAGGACAGCACTTAAGCATTGAATCTGTCTCAGTTAGGAAGTGTTTGGGTTTAACCTCTTCGAGTTTTTTTGCGTTTCCAGTCACGAAGACCACAGACCTTCCTGCCGGCACAGCCATTATTGAAGACACACGGAAGATTGATAATACCGGACCGAATACTTCCGGCTCACAAACAGCCAATAACATCAGCTTTGTGTACACCAGCGAACCACAATGCGGTGTGTGGCTCCGCCTTCCGAAAGATACTCCAATCAGCTAGCGGTACTGCCAACAATGTTGTCCGGCTGAAAAAATCAATGCAAATGCCATGTGGACAAGTAGCTGTAAACGGACTCAGTCGCTGAAGCTTTGACATTTTAGACGCTTGTCATCCTAAAATGAGTCTTTTACCTCGGACTGCCGAAGAGTTCAGCTCCGCAGATTACTGGGAGAGATTCTTTAAAAAGCGCGGAGAGAAGGCTTTTGAGTGGTACGGAGACTACAACAAACTCTGCGGCGTGCTGCATAAATACATTAAAGCCCAACATAAAGTGAGCTACTTTTTTTTTAATCACTATGCATTCATTTACATTTTGTCTTAAATTATTTGCATTCACTCCCTGCATGTGTAAGTATATGTAAAAATACATTTCTTGCTGTGTCCGTAAAATGTCGCTATTTATGTTGACACACACTTCCTGTCTGATGTGATCAGTGATGGAGGAATTGCTAAGATACTAAACTTAAGTAAAATTAGCATTTCAACATTGTAAAAATACCCCATCACAAGAATTGTTCTAATTTTCAAGATCTTAAGTAAGTAAATGTAAAGTGTATTTGCATTAATGCATTTTAAACATTACAAACACTCAACTAGCATTGTTGTTGTTTTAGATATTGGTGATAAAACCAGTTTTATTTACTTAATGCACGGTTGGGTAAATAAAAATGCATAACATTTTAAAGTGCATCATTTGGATTTTAAAATTTAACCTGCAATTTAAGTTGTCAAATAAATATGGAATATTAAAACGTCAAATATTTGTAGTTAATTTGTGCGGAGTACAAATAAAAAAATTGAAAAATGACTAGAAATTCTTCAGAGCTGTTCCTGCAGTTATAGGAAAAATTACTTTCCACCAATGCAGATGACAATACCATATCATTTAGTATTCTCTCCTTCTGCCTTTCAGGTTTTGGTAGTTGGCTGTGGTAACTCTGAGCTAAGCGAACAGCTGTATGATGTTGGCTACAAACATCTAACTAATATTGACATCAGTGAGACAGTGGTTACCCATATGAACCAGCGTAATGCCGAGCGCCGGCCAGGCCTGACTTTCCATCAGGTGGACGCCACACAAACTCCATATGAGGATGCCAGCTACCAGGCGGCTCTCGACAAGGGCACGCTGGATGCCATGGCGTCAGAGGAAGAAGGAGCACTAGCCAGGAACATGCTCACTGAGGTGAGAAACCAATGAGTCAGGGTGTCTGCAAATCATTGCTTTTGTTTGTTTGTTAGTTAGTTTTTTTTTTTAATCAGTTGGTGTGCATTGTGTCTGCAGGTGGGTCGTGTGCTAAGTGTTGGTGGACGGTACGTCTGTGTCACACTGGCTCAGGAGAGTGTGATCAAGTTGGCTGTAGAGCACTTTGTTCAGCTTGGGTGGGCAGTGAGGCTCCACTGCCTGCAGGAGGAAAGTGGGAATGAAGAGGACTCCTTTGCTCTGCCTGTCTTTGTTCTGGTCTGTACCAAGTTTCGTCAACCTATGCCCACGCCTATTCTAGAGATGTGCCTTGGGGAAGATGGGGTGCCTACTCGTCTCACACAGGTGTCAGAGTTGTTGTCAGCTGTAAGGGAGCATCAAGCTTACTCTGTTTTGAAAAAGAAGCTCCGTACAACCACGGACGCCAGCTCAAACCTCTCACTTACTCTCTGTCACGTCAAGACTGGCCTTCCCAGATACACACTCACAGTGCAAGATTGTCCCCCCGGTGCCAAGGTGCCAAGATCAAACCAGTTTGCCATTTTTATTGGTGAGATGTCAGAATTTTTATGTCTTTATTTATTAGTCACAGTGATTGTATTTTATTCTTCTTTAATGATTTTCCCCTCTGTTTCTTTTTCAGTGCCTCAAGGCAGTGAGACAGCTTGGCTTTATGGCTCCAATGAAGGTCGAAAGCAGCTGGCAGCTAGTGCTAACTTTCGGCGCCTAGTTATTGTGGCAATGCACAGGAATCAGGAATACACAGACATGCAGGCTATACAGTCAGAACTGTCACCGATGGTGATGGACTTGGCCCCCCCGGGTATGCCAGCCAACCAACAGGTAGAAGCTCACAAGTATTACTTTGAGAAATGCTCTTCAGTGATATAAAACATTCTCTGTTGCAAACATTTCCATTGTTGCATTGGTTTGAGCTGTTTGTCTCCATCCAGGTGCCATTTCTGTCAGTTGGAGGTGATCTGGGCTGGCGAGAGGAAGTCAGCAGGGGTGTGAGTGAGCTGAGTGGGGAGTACTGTGTGGAGAATGTCAGAGGAGAAGACGGAGAACTGTATCGGAGGCTTGTTTTCCTGTCAAATACTGCCCTCGTCCAATCAGAGAGCCGTCTAGTTTCTCCAAGTACCAGTCAGTTCTTTTCCCTTTTTCTCAGTAATATTTTTGTTCTTATTTTTTCTTATGAAAAACATTACATGAACCCATTTTGCACCTGCAATGAATTTACACCTTGAGTTAAATGACACACATCCAACAGAAGAAGCCACTAAACAAATGATAAACTTCAGCACAAAAGAAAATAAAGCATAAAAAGAAAAAAAACTAAACAAACAATAAAAAAATATTCAACATATTCAAAATAATCTATTCAAAAAGTATTCAATTCAATATGCAGTGTATACAATTATAAAAATAGCATGATTTATTATATTGTGGAAATGTAATAGATTGGTGAAATAAATGAGTATTTTTGTCCTTGCAGCGTCCAGTCACAAGAAGAAGAACAAAAAGAAGGTTAAACCAACAGCTGCTCCATCAACATCCTCATCATCTTTGTCAGTGGACAGCGGCTTCCTCTGCTGTGCTCACCATGAAGTGATGGTTGCTGGCCTCGCCTTGCTTAGAGTGGGCACGCCACAAAACAAAGGTCAGTTCACACCTGTTTGTACAATCTTGTTGAACAAGTGGAGGAAATTGGTGTATGGAGGAAATACTGACTAAACAGCCATAGTGATGGAGCTTTACTCATTTTTTTTTTATCCTCTCCGTCTTCTTTTTCAGATGTTCCAGTGTCAGTGTTCCTGGTGGGGCTTGGTGGAGGAGGCCTGCCTCAGTTTCTGCGGGACTTTGTGCCAAATGTTAGTGTTGAGGTTGCTGAACTAGACCCTGCTGTGTTGGAGGTGGCAAAGGAATGGTTCGGGTTCCGACCAGATGATCATTTGACCGTCACTGTTGGGGACGGTCTTGAACGCATCTGTGCCCTGGAGAAAGAAGGTAAAGGGAGTTCAATTCAATTCAGTTTTATTTATATAGCATCAAATCACAACAAAGTTGTCTCAAGACACTTTACATATAGAGCAT
>JAQMCX010000046.1:6700740-6736554 GCA_029814765.1 Acanthurus leucopareius
GAGCATCAAGCAGAGCCACAGCGGAAGGCACAGCTAAGATCAGCAATCCTGGCGCGACCTCAGTCCATGGGTATCTGCAAGACGAGAAAGCACAAAAACTCTGGGGAAGGTGGCAAGTTAGTAAAAGACATGAATTGAGCATGAATGCAGAATATATAGGGAGAGAGATGAAAAAGAGGAGCTCAGTGTGTCATGGAGTCCCCCAGTAGCCTAAGCCTATTTAGCAGCATAACTAGGAGCTGGTCCAAGGCGAGCCTGAGCCAGCCCTAACTATAAGCTTTATCAAAAAGGAAGGTTTTAAGCGTCAGTAAGTAAGTCTGAACCAGTGCATTTTAACAATACTAAGAAGTGACCATGGCTGTTTCTTTTTTTCCTCTGTAGGTGGGCATTTGTTTGATGCCATCATATTCGATGTAAACAGCAAAGATAGTACTATTGGTATGAGCTGTCCTCCTGCTGCTTTTGTTGAAGCCTCACTATTGCAGAAAGTCTGCAGCCTGCTAACCCCCAGAGGTACAGTATGACAATTTATTTGGCATAATTTATATGAAACAATAAAAATAAATGCACATATTTATTCCCTTATAGGCACATCAACAGGCTCTTAATAACCTGAAGAAACAATTTACTGTTTAAAGGTCCCACATGTTTAAAAAGTTTGATTTTTTTGTTTGAAATATTTCATCATAGTTGTGTCTTTCCTGACAATGGACCCATCTATCCTCTCTGTATCTCTTCCTGCTATTGGACCAGGTATATTCATGCTGAACCTTGTGTGTCGCAACTCAGCCTTGAAGAAAAGTGTTTTGGAGCGTGTGAGCGCTGTGTTCCCCACCATCTTCTCTAAACAGGTTGAAGGGGAGGTCAACGAAGTCCTTCTGTGCTCCCGAGGTGAAAAGGAGACATTGGATGCTGCTCACATCCTTCCATCACTGAACAAAGCAGCCACGAGTTTGCAGAGCTCTCTGTGCTGCACAAGGACTGGAACCAGCAGCAGGCCACATATTGACATTGCAGAATTGTTAAAAGACCTGAAAGTGGAGTAAAGTTTGTTTGTGACGAAGAGGGAATGAGATTTAATTATATGTTGAAACTGTTTTGAGTCATGATGGTGGTACTGAAAAATAAGAATGCTTTGCCTTTGTCATTCAGTGAAATTTAATGAAAAGTATTATGATGTATAAGATATACCGCTCAAGTAAAGATAATTTTCTAATAATAATAATAAAAAATAATTATCTTTTCACGATATTGTGGTGTTTCTAAAAATGTAGCCCCAGTGTTTGAGATATTTAAACGTGAACTATGCTTATTATTATTATCATTATTGCATTATTTCCCCGTGAAGTGGTGCCTTTAACTTCTCTTGGAGACCCCAGAGTACTACAGGGTGCTCATGCCCTCATTACCAAAGAATCTAGCCGCGTTATTTACAGTAGACGGTGGACACTCCGGTTCTAGTTGCACTGTTTATAAGGCTGCAGCAGAGCCCTACCCTCGAATACGTGGGATTTTAAATAGCTGTCGACTAGAGGGGTGAATGCTTGCATGGTGTCTGATAAGTCAGGGTACTTTCATTATTGGCTATGAAGTTTGTCTGTCTTAGTCTTATGCATAAGGGGGTTGCCGAGTGAAACTTTCTGATTATCGCGCATGCGCAGAAAATTTGATTCCGTTAGCTGTCAGTAGAATGTTTTCCTTTAATCTATGGACCAATTTAACGCAGCAACCAGCGGCTAGCTTCCTAAATGTAGTTTGAATTTAGTGTAAACAACATATTGTGAACTCCTGGAGTTTTGAAACAAACAAATAATGTCAAAAGCGAGCGGTTTTCGGAAGCTTAAGTTCTGTGAGGACAAACTTGGACATTATCGTCGTTACCAGACGTACTCACGGTAGCGTAAGTTAACTAACGGCTGCTGAAGTTGTGTAGTAACGTCAAGAAAATATCATAACTTTAAAAATTTGTATATTTCAGTAATGAAAACAGCGTAAATTTAAGCAACTATTAATTATGGTAGCTACTCTGTCAACTGGCATAGCCTAAAACCGGAGTGAAACAGGATTTAAAGGAGCCGGCCAGGTTGCCCTACCGCTCCGTTGCGATGGGCAACCGCGGGATGGAGGATCTGATCCCGCTGGTCAACCGCCTACAAGACACCCTAAGCAGCGTGGGACAGAGCTACAGCCTCCACCTGCCGCAGATCGCCGTCGTGGGCGGCCAAAGCGCGGGCAAGAGCTCCGTCCTGGAAAACTTTGTAGGCAGGTATGCCCCTGACGTGAACTCTGAGTGAGCTGTGCAGTAAGTGACACTATAAACGCAACTAATCCGTTTTAGATGCACCTACCCACTGTAGAGAACATTTAAACACAAAAAAGGTATTGTTACTTTTTTTATCCAGTGCCCTTGTTGAACAACTTGTTAGTTATTGCTCAGTTGATATTAATCAGTAATTAATCGATGCCAAATGCAAGCAACAAACAAAATCAAACAAGCGTATCACTTAAGATGTGATGACTGTTAAAAAATTAAAAAAACAAAAAACCCCAAAAAAACTCAGTTCTTACTAATGGATACCACATTTAAAAATTCTGTGGTAATACCCACCTTTCAACAGTATATTTCGCCACGCCTATCCATTTTTTTTTTTTCAAAAAATGAGTTATAAATTATCTTTAAAGTATTAGTAAAAGAAGTAATAATAACCACTAGTAAAGCCTTTAGTTACTTTCTCTTTTCTTGCATCTTATGGTTAAAACTAAGAACCCCTTTTTCTTAATAAGTCACTTTAAATGACTGAATAACTTGAATTATGAGAGTTACAAAAATGGCAAATAAAATACTTTACTATTAGAAAAATCAATTTCTTAGAGTGTTTATTTTCATAAGATAGGAATAATGAAAGTTTAAATTTATAATACTGTTCGTTGTTTGTAATGATGAAAGTAAAGCCATGACCACTATGATTCAGGGGCTGAGACATAGTACACAAGGGTCTGTGTTCCACTGAATTGAAACCAGGCCTTTAGGCAACTACTGTTACCAATTACAATCCACGTGCGCCCCCACCCAGCACTAGCGATATGGCTTCAGTTGCTAGTTTGAAGTGGTGGATGCTGGAGGTGCCAGTGTCTGTAGATATTAGCCAGTATAGCACTTTATCTCACTGGCAGGGTGTGTAGATGAAGGGGTGGAGATTAACATAGCTCCTGAGAAGTAATGGAATCATTCTTTTGTTAAATCTAGAAGTTCTTCAGTCAACCTACCAGTCAACTTTGTTTAATTCACATCTTATTCTACTTTAATGATAGTTCATAGACTATAAAATGCTGCAATCTATTCATGAATATCAGGGCTGTTTGGATAGAGTTACAAGTTCTAGTTTGTGCAAAGCAGACTAAGTACTTCCATCCTGTCAGAGAAGAATGCTGGTGAGCAAAGTCAATGGTTTCCTGGTTTCAAGACAGTGGGGCTCTGTCAACTGAAGGAGACTTCTGCATTGTCCACAGCAGCAGGCCATACAAGTCAGAAATGTGTGTAATCACTATAGAGGACTGTTGGTGGTTGCTTTCCTGAGTGAATATTGATATTTTATCACAAACCTCAGTTTTCCGTCCCAGCTGTGACTTTGTTATGACATTCCCTTTTGTGGGGGTCTGTGCCAGCTTTTTGATCTGGGACAGGATGCAGTATAACAAACTTCCTGAATATGGTTTTAATGGGAAAGGGGAGGATTATACTTTTGCCTGTGCATTGTGTTTCCTTACAGCTAATACTATATTTAACTTTTACTCCCTGCATATCCTTGTATATTGTAAGGATGAACTTTTTATGAATTGGATTTTTGTTGGAAGGGAAACTAAAATAAAACAAGCAGCTGATTGTTAGTGTTCACAATGCCTCATTATGTGTTATTTGCAAGTTATGTGTAGTATGAGGGTAATGGTTTAACCTAAGCATGTACAATAGAAATAGTTTGCAAATTGGCACTGATTTCAGTGCAGTGTGTATGTGTGCGTGTGGTTGTGGGTGTGTGTATCCTTCTTCTAATTAGTCCTTCTTCCCCTGCAGAGACTTCCTTCCACGGGGTTCAGGAATTGTCACTAGAAGACCCTTGATCCTCCAGTTGCTTTGTAGTAACTCTGGTAAGTATGACATACTTATATTCACTCATCTGGTCTCTCTCCATTCTTATTTCAAGCTTAGCTTGTATTTCAAGCTGCCACCAGATGGCAGTGTGATATTTTAAAATGACAGACCATGACTGGTAGGACTGTTCTGGAATTGCAATCAATTAGTTAGAATAAAAGAAATAATTTCTCAGAGTTTGAACATTATTGGAAACATTCAGTATAATGTAAGAACACAACTGAACAAAAAATACAACAAAGATATAGTTTTAAAAAAAATACATTTTAATGTGTATGTGTATGTCTGGGATAATAGCTTGAAATGTGCTGTAGGGCATAGACATGCTGTCCAAAAATTCTCCAAAATAATTTTTATGAAATGTTCATCGTTTTTAAACCTTTTTTCCATTCTGTTATTATTTTCCAGAATATGGGGAATTTCTCCACTGCAGAGATAAGAAGTTCACAGACTTTGAGGAAATCCGTAAAGAGATAGAGACAGAGACCCGTAGACTCACAGGGTCCAATAAAGGCATCTCTTCTGTCCCCATCTACCTACGGATTTATTCGCCACACGGTAACACAGTGTCAATTTTTGTGTGCTTGACATTGCTATCCATACACTTATGCACAATGTATGACCAGCAAGTTTCTTTGTACACCTCTGTTTTTGCACGTTTGTTTGCAGTGCTGGACCTGACTCTTGTTGACCTGCCTGGTATTACCAAAGTGCCTGTAGGTGACCAGCCAGCGGACATAGAGTACCAGATACGAGACATGATCATGCAGTACATCTGTAAGGAAAACTGTCTCATCCTGGCTGTCACACCAGCTAACACTGACCTGGCCAACTCTGATGCACTCAAACTGGCCAAAGATGTTGACCCACATGGTAAGCCTCACATATTTGGTGGGTTAGTATAGTCTGTGGAGTTGTATGATGTCTGAAAGACAATGTTGACATTTATAGGCTTAAGGGGTTTTTATGTATTATTCAGCTTTTCATCGGTTTCTTTTTTTTTTTTACATTTTCCTATTAGGCCTGCGCACAATTGGTGTAATCACTAAACTGGACCTGATGGATAAAGGAACAGATGCCCGAGAAATACTTGAGAACAGGCTTCTTCCATTACGCAGAGGTGTGCAACCTGTGTTTGTGTGTGTGAGTGTGTCTGTGTGAGTGCACTTGTGCGTGTAATGTTCTTGTGGCCACACTGAATCTAATGGAGGTTCTCATACTGACAGTATGATTGTGTCAGATACCAGCAGCCACAGGCTTTTTGTCAGTTAAGCTCTCATTCCCTCCATTTGTCTTTGTTGTTATTCTTTTTTTTGTTGAACTCTCTTTCTGACTCTTTATTTCAGTTTCCTCTTTTCATTATATTTCCGCTTATCAGCCATGTGTTAAAATATGGTCACGTACTAACAACATTTACATTACACAATATTTACATTTATTGTTTTGTGTATGTGTGTATGAGAGATAATTAAAGTAACAAAGATTATATTAATGGCTAGTAACAGTGTGTGAGTGCATAAGACCCAGAGAGAGACATATAGATGGTGACAGAATGGCAGGGAAAATGACGTGGCAGGGAGCTCATATAACGGGTTCAAGCTATAAAGCACCACCAGTTGCTGGCTCCTTCATGCTTCCTTTACAGTGCTAATGCATTAGCCATGGAAGCCCACTGGAAGGACTGCCCAAATAGCATCATATAGCTAAAGCGTTAGATATGAAGCCTGATGCTATTACATCTATAGCTGAACTGATAGGGGATTTGGCCTGCCTTATACCCCATGATCTGCTGTTGCGGAGACATGTTCATTTCCCACTTGTTTGTTTTAGTCTTAATTGAACAAATGGTAGTTTGAGAAGAGTTACCAAGGACTTTGCAGAAAATCCAAATTGAATCTGTTGAACATCAAAGTCCTTGATTGTTCCTTCCTCCTGTTGCACATTGTTTTCCTTACAATGACCAAATACTCTTCATTACCTTCTTATCTCTTCCTCCACAGGTTACATTGGGGTGGTGAACCGCAGTCAGAAGGACATTGATGGGAAAAAGGATATTAAAGCAGCTCTGCTCGCAGAGCAGAAGTTCTTCCTGTCCCATCCAGCCTACAAACACATGGCTGAAAACATGGGCACCCCATATCTACAAAAAATGCTTAACCAGGTTAAAAATACTCACACACATACACACATATACACAAATACACAAAGGTATATTGTGTGATTATGACTCTGATGATATTTGTTTGCAGCAACTAACAAACCACATCAGAGATACTTTGCCAGTCTTCCGTAGTCATCTGCAGGACCAGCTTCTGGCCTTGAGCAAAGAAGCTGAAGAATACAAACATTATAGTCCTGATGACCCTGCTCGGAGGACCAAGACACTGCTACAGTCAGTTATTCATTCATTTTAGATTTGTGTGTGTGTGTACCCATTGGTTGTTTTTTAATAGCTTTTATGTCTGTTTTTTTTGTACTGTGTGATTTCTGTCCTCTAGTTTAGTTCAGCGCTTGGCTGACGACTTTGAGAAGCTGATCGAGGGCTCAGGGGACAAAGTAGACACTGTTAGTCTGTCAGGAGGGGCTCGGATCAACCGAATCTTCCATGAGCGTTTCCCTTATGAACTGGCTAAAGTGTGTTTGCTATTCTGTTTTCTAATATTTATGTGTCTTTGTGCATAGATATCGCTTGTCATACGATAGCTCAATGTATACTGTGTATACTGTGAATGCACGCTACTGAGTACAATGGTCATCGGCCAGTTGCTTGTCTTTGACTAACAATGTGCTCTTTTCGCCTTTAGATTGAGTCTGATGAGAGAAAGCTGCGAAGGGAAATCAACTATGCCATCAGAAACATCCACGGTGTCAGGTACAAAAAATTGTTCTGAGCCAATGCAAAATGCAAAACACTAGCAAATTCTTTTATAAATCTTGTATAAATTCAGTCACATTTGACATGCCATTCAGCTAATCTGTTTTTTTTGTTTTTCTCCTTTCCTTCACCTGCCTCTCTCTCCCTGTAGGACAGGTCTGTTCACTCCTCACATGGCCTTTGAAGCCATAGTAAAGAAACAGATATTAGGGCTAAAGGGGCCATGTAGTACATTTGTTGACATGGTCAGTCAAGAACTAATCAACACTGTGAACCAGTGTGTCAACAAGGTACACAAGTGTGTGTCTTTTACTTTTACTTACTTCATTTTTGGGTGTCAAAGCTCTCTAATCCCTGGTCTTTTCTTTTTACAGCTCAGTTCTTTTCCCAAACTGCGAGATGAGACGGAAAAAATTGTAACCACTGAAATACAACAGCAAGAGAGTAAATGCAGAGACCAGGTTATTCATGCACAGTTGGACATTGCACTTATTAATAAGTTTAAGATAATTCTACTAGATTTATAATTTCTGTCGTGGGTTTGTTTTTGGAGTTAATGTATACTTTGTCTGCTCTGTTCAGGTCTTATTGCTCATTGACATACAGCTTTCCTACGTAAATACCAAACATGAGGATTTCATTGGCTTCACTAAGTGAGTAACCTCATGGTTTTTTGACTATAAATTAACATTCTAAGAGTATCTAACATTAGCTCTTCCTTCCTCTCAGCACCCCACAGGCGCATAACCAAAACAGTAAGAAGAATGTTGCATGGATGGCAGGAAACCAGGTGAGACTTTCACTGAGCTGCATTCATAATGAGGAAAACATGCATGCTTCTCAGAGGATGCACGAGAATGACTTTTGTTCTAAAGTTATGTTACTAAAAGGGTTAACTAGCAACAACACAACTTAGTAATAACCCATTATCTCATACTACAAAGTCCTCTGCTTTAACAGGGTTATTCTTGTAACTTTTAAACAAAACAGTAAGTATATACTGTAATTATATAATTGTGCAGCCTGACAGTGTGCGCCTCTTAAATGATGATTTAATACAGTATGCCGGTTAAGGCACTCAAAAAACTCTTTGCAGCCAATGTTTTTCTGCAGTGCAACATTTGATTGTGCATGGATGTAAACAATTTTTTTTCTACCCATTTCACTTTTTTTTCAGTGATGTCACCGTCCCGTGTGTTACACATTAATCAGAAATAATCAGTGGTTAAAACAGCAGATAAGTGGGAGGTTTTTGTGATTAATCATCCATTTAGAGTTGATCTTGGCTTTTCACTGGAGCAAGGTCCAGCAAGAATGATTAATATTAAACTATAAATATTTGTATGACATATTAAAGGCAGAAATTAATAAAAACACAATCCCGGTATGATTATTTTCACAGCTTATTTAATGGAAAAACCTTAATTTTTGCTCCTTTATCTCCTATTTTTCTCCAGGGTGTGGCCCCTCTTTCAAGTCTAATAGTAGGAGACCAATCTCTTTAAGCCTGCTCACTCACTGCTGCCTCTACTGGAAATATTTTTGCGCAGGATTGAAGCTTAAGGGTTGTGGGTCAGCATGCTATTGATTGCGCAAACATGCACATTGCTTTCTTAATCATCTTTTTCATCATCTGCACCTTATAAACTGCACATGTTCTACACTCTTTTCCTCTCAGTTACAGACTGTAGTATTTTTTTCACTGTCTTGACCCAATCATCTTTGCCCTCTGCTGTTCTACTGCTCCATTAATATGTGCAATATTTTCCATGTCTGCAGGATAATAGTCTTTTTTTGGTACTGTATCTGTATGCCTTCTCCTCCTTCTGTTCTCTCATTGTCACAAATCTTTTTTCCCCAGTGTGTATGGTTACTTCGTTATTATTCCTACTTTGTTGGTTATTCGTGTCCTTATATCCACTAGGGGTCAATGAGTGTTTGGTGACTGGCTGCACAATCTTTATCACAGATCTAACTAATTTCTAATTTCTTGTCAACTCTTTCTAATTTTATGACTTTTTTTCATCAGCAAGGTCCTCTATTTTTTTTATTCTTTCTTTTATTTCTCTTGAAATCATGTTAAATCCTGCAACGCACACCTAATCTAATTTTCTGTAAACCTGTCCTCTGAGGTCCATTGTTCATTGTTTCTTTCAGTACTGTCATTGAGTTTATTACGCTTGGCTGTTGTGCAGGTTGTACGCAAGGGCTGGCTGACCATTACCAACGTTGGCATCATGAAAGGTGGATCAAAGGAATACTGGTTTATCCTCACTGCAGAAAGCCTGTCCTGGTTCAAGGATGATGAGGTGAAGCATTCACACTTTCTCACCATGGCATGTTGTAATTTTGAGCAATATTTAAAATACTTTATTAATGAGAAAACGGTGGAGTCAAAACACTGCAGTAGACTTGATTCATCACTTTTATTAGCACACACCTCAGCTTAAAACAGCATGTTAATTGTAAAGTTGAGAGAAAATGAGGTAAAAGGTAAATCTTTCTGCTGTTTATATGCCAATATTTCAGTAAAGCCTCTGCAGTTTTATTATAGAAGGTGGAAGAGTTAGTGGCCCTCTATTCTGATGTCAGTGGGGCTGCCATCTGTCTGCCTGTCTGTGCCTGCTGTACAGGAGCAGAAGGTCTGCACAGCAAGTGTAGACAGGCAGACACACCACAACAGTCTCATCTGGTCACAGCTGATGTCATGGGAAGAGGAAGGAACATGTTGCAGGATGTCATATCAGATGAAGGGGACACATTGCAGCATTTGCATATGGATAGAAACAAGCACCTGAGAACATTCACATCTGGATGAAAATACTGTGGGCAGTGCTGTTGTGGATGAAACTGAGCTACTTTTGACCGACATTATTGAGTACTTGGTTGGAACACCATATAGAATTCGTTTACAAATATGTTATTTTTCTTGGTAACCACACTGAAATGGCTCAATTGCAGAGTTTGGCTCAAACTGAACAGACAGACACTTCTTGAACACTTTGTGACATATGACACCATTAATTGCATAAGTAAAACTGCATCTTTAACCTCGTTCTCTGTCAAGCAAACAGTTTTCTTTGCTTTTCTCTCTTGCCACCTGGACCTGCAACTGAGCCCCTCCATTTCCCCCATTCATTCCTCTGACGCCCCCCCTTCCCATTCGTCCCGCTCTCCGCTCACTCTTCCCCTTGCTCCCCCTTTTCTTCCTCTTCTGGGAGTTCAGGCATTTGGAGCGGCTCACTCTGACACAGCTGGAGCTGCCCCAAGCCAAACTAAGATCCACACACACACACACACAAACACACATATACCCACATGCATGCACGCACACAAACACACATAGTGGGACAAATTTGTGTATACAGTATACAGTACACATGCAGTGTCTGATGTAAACAAACTGGCATGCAAATAGTGGAGAAAAATATACACTCACTCAGACAGACACACAGCCACTTTTCAGATAAACACTGGATTGCTTGTACGCAGTGTTCCCAGACACAGCCCCAGGCATGCATATTGTACACACACAGTGTTATAGGTTTACAAATCAACTCAAACACGCACACACACACACTTAGCACATCTGCGACAAATAATACCAAGACAGGCAAGCAAATATCTGTTGACCACATCAGAGAAACAAACTTTGGCTGTCTGCAGATGAGACACGTATGTTTAACCACAAGGATTGAAGCTAATATCAAAGTTTTAACTGTTTCAGCACATTTTTGTTGCATTTGGTGAGTTAGCGTTCGATCTTTACCCCTCCTCACAACATTAGAAGGTTTATCAGAGGTGTTTATAAGGCCTGAGTGCAAAGCCAGTCACCCATGTTATCACAGAAGATCTGATCTACTGCCTTTCCACATGCATCTGTGTGCACACACAGTCACACAAGCCAAGCTTCTGCTTCTTCTCTCTTACAGTTCCCGCTCTCACTCTGCCCGCCCACACTACCTCCACAGACATTTCTTTTTTTTCCACTACTGCCCCCTACTTTTTTGTTTTCTCTGTCTTTACCTCTGTTGCCTTTTTCCTTCTCCTTTCTCTCTCTTTCTGTGTCTGTCTCCCCCTCTTTCTTTCTCTCTCCCCCCTGTCTGTGGTTGGCAGTCTCCCTGGGACTGTGCACATTCCTGGCTGGAAAATCTGAAGCTCTGTCCAAACACCAGCTTCCAAGATCTGCCCAGAGAAATCCCACATGGCTGTTTCTACACTGCAGACCTCCCCCTTTGACTCCCCCTCTCTCCTCTATACTCCTCCACAGTCTCTCTCAAAAACACCCTGCCACCCCTTCCAACCTCCCCTCTCTATCCCTGTGTCAATTTCTTCTATACACTCCAACCATTTTTTTTCTTTTTTACTCTTCAAGGCCGGACCGTTTATCTCCTTTCTGTATACCACAACAGTTGTACCCTCATGCTGACCTCATACTGAGAGTGCAGCATAATAGTTCAGAGTTTAATCTCCACAGCACACTGAGCAGACATACATTCCTTCACCCCTCCACTGCCAAGGCTCCACCAGGCAGTCTGAGGAAAAACAGATGGCTCATGCCTATACACTTAATCTACACGCTCCCCTCTGTTTGTAGATGTGTTAGTGAGGCCTGTTCCAAATCTTAAATCCATTAGTCTATAGGAAGAAGAGATACGGCCTCAGACGCAGCACCTCATGATGTATGATACTTCATGACCACCCTGCACATATCATATCATATTGCCAGACAGATTCACATGCCAAAACTCGAAAATACCCAGTGAGAGGCACTCTGAAAAAAAAAACTTCAGAGCTTATCTACAAATTACGTTCAAAAAAGATATTCAATAAAACAACGAGTTTATAGCTTTCCTGCCTAAAACACTGTTAAAAAATAGGCAATCACAAGTTACAGCTTCTCTTGCTTGAATGTTCTGCATTTAAACTTCTTTTCTTAAACGTATGAATCACTCGCCATTAACAAAGACAATTAATTCAAGGTGACAAATGCTATACGATAGATGTCATTATGCTAAATATTGAGAAAACTGAATTATGAAGAGTCGAAAGCTGCCGATACCGCATGCACATATAAAGGCATTTGCACCCAATCAAGCAAGATACATCAGAGAATTTAAACCCTGGACAGGCTTCAGCATCGAGTACATGCAGGTTTTCATATTGTCCTGAGTCTTGCTGCTGAAGCACTTCCTTGCACAGTCTAACCAATGTGCAGACTACTGTACACCAGTAAGATCCTGAACAGGTAGTCTGAACACTGGGATGACGGAGCAGGACCCTTTCTCACTTTCTTTTCGTGCTTGCCTTTTCCCGCTCTGGTTGTTTGCTAGCAGTCCAGGACTCAGCGGAGAAGAGTCGGCAACAGGTCTCCTCTGTTATTCTCTTCTTTCTTATCCTATCTTGGTGTTCGGTTAAGAGGTGAGGGGTCTCTTGCACACATTGGACATCAACTCCTATGGGTGTCCCTCCTCCGGAGAGGTTAGAGTGTCTTGAGTCGGGGCGTCTGCAGGGCTGTGTCCCGGCGTAGTATCCAGTCTTGACGTGGCATATTGACTCATTCAGCTAGGGATCTGCCTGTTCACTCGGGGAAGGCATGAGGAAATTCGGGGAGTGAGAGAAGGAGAGAGAGTTAGGGAGGAACTTAGCAGCCATATATGGGTTGATGGGACCCATGGGAAATCAACTTTGGAGTGGTCTGCAGTTTCTCCCTACTTCTTCTGCACACTCTATCCTGTTCTCCATGTTCCTCAACCCTTCCTCTTCTACTCTAGCAAAATCCACCTCCCTCTATCCCTCTATCCACCTCTATCCCTCCTCTTCCTCTCTTCCTCATCTCTACTTTCTATTTCTACCCCATCAGAGCACCCTATACTCTCCCTTGTCTCCTCCCCCTCTGTCTAAAGCGATCCCAGATGTTGCTGTATGAACGCCAATCGCGTTTTGTCATTTTTTTTCAGCCTCTGTTACAGGAAGTGGGCCCCTTTGTAAAAAAGGGAAGAGGAACGAAGGAAGAGAGTCGTAGGGTTCAGGGGAGCACTGAGAGAGGGAAGACCAAAATGTACTAGCAGCACACTCGCATCCCATACCACATGTGTGCATGGGCTCTGATGCAGCCAGCACTCATGCATCCACACACACAAGACATCATGCAGGATTTTTAAGACATCCTCTCTTCGCGGACATGCTTAAGTTGTCTTTTCCTTCAAAGTCCCTCTATCTCATCCACGGCTGTTCCTATTGCCAGCCTCTCTGGAAGCCCCCTTCTCAGAGGTTAGAAAAATGGAGCAGGCTGGAGGAGAGAGATGAGGGGGAAGGGCTTCACTTTAGGAGAAATGTTGTGTTAGAGCTTGAGTCTGAGTAATGACTTTCACATGTGAGCCCGGCCTCTCTCCCTCTTTTTTCTTACTTCTTCTTTCATTCCCTCCCTCCCTGCTTCGGTTCCCTGTACCCTGCCTCCATACTGTCTGGTTCTCCTCACTCTGGCTGCTCCACTCATCCAACTGCTCTCTGTCATTCATAAGTCCCCGTGGTGATGACAGACTATAGACTTATGGCATCTCCTTTCCTTTCTCTCTTCCTCTTCCACTGACCCTCTTTCACTAGTTAGTGGGTGGTTAATGTGGGACAGTGTGACAGACAGAAACATCATCTGATGATGTTCCACATCTCCTACACGCCTCTCCTTGTGACATTTTTTCTTCCAGAATTCAAGTCTCTTGGCCTCTCTTTTCTTCTCTGGAGGCAGGCTGAAAAATATTTACTACCAGACATACAACTATTTTAGCTTAAGCCCCAAGTGAACTGTCTTCAGTCTCTGTTGTTTTTTGCTATCAACACCTGTGTTACTGCTCTGTGATGACATATTTTATCCCGCATACCTCTGTCAAACTTTATCTCTCTGTATTCTGTCTTTTGCAGGAGAAGGAGAAGAAGTACATGCTTTCTCTGGACAACTTAAAGTTCAGAGATGTGGAGAAGGGCTTCATGTCCAGCAAATATGTCTTTGCTATCTTCAACACTGAGTTAAGGTTTGTGTGTGTGGCTGGAGGCCTGTTATTGTGTATGTGCATGAGTCAGAAGAGGGAGTTCTGTTCTTGTCACCTGTTTGCTGAAGTTTTGGTGATATTTTACAAGGGTGGACAGAGGAGGAAAGGGAGGGGATGTCAGAGTGTTTGGCTCTTCTTTTGACCTCTTCTACTCAACCTTGCCACCGGAACTGAAAGGATATCTAGTGGGTGCTACAGCGGGTTTAGTTTTTCTTGCTGCGAAGTACATGCCAGGCATTTGAGGGCAGGGCTGGGTTTGAGTTTGCTGGGTTTATGTGTGTGAAACAGATTAAGAAAAAAAAAAAGGACAAAGAGAGAGTATAAGAGAGAAAAAGAGAGAGAGAGAGAGAAAGAGAGTAGAAGAGCTGGAGCTGACCCAAAGCCTGGCTGATTGTACCAGAGCATGTGGGCTTTGTTTATAATTCAGTGCTATGCTGCATTCAGACACACAAACTGGGTTTGCGTGTGCATATGTGTGTGTGCTTTTGCCTGTGTGTGTGTATGTGTGTGTGTGTATACCACAGCATACCGACGGCAGGCTCATTAAGCAGCTAATCAAAGCCAGAGAGCTTGGATCAGAGATGAGGCTGCTCTTGTTTGGAAAGAATTGCTCGACTCACCACAAAAAGGAGGGAGAAAGAAGAATTGGAAGGGTTGAGAGGAGAAAGAAAGAGGGAGAGAGAGTATCAGAGCCATCGGCCAGGAATGTGTCAAAGTCTGTCCTATGGCGCCCCCCCCCCCCTTTCCTGCGCCCTGACTCTCTGTTTCTTTTTCTGCATTTGAATGTGTATGTGTGGTTGTGTGTGGTTGTGTGTGTGTGTGTGTGAGTGTGTGTGACAGACATTGCAGTGGTTTTGTCCCTGTCTGACAGTAATCAAAAACCTCAGGAAACTCTTCAGATCTAAAGCAGTCAAGGCTCTGTGCAGAAATTCCTCAAAATGAGTAAAAAAAAAAACCAAAACTTACACCGGCCCTGAGCTGAGGAGAGGAAAGCAAAAGGGACTAGGAGGGAAAAACATCCATGTGAATGATAAATCAGCATGGAGAACAGTTTTAATGTGTGCTCACTGGTGTACATGAACGTTCACGTCCTGGTCCTGGTGTAATAGCACTTTGGTATTGTCATCGTTGGCGCAGCCCCTTAGCTGTTAGCCACCACGCCCTGACTTATTAGCCTCACCCTCAGCCTAAACATAAGCACACAAACTGACAGCCCATTTCTTGATCTTTCTGTAGTGGTGCAATCTGCCCTCTTTTTCTCTTTTTTCATTTCTGTTGTCTCTCTCATTCTCACACGCACAAAGGTTTCACATAGTTGAGGTTAATTGCTATGTTTTCTGAATGTGAGAAGGGAATAACAAAAGGAGGAAAGAAACAACCAAGTGATTAAGGAAGAATGTTTAACAGATGGGCCACAGCCTGCTCCAGATCCTTTGCTTGTTTCTTACTTTGCTGTGCTGCCTCTACAGCCAAAGCACAGAGATGGTTTGGTGTGAAGAGGAAAGTGATGGGAACGATTGAGAGGAAAGCGGCGCTGGGGAGTGAACAACTCGGAGATAATAGATGATGTAGATAAAGAGATAAGAGTTGGGGTTAGGAATTGCTGTTGGTGCTTGTGTGTGTGCGTGTGTATATCTGCCTAACTGCATGTGTTTGTGTGTGTCTCTGTCTTAAACATTTGTCTATTTACGTTCTCTTGGGTTGTACATATAATAATATATAATGGATTAGCTCAAACTTGGGTTGGACTAGTCAAACCTGTTATTCCCTGTAAACCATCAAACCATCAAACACCTGTGTCAAATCTGTGGTTCCAACAGAGGCAGGGGGTGGGGGGTGGGTGGGGGTGTAAGTGGACTCAAGCAGGGCACTTTCACATGAAACCAAAAGACTTGTATGTATCAAGTCATTTTCACAAGACCCGGGCACACTTGTCAGCCAGCCAGCCCACCACTAAAATGAGTAGCCATTGTAAACATACAGTATATTCTGTTAGGCTTTGACAATCTTATTGGTATCAATTTTGTCTAAGACATGTTTTGAGTTTTTGTCTCCCTGTATAAAACTAAAAAGAGTCTTATAGTCTCCATTATTAAGTCACACAAGCTCACACAAGCTCATCAGCATAGGAAAACTGTTTAATTTTAATTAAGTTATATTCTGCATATTGCTCTCTAGAACAATTTAAATAATGGAGCTTAAGAGCTCTGACAAATAATACATCCTTAATAGCAGTTTGTGGCTTTTACAATATGCAATAATGACAATATTAAATGTTGCTTATATGGCACCTTTCAAAACATAGTTACAAAGTTCTTTGGAATAAAATACATTTAAAACACAAAAGAATAAAAACAAACTGAAATTAAACAAACTAAATGCCCTAAAATCAAGGTGATTAAAACAAACTGAAAAGGGTTTTTTAAGGATATTTTCTCTCATTAGTGCATGTCAGGTGAGTTTTATCTGTCTGAGGATGACTGAATCTGAATCTAAGACTGCAGCTTATTGTGATGTCAGTTTAATGATCAGGAATCTGTTTATCTCACATTACACACGAAAGTAGCCTTGTTTCAGTAACACTCAGCTTGTATACAAAGTGGGTCAAGAGCTGAGTGAAGAAGGGGTATTAGGAAATGTGAACACTGAAAGCATCCATGTGGTCTTGGTGCATTTTTTGCACTTATGTCCTCTTGTAAGCAAACTACAACAATTGTTATAGAACAACAAGCTTCTATATCCATTTACTACACACTAACTGATGGTGGGCGATCTGCATCATCTGAAAAGTACAGCTAAGTGATAATTAAACTGAGTGATGTAGAATGTGGCTGGGTCTAACAATGTTTTGCAGGGTTCACTTTTTTTAGTACTACTAGGGACTGTTTTACTCTCTTCCCACAAGACATGGAGCAAAGCTTGTTTTGTTTCCACAGGAAGCGAACGTGGTAAGAGTGTGGAGACGGTACTTAGCTAAAAATGACTGAAAACATCATTGCTCAGCTGAAATTATCCCACATTGTGACTTAAACTCTGACTACATCACCTACACTGAGAAACCAATAATAACCTGTTATTATGAAAGGGCCGGAGTTCCTTTTTTAAATAATGCTTGTCATTTTTGGTCATTCAGGACTGTTTATGCTAGTATTACAACCTGTGGATCATTTTGATTTGCCTGTATTTTCTGTATTTGCTTGAGGTGTGTAAGGTTCTAAGTTTATTACTCTGTATTGTGGAAAGAGTGTTGCTGTCTAGAGAGCATAGTTTTTGCAGACGTCTAACAATACTGCGCTGAATTTGCAGGAATGTGTATAAGGACTACAAATGCCTGGAATTGGCCTGTAACACTCAAGAGGAGTTGGACAGCTGGAAGGCGTCTCTGCTACAGGCCGGAGTCTACCCTGAGAAAGTCACCGTTAGTACTCTGCCCCCTAATTCAACCTAATTAAACCCAAGTCTGACCGTAGCTGTGGGGAGCTGCACCTGTCCGCATCTCACCTTTGTGCTGCATGCACTCGTAGCGATTGCTCACCTAAAACCCTGGCCATAACCCCTTACCCCTCTCTCCATGTTCCCCCTTCTCTTCCCCTGCCAAAACGAAAAAGCAAGTCCCCCACCCCTTCCATCTCGCTCTGTCGTTGGCTCTTCAGCACAGCATTCTTGGCCCATGATGTCACTCCAATATGCGTGTGTGTGTGTGTGTGTGTGTGTGTTCCAGTCTGTTTCTAATCAGCAGTTCCTCGTCCCTCTCCCACTCCCCCTTTTCTTTCTTCTGCCCACTCCTCTCTACCTCCCTCTCTTGTGTTCCCTCTATTCTGCTCTCCCTGTTCCTACTGCAGTGGCTCTATACTTCTCCTCGTCACAAGCATAGATGACAAGATATGTAAACATACATAAGGCTGATCTTTATTGCTTTGCACATCTGTATTAGCATGAAATTACCAGCTTTGTTACCTCAGCAGTCACTGCAGCACGGTCTTTGATAGAAATAAAGGGACAGTCTGAACCGTTGCAAGTTCCCCAAAACTCCCATCTTTATTTGTCCCAGGTGGATGGGCAGGGAAATGGATCTCCTGAAAACTTCACAGACCCCCAACTGGAGCGTCAAGTGGAAACCATTCGAAGCCTGGTCGACTCCTATATGAGCATCATCTATAAGACCATGAAGGACCTAATGCCAAAGACCGTTATGCACCTCATGATCAACAGTGTAAGACATCCGGAGTAGACCTTTATTTTTTGATGATTTTTCCCTGCTATCTTTACATTATTGAAACTAAAGATCACTCCCAGCCCAGCAAAATCCATATTTCCTTTGCTGCCATGCAACTTTTATCATTTGAAACATTATTTGAGCATAGTCCAACGACTTGAAAAAGAAATGAGAGATCAGAAGAAAAAAAAAGGTTTTCACCACCCCTTTAAGAATTTCGAGTCATAATACCAAATCAGAGTAAAATATCACTTTACAAAGTCTAACATTTCGACTTGTCACAGCTGTTTATAATCCCTCTCTGTAGGTTAAGGAGTTCATTAACTCGGAGCTCCTGGCCCAACTCTACGCTCTGGGAGAATGCTCAGCGCTGATGGATGAGTCACCCGAGCAGCAGCGGCATCGGGAAGAAGTGCTCCGCAAACATGCTGCTCTGAAGGAGGCGCTCGCTGCCGTCGGAAAGATCTCCACCTCCACCTGCACCACCCCTATACCTCCACCTGTTGACTCTTCCTGGATACAGCCCTCCAGGTACAGTTATAGACCCAGTTATTGATGCTAAAATGTGTGCAATAGACAAAAGTGTGCCTGTCGCTCACTGTCTTTTTCTCCACTCAGCTTGACACCCTCTACAAAGTCAGTGGCCAGTGGCAGGCCAGTGGTTCGTAGTAATGCCCCGTCTGCCCCTCGGGTGCCTGTTAACACTGGACCTGCTGCCTCTCACAGCGCTGATGACCTACAGCAGCTTCCCAGCCAACTCCACCGCCCTCCACCTAGTGTGCCAAGGTGACTCTGAAACCACACATACACAGCTGAAGTCTAACCTGTATTCTGATCGTGACCTCAGGTTTGTCACTCAGTCATGCACTGGCCTATATGCATAGACACACTTGCATACACACAATCAAACCTTGCATTACAGAGGCACCAAGGCAGAGGGAGTTGTTATTTGAGCTGGGTGGGGGTCTGCTGGAAAATGTGTTTCTCATATTCTCTTTCCCATCAGCCTCGGCAGACAGGACTTTTCTCTGTGCAGCTTTCTAGTGGAGCCAGAGACAACAGGCTCAGCGCTCTGTCAAGTTTTCATCTTTCCCTCTGTCCTTCATCCCCCCTTTCTTTCACCTAGTATGCATTTGTTTTATTGCCTTCCCTAGTTTCCCGCATGCAATAACCGTTTTTCCTTTCCCCCTACTTCGATGTTCTTTTTCTTGTACATTTCTTCACTTCTCCTCTTTCACTGGTTCCTCCCATGCTTTTGGCCTGTCTCTCCTTTTTCTCTCTGCCTCATTTCCTCTGTACTCTCCAATGGTTCTTTAGGTTCTTTCCCGCATACAGTCTCCCTCTTTCCTGACCGTTTCATCCAACCTTATGCCTCTTTTTTCTTACTCAATCCGTCTCCTCTATTGAAACCCATGAAAGATTTTTCTCTCCATACGTATTCCCATCATTGTAGTCTGTTGTAGTCTGTAGTCACCACAGGCCATGACTGTGGAATAGTCAATGTGTGGCCTTATGATATATAATGAAAAAAGCTTTCCAAAGATGAAAAAATATATATACATAAAAAAAATGTAAGCAAGGAAACTGTGAACTCTGAATCCCAGTGCTCCAACATTTAGTTTCCTGCTGCATTTTGCATGTGTCTCAATTGTTTATGCAAGTTTTTACATTTCATGACAAGCCTCTAATCCTGGGGTCAGCAGTCAGGTTAAGCATGGGCCAGAGCTTTTTTTTTCTGTTGTTTTTTTTAAAATAACATTTCACTGAGGAGCTAAAACAGTTTTATAGCTGCAATGGAGAGTTGGGCCTATGTTTTTCAGTATTTGCACTTTTTGAAATATTTTTTATTACTGAAATATTTTCAGAATGTATATAAAGCTGAAATGCTGATATTTAAATCTATTAAAAACTTCAGTCTAGAAATAATTGGACTTGTGAAATATGATGATGAGGAATTAGACATTGTCTCTATAATCTCTGAGCAGAGTTATCACATCTTTCATAAAACCATACAAAGGGGAGGTAAATAATAAGCAACTTAATTTCAGCACCACCTTCAACCATTATGCAAGAAAAAGGCACAATAATGCATTTCACGAAATCCCCCTGGTGTAATATAGCATTAAATGGTCATATACAGCCATCATCTGTGGGATTTAAGTGGATGTTTTATTCATTTTGTTATCATAAACATTATGGTAATATAGCAATATCTTTCTCTGATCTTCTCTCCAGGAGGCATCCTCCAGCCATCCCAAATAAATAACAGAATGCTATCTGTTCAAAACTCCATTACCCATCTACCCCTGTGATCCTTCCAGCTGCAGCTGACTCCCACTCAGAGACACCCAATGACCTGTGTGATGTGTAATGCAGCTGAGGCACTATGCTGGGCTTCTCTCTGTCTCCTCTGCAAGCTGCTGTCTGCAAAATTCACTGAGCCTTGAGCCTGTTTTGTACATAATATCATTGGTCATAAAGGCTGGAATGTGCTTGACTGTCTTCTGTCTTTCCTCAAGTGTCTAAAACTTTGTGTAAATAAAATACCAATTTCGGATTATTATTCTAATAGAGAATACACATGCACTATTTTTACTGTTTTTAAATAAACAGCTATTTTATTTTTGATCATGTATTCTTGTCTCTCATTATTTCATGAAGTTTTTTCTGTTGCATCTTCAAATTAAAAAGTTTATCCCTGATTCTATCATAAAATTTTATCTTAGCTTAAAAAAACTTTTATTCACTTTTGCATTTAATAGTAGTTATCTTTGCTACCTAAGAGTCAAAGGCATAAAAGAGACTTTTTGAGTGAAGCAGAGGTCTCTGGCTAACTGATCATAGATCTAAAACTTTTTACTTGACTAGAATTTAAGCAGATTTGAAATTGTTTATCCTTAAATGTTATCCCTCCCGAGTGTCAAAAATACCCCAAATTTAGGCTTAATGGGGGGTCTTTTTGCTTATAGTGCTCCCTGACATAAAAATGGTTTCGGGTATGTGCTGGTTACTGGTATTGCCAATGTCTGCAGTGTGGATTAAACATCTAAACGGACCAAAAAAAAAAAAAGTAATCATTTGAAACAGTACAGTCTGTGACGCTGTTACCAGGACGCACTTCCCTTGTTTGTAGTTCTCTGAGGAGGAGGGAGGCTGCACGGCTACAGACTTACAGACTGAGCACTATGGTCAATAACTCTATGTGTATGTCTGGGTCTAACTAATATAACCGTAGTCGGGCATTATCTGCTGAATGGCGCCACCACAGCAGTCAAGACTGAAGGCACAGCCCGCCGTCACATGTCGTACCAAGCCGGTTAGAGAAGAGGTGAAGGTATGACACCTAGCGTCGGCACACTCTCCGTTAGGCGCGGCTGCATACACGTCATGAGTTTCTTGAAAAGCTGGTTACACGATAGGTCCCAAAACAATAGCAGGAGTACTACTTGTGCTTTTATTTTTGTTCAAGTGAGAGCCAGGATGAAAACAGGCTAATGTAGCATTAGCTTAACTTAAGGATATTGAAACAAAAACAAAAAAAGAATATGAACAGAAGACAAACAGTTAAAGTTTTCTCAATGACTTCTGAACAAAGGGTACATCAGTCGGCAAGAAGTCTGAACATTTTTCTCCTGTTAAACTCAAACTTTAGTCTTCGAGGAAAGAAAACTGCTGCTGTGTTTGTCTGCGGGGTGAAAGATTTACGGCCGCGAAAAATTTTTAACAGGTGTTTGTCATCAACTGACGCAGCTTACATGACGTCACGGATTAGGGCGTGACCGGGAAAGCCACATGGTGGTCGGTCCTGAGGGAGCAGCAACGCTGCAGCAGTTTCCTGCCTCCGTGAGATCAGCAGGAGCTCCTTAATAGAGGACTTCTGCCAGGTTTACTTGTGTAACACTACTTAATTAGAGAGTAGCAGAAATCTTAACTTATTGTTAGTTTTGAAAAGTAAGCTGGCCCTCTATTCAAAACACAATTTGAAAACTCGATTGTCAAACAATATTCAGTTTCTCGGTCACACATCTGGCAGTCTACACTTATAACAAAATGAGCATCAGTGACAGTCAATTTCAGGCTATTAATTCATTGCTCACCCGCTGTTGTCCAGGTAAAAAAAGAGTATTTATTCAAAATAACTGAGACAGAAGAAACATTAGAAAAATAGTTTTATTGCAAAACCCTTTAATTCTTAGTTTATACTTATGTTTCATTTTAACATTGCCACTGTGTTAAACACTATGCATCCATCTGTTCATATGTATTATCAACAAGTTTGTTAACAAATCCATAAATAACAAAATATTTCTCTTAGATTAATAAAACACCACTTTCAAATTTGTGCATGACTGCAGAATGTAATTAGTAATGTAATTAGTAATGTAAGGCAGATTTGCATATTGGTTGATACCATTTATACAAATTCAGAGGTCAACACTTATAAGATAACAGCAGCCAGAACATTAAAAACATCTTCATATTGTTTCTAAGAAAATAACAAGGTTATTGTGTTTGTTCAAACCAGGGATAAAAGAATAAACATTTGTCAGTTTAGTTGTACCAGCACCAACATAATACAGCAAATTTAAAACTAATTCATTTTTATAATTCCATAGGTTTGCCTTTACCTTATAAATAAATGAAATCAAGTGCAAAATGTGCTCCTTTTTTCTCTTTTCATTACTGAAGGAGGTGACTGAGGTCTTCATTAATCTCAGCCTCATCCCAGGGTCCATGAATGTTGTCCTTGTGCCTCTGCAGCCTGACTAGCAGCAGGGGGCAGAGCAATGTCACACTCCCTAAGGCCAGAGCTAAGAGCACAGCTCCCCCTGGCGACTGGGACCCAAGACCGCCCACACCTCCAATACACACTAAAACACACAGCCCAGTAAACTGACCGGGGGCCTTCTCCCTTAACCTCTGCAGCAGGCAGGGCCACAGGGCAAACACCAGCAGGGCACAGCTGAGCATGGCGAAGGTGTGCAGAGCCCCAGGTAACCTTGAGGCCAGACACACTGAGGCAAACAGGGCTGCATTTAAAGAGAGGCTACCAGGGGGCGAGGGGTGGGCGTAAGGAAACGACACCAGATGGGCCAGCAGCATCATAGCAGACATGGCATACACTGTGTCTGTACTTACAGACTCTGTTAGTGTCTTTAGAACTGGGGAAAATCCAAAGGTGAAAGAAAGGAAAATAGTGGCGCTCTGTAGGTCAGCCAGACGAGTCCTCAGCTTACTGTCAGATTCAACTTGAGACATCATGGCTTGATACAGTCCATAACCCAGCAGGGCACAAACAAGGCTTGACCACAACAACCTCTCAGGGGACAGCAGACCCTATAAGGAAAGAAAAGGAGTGGACTTATTATGCATTTAAACCCACAATGGCACAATGACCTCTACAAGAGCCACAGGATTTTGTTAAAGCTTTACCTGCTCCATGTAGAGCCAGATGGTGATGAAAATGGCCACACAGGACAGCTGCTGTCCCACAAAGCCTGCTTCTCTTACCACAGCCCAGTAGCGGTACTGCCGAATGCCCTCATTCCTTCGCAATTCCTCCAGGAATCGCTGATCTACATAGTTATCAGGGAATGGCTGGGGTTCCCATAGCACCTTTCGCCAGGCCACAGCTGGACCCGGAGCACTGTCTGGCCCCATCACACTGGCGACACACACACACAAACAAGAAAACATGTTTACAATCAAAGCCTAAGAATTTTACTCATGCATTTCTCAGAGTGGCTGATTAAATTCTAAATTTAACATTTACAACTCTTTTATTCAGCAGCACATGACTAAAGACGAGGCTCGTTCAGGTTTTTTGGCTAACTCTCCATTAACTAGTTTGTGTTCATTTTTTTAAATTTATGTCTAGCAATGTGTAATAAGAAAACTCAACAGATGACTGTAAAGTGGGTAATGGTTTATTACATGATATAATGGTCTTGTATGAATCACCGACTAGTGCAAAGCCTTTCATTATAGCATTTTTGAATTTACATACTGATTTAGCTGAATATATTCGTGCAGTTAGTTTATTTGTAAATTGGTATTCCACACTGCACATATTACACTGAGGGGGGAATGTATACATAAATAAATTTAATAATATAATAATAATAAAGGAAAGAAAAAAATCATAGGTTTACCATACATCATTAAGACAAGACAGACCAAGTAAAGCATTTAGTCTGACCACATAATTTTGATTGCTTTGAAGCTAATAAGCTATCTGTCATGTGAAGGATTCTTTGCATTAATAACTTCGTTAACATCTTTGATCGTGTCGAGGTCTTAAATTGAAACAGTATTTCATTCGCTGTCAGGTGAACGAATCAATTTATAAATACAGAGTATTACAGCTACGAGTTTAGCGCTCCGCCGGTTCTGCTAGCATAACACTACTGTACTTCAAGCTTTAACATAATAAAATAGGTGACAGCGCAAGTAAACATGTGAATATGCATTTGTTCATGACGCAATGAACAAACTTTTACTGCAACTAAAGAGTTTTTATCACCTACCTTAAATGGGGTTTTATCGGCAAAATGCGCTACAATCTCATCATGTCCTTATACCGGAAGTAAAACATTTTGGAAGAGAACACTCACAGCGCCGCCTGTTGTTTGAGTCTACCAATACTGACTCATTTAAACTGAAAAAATGTAATTCTTTTCTTTTTTCCTCGTCAAGGTATCTGTGTTGAACATATATAGTCCCTTCTCTATGGACATAGTAAGACCTACCAAGGCACAGACGCACGTGCCTGCAAAAAGGTGACCTACAATTACTCTTAGGAAGGTTTGTCTCTTTCACAGACATTAACTATGTTGACAGTATTTATCAATAACCTTATCTGTATTTTGTCAAACAGTAGCGTCCCAGTGTACAGAGCACAGCCCTCAGTCTTACATCAGGCAGATGGTAAACCCGTCAGGTCAGGCAAGATGTTAAAGGAACCACAAAAACCAACACTCATGGTAAATTCTGCATACACAAGTAACCCTTATTTGGAAACATATTCAAAATCTTGAGTTAACACTTTGTAAGAGAGAACATTTACAGTGAGTATGACAGTCACAAAATGTCAAATATCTCAATCTCTTAACAAATCACTGTGTAATGGTTGTGTTTTTGTTATGTTATGCTTAGCTGCTATTAACATTTTGCCAATCCTTGACTCTGTTTGCAGGTAGGAACCTGTCATATGAAAGGAAGTGTTTCCAGAAGAACTGGATCATTTAAACAGCATGCCACTGGCCGGTAAGTGTTATGATGAATCACTGTTTTAGTCTTGTGAGGATGAGTGATGATGATGATGACCAGTTCACTTCCTTTCATTTCAGCTCTCTTGGGTTGACTCCGCTGTGCTTGGCAGGGGTCTCAGATTCTGCACTAAAGGAATGTTTAATCATCAGATCTGTGGCCGTAAGAGGACGTGGTCCAGCAGCTCAATGATTTAGTCACCTTTGCTTCATCTGAGCTGCTGCATGCTTGGAGAAGCCCTTGCAGGTATTTGCATAACTGTTTGATAACTCCAAATACAGTGATGTAGTTCAGGTTTGCACTAAATTACAAATAACATGTTTCCTCAGTATAACACGGTACAACAGAGAGGTCAGAAAAATGTATGATTGTTTAATTTTTTTACACATTTACAACTACAGTGTGGCCAGATTGTAAGCATTTAAAAGAAGCTCTTGAGCCAGGGAGGAGAGGCCAACTTTGAATGTTATGTTTAAAAAAATGACACCTATCAATCCTACTCACTCTGTCCTTAACAATCTCCCACTCAGTAATTTAGAATACCATCAGAGAATAGTGTAATCTTTTATTTTTATGTAACTTTGAAGTACTTTAAAATATTTCCCAAACTTTAACTTCACATTACTGATCTATCATTCATAAAACAAAATCTTAACATACAGTACTTCAATTAAACACTGGGTAAGACAGTGACATCAGGTAGGCAGATTAATCATGATGGAAAGCACTTGAACTGAGTCAGAGGATGACAGTTTGTTACAACCACTGAAATTCTGTATGTTATTGCAGCGATCTGCAAAAATGTATCCTTTTAAAACAAAGCAGACTACTCAGTTTAGTGTTAAAGCACTTCCAACATAAGGCGTAAACTCACTGTATCTTTATCTTGCAGCACGGGGCAAATAAAGAGGATGGCAACTCCCAGCAAGGGTAGTGAGCAATCAAGTTTCTCTGTGGAGCTCAGCAGTTACAATAAAATGAATTCTCTCAGCAACCATAATCACAAGTCATGGTGCTGTCTTAATACTATACAGGCAACCAATGACTCAGAACCTCCAAAGCAGGACTCCTTAATTCACATATCAGGACAAGTTGTAAACCCGTTTTTTGGGGCCCCCTGCAATCCTGAAAAAATAAACCGGGCCCAACATGTTGCATCATTTACTGAGAACATGAAGACAAAAAATCTGTTGTTCTGTGGCATCAGAGGCAGTGCAATGATCAGATGTTAGTTTGTAAGGATGGCTCATAAAATATGAAAATCAAATAAAATACACAGACACAAGCATGTGAAAAGACTGCTAACGTAGCCGAGACAGTGAATGGCTCGTGCATATTAAACTTAGCAGTGCACCCATGTAGTAGCAGGAATGACCTTCCAGGTGTCAGTGAGATAGAAATAGACTTCTGTTACCAGAGAGGCAGGCAGACTTAACATCTTCACACAGTAGGTGGCTGTAAGCAGACACCCGCCAGCAGCCGCGCGGCGGAGCTGGTTGCCTTTTAGGCCACAAGCCCACGAGGATAGTAGGGTAGCAGTCATTAAGAAATTTGGAGATGGCGCTTAACCTTTTCTCCTACACCCTTGGGTGTCATAGAGCAGCATTAAAAGCATACAGTATTGAAGGTGTGAAATGGAATACTATGCTGAATTTCTACAAACAACATAAATGTCCTTGGCAAAGGGAGAAATTTTCAAAGGCTTCACCAATTGGCAAAATGTTGGTGGCTAAATACAAACTACTAAGGCATCATAGTTACAAACAAAAGAGGGGGGATTACCTCTAATGCACTGATTATGCTTGCTAGTCCTGTCAAGCAGAATAAATCGAATTCTTCAGACACCATATAATTTCTTCATCTGGTTTAGTTCAAATAAAAACATGTCCGGAGAAAAGAGGACATCTTTGCAGGTGGCCTGGTAACATTAGGCTCCATTAGAAAAATACTTACATCATAACTGTGCTTATAATCTCATGTTCTGTAAAGAGTTACAGTAGCTCAGGAGGACTATAAAACAATACAAAGAGAGACAAAAAGACTTTTTCTTCTGTAACAAAGAGACTGAGTTTGCAAAGCAGAGGAGCTGACAGTTGTAAGTTCCTGTACCCGCTGCCCCCCAGACTCCAGTGGACTGACGATCAGAGCAACAACAGTGGAGACTAAGAAGGTCATAGTTTGTGTATGTGTGCATGTATATGTATGTGTATAGATGACTCTTTGTGTTAAAAGTCACAAGCCAGAAGATCTGGTAAAAAAAAATCCTCAAAGTGTCTGTGGGCAACAGTGTTGGTTTCTCTCTGTGTCCCTCCATTTGGGATGGTGTTATGTATAAATTTTCCTTTTATCTTCAAATAGTGAGCGGACTAGGTAGACCTGTAGGCCTGATACTAACACCATAACAGTGAGATTTATCATCGACCAAAAGTTCACCCTGTCAAAGTTACTCTCCTGGAGGTTTCTGTCACGAGCCTCAAAAGCCCGCAGCAATGTTTGGATCTGCACGCTTTTGTCCAGCCGAGCCTTCACGTTGCTGATGGTGTCCTGGAGAAGAGGAGACAGACAGGCTGTGAGTTACTGAATCTGAGAAGACAATACGTATAAGAACCTTCAACTACTTTGCAGCCCAGGAAACTAAACTTAGTGCCTAAAAATTAGAGAGATAAAAATAAATTTTTGATCTCTTGAGGTAGTCCTGAGAGGGTAAACAAAGCAGCTCAATCAAGTGTGTTCCTTATTCCCTGAGAGAACAATTTCCTGTACAGCTGGAAAATATATTTCCTGTCTTTTAAATGAGGTCTTTGTGACTTTTGGCACAAATTAAAGCTGTTTTAAGTTAAGGGGCAGTGCATGCTACTGTGGTGCAAGCTGAAACAATTGGTTGCCTCAGCCAATAGGTGAGAGTTCATGACATTGTCTATTCTTGTGACACTCTACTTGTGACTCTGACTGTAACAGGGTTTTTCCATGGGCCTGGGGCAGGTCTGACAAGCCATACCCGATGACATGCTTTCCACTGCTTTCTCAAACCAAAGGGTGGTCGTGCTGCTTCAGTCATGCATAGCTATTGGTGGCCACCCTGCAACATTTCCTCCTTGTGTAACTGTGTCCCCACTGGCTAAACTCCTGTGTGTCTGAGCTGCAGACTAGAAAGAAAGCTCTGTTTTTGTGTGTTGGACTACGCACTACTATCTTCCTGACAGTCGGGTCACTTTGCACTCCCTATGTCAGACAGTCAGCAAAGAAGAGAGGGACAAAGTCTGGGACACCCAGTGAGAATAAACAAACACACTTTCAACAAGTTTTCACTTCTCACATCTCTCATTCAGGCTCAAAGGTTTCCATACAAACAAACCGATTATACAACAACTCCAGAATGTGTTGCATGCAAATATCATACCATACCATTCTGAATAATACAACATGTCACAATAATATATCATGTCTGTGTCAGACTGGAAGCATCCTCACCATGATGTCTTCCAGCTTCATGTCCAACGTGTCTGTTCCATGGACGTACTCCTTCCAGTCATCTGAGTCTCCATCTGCATCCATGTTGTCCAGAATCAGCTCAAAGAAGATGAGTTTTTCAGAGATGGCACTGAATGTGTTGTCAAAGCAGAACATGTAGTCTCCATCCTCAGTCTCAACACTGGAGGCAAAGCACAGAAGGAGAGAGTTTACACATGAAACTGTCCATAACGCTCGTCTACCAGATTAATGGTATAACTTACGTGTGCACTCCATCTGACTTGCGGTAGTCACTGAAGAGCACTTGGCCAGAAGGAGAGGAGATGAAAAAATCTACATCAAGGCCTGCACCATCTAATACCTGTGGATAGTTGATGACATTTAAACATTATAAGTACATGCAGAATGGAAAATATCAGAAAATTGAGAGACAGTGTGGCTTAATATTTTATTAAGAGTGTAAAAAGACTTAGTAGTTATATATATTAATTTAATGCATTACATGTGAGGAATGCTGGTTTTATGCCAGTTTTCTCAATGTTTCCCCCTAATTCTCCAACTAAAATGATAAAGTAATTCTGGAGATCTTGTCCTCCATGATATACACTACAAAGGACATAAAATGCCGGGGAAGTCTCCCACAAGCAATAATAAAAACAACTCCCTGTCATCCCCTAACTTCTAGACATACAACAAAGTCAAACTCAAAGATACAGTCAGTGCTGAAAAGCTGCACATTGAACTTGTATAACAGGTTCCCTACAATTTGAAATCGAGGTGTGAGCAACATGCTCTTTATTCAAACTCATTCATTTTCGGTGACACGACTGCACACAATACAACCTTACCAAAACATGTATCCCAGTTTCTTGCGCAAGAGATAATTTTACTTTAATGGCAGTATATCAGTGTGGTTAGCAAGTGGATTAAAGCCTGTTATCTATGAATGAGACGCAACGTGCGGAAACGTGACAGTACGCTTAATGTAGGGGAAAATCAACAGGTTTGCAAGTTTAATGTTATGTAAATGTTGACTCTCGCTTGGGGATTATTATCGATTAGGCAAGCAGAGATAGCTAGTTTGGGTTTACTCAGTTGGCAGTACAATTTTTAACAAGACCATCGCTGATATGAGAGTCCTTATGACCTGATATTCAATCTCCAGGGAAGCATCTTTCTTCATGGTCTGGTAGAAACACTCCTTGCGACCGGCGGGTAGAGTGAATGTGAAGTCGCTGTCCAACGACTGAGAGAAAGCGGCCAGGACCACAAACCTCTCCGACACCAGAGCAACAAACGCGGACAGGACACACAATAGTATCCGGACTACTTCCATAGTCAAGTCTGCGTGGCTAAAAGTCAAAAAGAGCCCAAAATGTATTACAGTAGCGAGCTACTGTTTGACGGAGGTAGCGAGCCGTGTTCGCCCAAACTTCACTTCTGTTGAACTATTCTAACAAGGCTAATTAAAGTTAAGGACCCCGCCGGTTCAAAAAACGAACAAATTAAACATTCTCATCTCTAAGTTTAATCGATATTGGGGAAAAAGGTGTTCTATTTCATTTTACATTTGTCTGGTTATTTTTGATTGTGTATTTCAGTCGACAAGATTTACATACAATTAAAAGTAGAGGCAAATTTTCAAGGCACTTTCGGGATGCATTTTGGGATATGTAGTCATTTTGTTTCTGTGTGTAGCTGGGAGGAATAATTGAGGGTAGCCTTACTAAACAATAGAATTATTCCTTTTAATTACAAAGATCACCAAAACGTGTTAAAATTTTAGAGAACAAAGAAATGTTTATACTAAATACACGTGTTGATATGTGTTTTATGAGAGAAAAGATTTTATATTCTACAGACTGTAACTTAAAAACATATAATTATGGATAACATTTGCCTTATGTAATGATAGTTTAAGGACAATGACAAGTTTGATAACCGTCGAATCACCACTCAAAGTTTGTGCCCCATAAAATTAAAGAAATATGGAAAGTACAAAATTTGAGATAAAGATGTGCTATGAAAAACCTTGGCATTGAGCCTAAAGTTGTAATAACGACTGGTCCTTTTGAAACATTTTTTCAGATTTTTTTGAAAATTAATTGTTATTTTGTATGAAGATGTCTTACGATGGAGGCAAAAGTACACGATGTTCACTTTCCCTTAAGCCCCCACCACCTACCTCATCAAGTGATTTAACCTTTCACATAATTGCCCTCTAATAAGACAGCTACCAAAACCAGTCGTTTATACGCAGACGTTTCACAAAACACTATTGTGAAATAAATTTAAGTATTGCGTGGCTACTTCAGTGATTTGCCTATCAAGAAATAGATGACGCGTCCTGCTCTAAAATCACCAACTCAACCTCAGCGGTGGGGGCGTTTTTTTTGTCAAAAACCGTGTTGCTACGTGTCCTATGATTGGTCAATAAATCCACAGCTCTGATCTGATTGGTCCGGCGTAAGGCAGGGGTTGAACTTACCGCGAGTCGACTACCCGTCAACAGCAGTGGCTATCAAAGCTGAAAAAGAAGCGGACAAGCAGTCCGCGTAATGAAAATTAGTATATATCAAGTGTAGGTTTTAGGCACAGAAGACAGTGGTTTGTTTATTTGTTTCAACCACAGGTCCTCGGCCAACTCAAAGCTTGTTCTCGGTGTATCGTGTAGCCGTGAGAAATTAGAAAAGAACGAAAAAGAGCGAGGATGTTGGTCCCCGCGGGAAGATAATGAAGAGGCTGCGCGTTTTGTTGGTGTGCCTCATTGTAGCTCTCCTGTGCTGGTAAGCTTAGCCTGACATCTCTATCTCCATTTACACTGTTAATGTCATGACAAACAAATAACAGTCTTCACAATATGTTGGTTACGTTTAATTGTACTTCTACCCGTCATATGGCTAGTCTTGATGTCTTCTGCCGCATAATATCCGCCAATCATCAGTGTTGAGAGTCATGAATCCTCCTATTCAGCAAAGTGAACAATATCCCCAGTTTTAGTGGCCCGATGTTCAATTGGCCCATGAATCAAAGGAGTAAATTAGTATGATTTTGTTGGTACTGGAGATATTGTAACAAGTTGAAAAAGTTTGTTGTTTAAATGATTTTTAGTGGGTTAGTAGGTTATCGTTAGCTAGCCATCTGTTGGCCAGCATAGCTAGCTAACCTAAACCACTTAGGAATGTGATGATAAATGTTAAGTTACAGGTCTGAAATAACTGAAATAAATGATCACTCGTGGTTGGTATTAACTGTCTGTCGATTGACCAGCAAGTGTTACTTAGATACACATCACATGAGATCCGCTGCAAAACTCTGAGGGGCGAGCGTTTACAGTATGTATGAGGGTTTTACTTAAGCCTAATTGTACTTGTGCAGCTGTGACAGATCTTTTAATCCTTTTAAAAGTGTAAATAAATTAAACTTAATGCATGGTTTGTGTATTTCGTCTTCAGAGTAGCTGCATGCAGCAGTGACATCTGGTAGATTAACGCAACGCATGAATTTGTTTAATCTCAGAGGCACGGGGCAGGTAACAATACACAGGTTTTGTGAAATGGGATTAGCAGGCCAGCTAACATGCCACCTTTATCCAGACTGGGGACTCTGGAGCAGCTAACCATGCAGTTTGTGGCGAACAGAGTGTTGTTTTACCTCTCCATTGGCCTGGTCATTTGTTTGTGATAACTATTCAACATCACTTTCATTGACAGTGTAGAGGGTGGAATGATTTTGTTATTTTGTTGACAAATATTGTTGGTTAAAAAAAATCCAGGACCCATTTGCTGTATTATTCACCTAAGTCATAATGTTTCCAGGAAATGATGTGACCCTTATGTGTTGTCAGTAAAAATCCATCAGTGGCTCTACACTGGTGACACAGGATGTAATGATCATATTCATTTTTTAATTCTGGAGGCTCCTGATCATTACAGTCCTAAACCAGGGGTGTTTTCTTCCTTTTCACATTTTTCTTACATTGTAAACAGATTTTAATTGTTCATGTTTTATGAACATGCCAAGTATAAGCCTTATGTAATGCCTTCATTAATAAGTAAAACAGTTTCCAGTACACAATCTGGTAAAGTACTTTCATGGTATTTATGTTTTGCAAAAGAGATCCAAACTTGTGTTAAGTAAATCTAACAGTTTGGTCAGACAGAAAAAAAAAATCATAGCTCTCTCAGACTGAAATAAATCTACAACCCCTGTGCCTTTTCTTCAGAAAAGTGTGATCACATTAATAAGACTTGAAGTTCTTTTTCATCTTTAAAGCATGTAAACAGAAGAGAGAGAAAGAAACATGAGAACATGAAAACACAGCAACTAGGCAGAACAGAGTTCTGTAATCTGCCTCCTGAAGGCCTGTGAGGTCTGGATAATCGTAGTTATGAATTAAATTGCAAGACACTAAAAGAAAATATTGAATTATATATTTAATTCAAGAACAAGACAGCTGTCTTTGGTAACAACTACATTTGAATACAGCCATGCATGTCAGGCTTTAGCTTGCCTAAAACCATGGTGCACTTTTCACTTTCCCACAAACTAACTAATGACCATGCAACCACACGCACAGACCTCATTACTAATGCAAACTCTTTTTAGTGTGCTGCTGTCGGCGTCTCTCTCCTCCCTGCCAACTCTCACACGTCCCAGTGGGAACAGAGAAATGGGGAATGCAGTTCTTGCAGTAATCCAAAGGTTTCCAAGGAAGCAGCAATTTTAAACAGCAACAGGATCTCTGTTAGGAGGCTGGTGGCAGAGGACTGTGGGGGGAAGGCATCTTTCTGTTGTTGTGATTTACCTGCTGTTTTATTTTATGATTCTGTTCTGCTCGAAATGGTCGAATGTTGACATTTTCATTTCAGATCCTGTGCTTTATTTGTAATTGAAGTATTATAAATCCTCTTTATATTATTGCTCAACTATTGTCGTTGCTTAGAGATGAATCTCTTAGCTGAGCTGCAAAGAAAGGCACAGCAGAATGTATTCAGTGGGTGTCATGCTGCCCCTTCACTCACATAGGCAGCAGCAGGGATTTTACTGTGTTTACTGCATGCTAGCTCAGGCTGTTGACATCAGCATCTCTGGAGAAAGTTTGCATGTGTTCTTAAGAGTGCTTGCGTGAGGGTGCATATTTCCAGCCAGGTTGATTGTCAGTAATGATAGGACGTATGCCACACACATATATTTTCTTCCCACTTAGATTTGAACTTTAGTGCCTAGATGTTTGCTGAGTGTTTGTGCACTTGTCTCTGTAATAACACAACTCTTAAGTTACTAACTGATTAGAGTTTGTTGTTGGTCTTTCTTTCAAACATTTGGCATCTTTCTTTTGATTCTATTTTTCTAAAACTTCCTGAGAGCAGCAAAATAAGATGATGGGTTGTGATCTTTGCATTTGTATAGAAGCGTGCAAAAATTAAATCGAAATAGCTACTTGTGTTTATCATTATCTCATTCTGTTCCTGTGTCATAGGCTAATTAGTTTCACAGCCATTTGAAGATTATTGTTATTATGTAACCTGATTAGCACTCCAGAGATAATTCTACAGCCAATTGACCAAGTGGGGATTTCATATTATACTCCATGATAGTGCAGACACTCACTAGACATTAATACAAAGCTAGAAAAGCATTGCGATTTTGAGAGCTCGTCCAGGTAAAATAAAGTTGTCCACCCGGTGCTGTTTAATATTTTGACTTGCCTAATTGTTAAGTGTGTAATTATGTGTTTGTGTTGTTGATTTGTCTCTTATGTAATTAAATGCCTTTGATGCAGTTGAGATAGCTTATGTATACTGTGGTTTGCTTGTGCTTACCATGTCCAAGGAGGTGGTGGTGCTGTATGTTTTGACACCAGCCCAGTAAGAAGACACCACAGGGTTTTGCTTGTCCAACCTGTTTCCTTTCCAAGATCATCTATAGGATGAGATGGTCTATATAAGCTTTCACTTGCCCTCTGCTGCCAGATCAGAGTTCCCCAACTCTCTTTCAGTGCTTGAGCAATCTTGTGTATGAAATCTTTGTTTTACACTGCAAATATCTTTAAAATCTTGTCTATAGAGAAAACCAAAAATGAAAGCTCACAGTGAGTTTGCATGTCAATTGAGTCGATCAAAAATAGCATCAGGTACATTCCCTTCTCATGATTGTGTGCTCCTCTTTCTGAATGGTGTCCTCAGTGACTTGCTCAAGGGCAGTGTAAGCTTTGCAATTCAGAGGGGCCAGAGGATAGCTGGAGGACCCTCTCATTAAAAGAACTATGTGTACTGCCCACATTGTAAAAGTTCTCTTTTTGAGGCAGTTGTTGCATAAGTATATCCTCCTTGTGTTGCCCACGTGCATCTTGGTGGCCAGGGAGCCTGTTGTCTCTGATAGTACTGCTTTTTTTTTTTTTTTTTTTTTAACCAGAAAACATCCACCAGCTCCTGTACTGGCAACTGAGTATAAATGACAGAGAAACAGAGGAGGCTCTGTGTTTTGTTTTGTTTTTTTGGCCGTTCCAGCCATGAAGGAGTGTTAGAACTTGAAGGTAAAATGGCAGATATTACAGCCTGCCTTTGGACACAACAATGTTGGTTACTTAAGAGTTCTCCTGAAGCTCATCACCTCCCAGCTAGTCATTTCATCTAGACACGTAGTTGTGACTGTCATGGACCTGTAATAGTGCACGACTGCTGTGATTTAGAGCATGTGTGTCCATACATGTGCTGGGGGGGGGGCGGGGGGGCCGGCCCGGGGCGGGCCGGGCGGCGGGAGGGGGGGGGGGGGGGGGGGG
>JAQMCX010000046.1:6736564-6799475 GCA_029814765.1 Acanthurus leucopareius
CTCCACACCTTTTTTTTTCTGTCTCGGTCCTTTAATATTTCCCTTCTTCTGGTTTTTTTTGTATTTTTTTCCATACATGTTTTTCCCCCCCCCCCCCCCCCAACCCTGCCTTCATTAGATAACTACTTTGTTGCTGTTGTATTGTGCTGCCGAAGGTCTTGACCTCGTGAGTTCAGTCCAGTTGAAGAGTAACTGAGTTACTTAAATGTGAGGCCTATACCTCTGGTATTTACGTTTTGTTTACCCCTTTCAGCTATTTATCTGCACACTGACTTCATGATTTCATGGTGAGTCATGAGGTCTGTTTGGTGGTCATCAGTCAGATGGTCAGAGTAAAATAATCAATAAGTGCTCTGATTCAGCCTAGATACTCTTGTGCATGGAGACGTAGATACTGTGTGTTGATCAGTCATGTATGGTCTTGCACTATCTTTTATGTGGACTGAAGGACATCACTGATATCAGCTTGGTGATGCACAGATTAACCATACATGAACTTATTTAATTGAGTTTAACTCTGACCAAGTGCTGTATATTGGAAAATAATAGATTTATCTTGTAGTAGTGAAGGATTATGTTATCTTATTCTTCCTGACTAACTTTTTTAACAAAGATGACAGTATTTCTCAACCCTGACAACTGCATGGTATCTAAGGTACTCTTTTCTTTTTTTAAGACATTGATATTTAGGGTAAAGCATTGATGAACTTATGTCGAATGGAGTTAGATAAGTTTCTTAAGCAAAACAGCAACAGCCACATGGATATCTGCCAGAGCAAACATGACTTTTGACCTGCATGTCCAAAAAAGGTGCAGAATCATCCCCTTGCGCGAGCACAACAGGCTCAGGCATCTTGTACTAAAAGGTGGTTGTTTGTTGTCTTTTCTTTAAGTTTGATCAAAGACTTCCCAGATAATGCATCTCTTCTGCCAGCTTGAACAAACAAATAAGGACTGGTATGCTTTGTCAGCCATTTATAGGATTAAAAGAAAATTGATAATTTAATCAAACATCAGATAAAAATGTGGAACATTCGCTGGCTTCGGGCTTGTTGTTTGTTTCATTGTGTAACATCTGTGATATAAAATTGAGTTTCTGTGTCACTGATTTAAGGTAAATAGGTTTAAGGAACCAATAACAAGCACTTGTTATTATTTTAAGTGTCATTTACAAGCTAAGCATAAATTGATTAATCAAAGTTATAATAAGATATCATAAAACAAATAACTACACATCTACATCTAATTTTATCTTACCTGTGTTTAAGCTAAACATGATAGTTAATGGTGTTAAAGGTGTAACACGGCCTTCACACTGATTACACACCAGTTATGTCATTACCTGCCCTCTGACCCCACCACTGTTTTCCATTATTTTTATAGAAATTAAACCCATTTTGTTTATTTATAAGTATCAGTGCAAACCTTCAACAAATGAAAAAAACATTTTAAAAGAATAAGCGTGTTATAATTTTATCATTACTAAGCCAGTCAGCTAAAGCTACAATAAGCTGAAAGTGCCTTGCTAGCAGCAGTAGAGAGGCAGCACAGAGTAAAAGGAGTCGGTTTTTACTCATTGTTTGACAACAGTAAGTGTATCAATCAAAGCATTTTTCCTTGAGTCCTGCATGTTTTTGAAGTTGCTTTGCAATGACAGGGATGCTCATATTGACACTCTGCCACAAATTTTTGCAGCATGATGAGGCGCTGCACTGAATGCTGCACATTTTGGTGGGGGGTTTTTTTCCTTTCACTTTTTTTCATTCTTGCCAAGAGTTGAAAATTGCTCGTCTTTGGGTAAAACTCTGTGTTCCTCATGGTTACTTTGTATCCAGTTGTCCAGTCACAGTAGAGGAGGGGAAGGAAAAATACAACAAAGACCTTGTATTACATCCTACATTTACATATGCTGTATAACACTTCCAGTTTTCTGTTTTCAAAAGAGCTTGGCTCAATCAATATCTTGCCTTGTAAAATGTTCCTTAGATTAGGTAACACCAGTATTGTCTCTAGTTTGTTTAGTGGTGGAACAGTTTCCTCATTGGGCACCCCTACTTCTGACGATTGTTGTCAGATTGTGAAATGTACAAATGAGTTCTTTTAAAATCCTTTGGATAAGAGTACTACTATTTGTGTTACTGAGAGACTGTGTCTAATCAGCTGCCAGTGGGTACATAATACATTCTGGCTTAAAATTTAGTGATGAAGTGTCCTCATCTGTTGGCTTACAGACTAGAGGCTCAGTCGCTGAGAGTCCATCTTTCTGTTGTTGTTGTTGTAGCAGGAAGAATTTAGCACTTCAGGCTGGCAGCCCCAGTTTAATAAGAGGAGGCAGAGCTGGACTGGCACTCCAGAGCCCACTATTATCCCTGCCCATTGGCCATGGAGACCACTGAGCACACTGAGCTCTCTGGACTGCCTGCTTTCCTGTCCCAGCTTCACAGCCGTCTGTAGTTTAATGCTTTATGCTGGCTTCTCATGCCCCACATCCTCAGTTATGACCTGCATATGAATATGAAACAGTCAGAGTGAGCAAGCAGCTGAGTTAGAACCATAATATGTACACTAAAATGTCTTGAGGTGAGTCCATGGAGGTAGAGCTGGGTGACATTTTAATCAAATTGAGCTCAAATCAAATTTCCTTTGGATTTCCATAAATAATGATCATCAATGATTCTAATGAAGGGTCTTTTAGTGAGTATTGCTTTGTGTGAGAAACAAAATCATTAACTGATAGTGAGAAAAAGAAAAATGAGTGGAGCATCCTTAATTATACATTTTATTTTTATTTTAACTTAGCTGCACTCTCTTTAGAAATGAGTTATTAAGGAAGTAACAACAGACTAACAGAACAGATATCTGCTTTGATATAACAGTATTTTGAGGTAAGCCAAATAGAAAACAGTCACAACTGGAGAATAGTATAAATTTAAAAAAAAAAACCTCACAGAATGTCAAGAAAAGAAATATTTCTACACCTCTTTTTTGTTATTGAGTTAAAAATATAACCTGACACCTTTTGAATCCAAGTTTCTCTCTTTCACCAAACTAAGACAAGTTTAATTGCCTTGTAAACTCATTGTAAAACAGGCATAATTCAAACTGAAAAGAAACACAATAAAAGTCACCCAAAACGTCTTTCATGGTATGTTTTCCACTCTTGCAAAAACCTCAAAATCTAGTTTTGTTGAAATGAACCCCCTGAATGGCCTCTCTTTGCTGCTGCTAGCTTCTGTGGGCTAATGGATTAGCTTGCTAAATAAAAGTTTGTCACAACACAGTGCCTCTTACTAGTTCTTTCATGGTAGCATATTAAATTAGCAAAACAAAGTAACAATATAAATACCGTGTAGTATTTGTCTATCTATATTGTTTCTCACTTCATTTATTCAGAGAAGAATTCAGTACGCCCATTTCAATGCACTGTTTTGTTAACCTTGCACTTGTATGTAGCTGTTTTTAAAATTGTCCCACATGTGTATTAACTTGTTTTTTAAATGTGAATTTTGAGTCAGAAACTTGCATTGCATTTATGTAGGTTTGTCAGCAAAAATAGCTTGACATGAACTGCTGGAGCACTTGCAGTTGTCTGTGGTGAGCCTCATAACTACTATTTTGCAGAAAAACTCAGTTACTCTTTGCTCAAATACTCTTTGCTTTAGTTCCTGGCAACAGGAGCTCTTTTCAAGATCCTGTTGCTCAGGTAATATGTTTCTAGGAAAAGGTAGGCCTGCAGTGAGTGTTGAATACAGGCCAATAGCCTGAGGCTCTCTCAGTGGTTTTAATGAAAATACCACTGTTTACTGAGTTAGTGAATAGTGTTCAGAGGGTGGAGATTGCTAGATCTTTAAGGTTTAGACTTGCATCAGAATACTTAACATAAATACCACATGTTTGCTTTTGTAAGAGGAAGATAAGGCAAGCCAAGAAGAGTTGATTGATATGACTATTTTGACAACTGATGTTTGGTTTGAACTTAACTTTTGTTTGATCTTATTTGTGGTTATACAGTAAAGATATGTGGAGTTGCTCACCAGGTTTTTAATTGTTCTTTACAGGTTTAAAATGAATAAAGTTGTGAAAATTTTCCCACTCAAGTTGTTCTAATGCATCGAAAGACTTTTTATTGATGACTGGATTCTGCATGTGCTCTGCTTTTTTTGTTGTTCATCAGTTTGTTAAAAAGGGGTTGCCTTTTCCCCCCCTTTTAGAGAAAGACTCTATTTTTCCTCTGCTGAAAATGCTCTTGTATCTCCTCCTCCCCTCCCCCTCTCCGGCTCTCCTTCTTACTGTTTACCTTTTGCAGCTACCAACTGGCTGTGCTTTTACTATATGTGGTGGTCTACTCCTCTCTTCTTTTTTTTGTTTATGTTTCAGTTTCATATTCAGCAAATGTTTAACTGTTTGTGTGTAGATGTACCATTTAACTATCTGGGGGGAGGGTAAAGTAGAAAACGATGCCTGCCCATCTCATACACTCAGGGCCACTAAAGAACATTTTGTACTAAAGCTAACCAGGGCATGTTTTTCTTTAGGAGGCATATGATGACATACAATTACCATCAAATCTACGTCTCTTAGACGGCCTGCTGAATGAAAAATCCCATTTTCTTATTTCACAAGCTAAAATAGTTAGATTTGTGATGCACATGAGAACCAAATAGGTGTTATACAGTAGGCTCTTTGTTTAAATTTGCTAAAACATTTAGGTGCCACTGTATGAGTATGGTGTATTGTTAATATCACAAATGGCAATTTTATTTTAAAAGTCATGCTGTTTCCTCTCTGCATTTGTTTCAGTTGTTTCAACATGCCGCAGCACATGGTACACTGTGTTCTAAGGGTTAACGTTTGATGTGTTTTTGTTCTCCCGCTGTACCTGCTGATGCATTTACACTAAGAATGCACATGTATTGTTGTAGCCACACCCACCCAAGCTGACCCACGCTAACACTGTGGCTTTTCCTATCAAATTACATTACATCACATGACTGCGTCTTTCAATCCCATTGTCCTGGGTTGATGTTCCTGATGTCACATTCCCAAGCCTCTTTGATCCCTGTCTGACTGGAACAACTACAATGATTCAGTGTCACAGCCTCACTCTTGAATTTTACTGTAACTATGGGTCTTGTGCCTGGCAGCCTATTAGATAAATTATGTTTGATTTTACTGATTATAAATTTATATTAATTTAGGCACTTATATTAATGTCAAGTATAAGCTTGATGCATAATCTAAGAGAAAAAATGCTTTTGTTCTTTGGAGTCATTGTATCTGTTGGATTATAATTTAAATTCTTTCATATCTATATGGAAGACTATTATTATGATAATAAAAATTAGTGCTTTGCAGAAACCTTAAAATTCTTCTTTAGTTTACTGAATTGATCATCCTTTTAAGATCAAAATGTACTCAGAATTGTACCAAATTTTGTTGTAAATTTTGCTTGAATCAACAAATTTTTGTCTCTCAGTAAAGTACACATTATTAGTCATAACTTGCATGCATAAGCTCATTTCTTAATGAAACAAAAACAAAAACACATAAACTGAAGAAACAAGGACTGAGAGTTTCCAGGCACTTTTTCATTCTTTCAGGGAGCTATGATGCCATTATAGATTTATTTATCTGCATCTCAGTTTCTAGACTTGATTTAAAACATGTAAAGATATAAAATTAGAAAAAGTTAATGCCACCGAGTAATGAGTTAGTTGATTTGAAAGCATCTTACAGTCTCCTGCCTACATGAGAGTGACAAAATAAGGAGTAGGCAGAGTATTCTGCTGTATTTTTATCTTTTAACTTTCAGTAGTGGAGAGCAGCCTCCAGACTGCACCTTTTGCTCCCTGTAAAGCCATCATTGTTTTTGACACTGAGTGGGCACTGAGCAAAGGGTTATTTTCTTCACCTCAGAGTTGATTGAAGTTGTTTAATGAAGCAACCATCGTTGGTCAGCTGGTCTTTTTTGTTGCAGCTGATTGCTGCTCTGCTCTGCATTCACAGTATACTTTAGAGGATATATTTACAGTGCAAATATAATTATTTAGACATTAAATCAAAACATACCTGCAACTGCTGTGTCTGTGGGCTGTTGACTTTCTGGATGCTGCACTGTCCTCATAGTTGATTTTGCCTTTTTTGTTGTTACTAACATTTAGATAATTGATTACTAACATTTGTAAATCTATGCCGAATCTTTAACACCTGCACTGTGATGCATCTTATAACTGATTTTTAAGTCAATTTAATTTTTATACTATTTTCTTCCCAATTCCTAGAAAGGACACAATTCTATTTTTATTCCTAGAATGATCAAAACAGCACTTATTTGGCTTAGTAATGTTTACACCCAGCAAACATATGATTAATGATGTCTATGCTAGCTTCTCTGCTAGTTGTAGCTAAAGATACTTGAACACTATAAATAAAGTTAAATGTGCCTGACTCTTGTGTTGTTGTTGTGCGTATTGAGGTCTGAATTGTATAATCTGAGTGATGTCTTACTGTTAAGTTTTGGCTCTGTTTGAAAAATGTCTTTAACCTCAGCGTGCTGCAGGTCTTTTGGGTGAAAATAACATCACAGTAGTAGCATTATTTCTCTCACCAGGTGACTCAGCCTACTTGGTGCTGCAGGCTACCTTCCAAACAGAGGTGTGTCTGTTCATTTACACTACATCTTTAAGAAAGGCTCCTGTGTAAATTATGAAGGATTTATGTGCGTCACAGAACTGGTATAGTCAAAAGTAGGCTCCTTTCTAGATCAGAAAGACAAACAGGCCGTACGACTGTCTTAAACTAGTGTGTAGTATAAGGTTATAAAGCCTGTCTTTATCTTAGATTATCCTGTGTTTTATCAAAGTGTGTTAATTACCAATCCATGCTTTTATAACTCCACCCAGTCTTTTTAATTAATAATTAATATCTCAACTGCGAGTTTATATTTTAGGCTTGGGTTCTGTTACTTGCAGTTATTTCAGACGGACTCCTTGTTTAAATTAAATACATGAAGCAAAAAAAAAAGGACATATTATTTGAAATATTTATTACAGTATCTGCAGGTGTTAATGTTTCAGCACACTTGAGTGTTTAATTCTGAAACACTATACTTCAGCTTCATCACTGCTCTGTAGTTCGCAAAATTCTAGCAGAAAGGAAGCTGAAGAATGATGCATTTACTTCTCAGCCTTAATGTCGGACCAAAGGAAGCATCACTTTGAGAGTTTTGGGCCAGTTTAGACAGATGTCCTGCTCAGAGGTTCTTAATAAATACAGTGTTTCTTGCACAAGCTTGAGGTCATAATTCTTTGGATGGGATAAATTATATGGAGTATGCCTCTATACATCCTATACAACAAGTCAGCACACTACATTAGAGCACTTAAGGATATGAGCCTACCACTCTAACCCTATTCATCACTAACAGTGCCTTTGGTCACTCCATGCAGAAGATGAATGGCAAATACAGCAGCAATGCTTAGCTTTGTGGCTAATATATCTGAAGCAGTTAGAGAATGTGAATCTTAGTTTAAAGTTTAAGTCTAAGTTTAAGTTAAATTTATATTTTGTAGTTTGTCAATACCATGCCTCTCTGCTGAAATAATGAGCTGGTTATTTAAAAAAAAAGCATAGATAAGGTTTTGCAGATAAACCAACAGTTAAACCAAAACAGTTTCAGTAAATAGACTGGGAAAGTGGTCAGATGTACAAAAAGTATGAGCCAAATGTGCAGCAGTCAACACAACAGCTGGCGTTGACAGTTCATTTCTGAGTGTGTGCTTTGAATTTGAAAGCCCTGGTGTGTGGATAAGAACTGTTTTGATAGGACCCTGACAAATGCTATATTTTCTTTGGGCAGATAGTGTTATCAGTAAGTTAAAAAACAGTCTGATTGATATGGGCTCCAATTTTGATTGCAGACAAATATCCGAGCCTTTGTAGCTCCATAAAGACTTGAATGGCATGTGGAAAACATAGGGCCAAGATTTTCTGCATGTTTGGAGGAATTTAAGATTTTCTGCATATGTGGAAGATTTTAAGATTTGATAACCTGAATGAAGGAAATTCGGTAAAAGAAAAAAAGCCAAAAAGAAATTAATTTACGCTATTTATGTATTTCCATAGATAGTAAAAAACCTACTGTGACCGGTCACTAGCAGGGCCTGTCCCTTAGCTGAACTCCAAATGTGCCATAGGTGGCAGGTCTGTTTCGAGTGTGTGTGTGTGTGTGTGTGTGTGTGTGTGTGTGTGTGTTTGTGTGAGAGAGAGTGAGAGAGTTGAAGAGCTATTCACCAGTTCATCCACTATGTCCTGGCTGCCCCAAGGATGCGCCAGTGGAGAGGATTATGGAGGATCAGCAGGCTTTAGAACAAACTGCTGCTGCTCTACATTATTCCACGCCTCTATGTGAAGGAAAATTAGAACGCACACGCTATCGTACACACACAAACAAACACTTTCAGTCCTCCATAAGGGCTTTTAGGCTCGGCCTCCTCTTCCTCCTGACAGTGACGGCATATTTTTTTCTGCCCTGGCCTACTTTTATTGGCGAGCCCTGGCGCATCTCCCTGCCCCACCGTCCACCTCTGCCGACGTGGATCCTGGATTCTCTCTCAGCACTTTTTCTCTCCAACTTCCTCTCAGACTTTTTTTTTTTCTCTGTCAGCTGTGTAGTGGTAAACTGTGTGGTAGTTTAGTTTGTGTACCTTGCCTCCTTGAAGGATTTGAAAGATTTTTCTAGAAATGTTTCCCTGTAAGAAAACAGCTGGAATTATTTGACCTTTTATTGGGTGTGTCTTCATTTGCCATCGCCAACCATGTGAATCATGTCAGTTTATAAGGAAATTAACTCATTACATCACCATGTCGTTATCTAACACCTTTTCTCAGATTATTTAACCACGTTGTGCACGTGTACATCCATGCCGAGCATCAAAAATAATCAGAAATCAGAAATACTTTATTGATCCTCGAGGGGAAATTGCCTTTTGTTAAAAAATAAGCTGAACTTATCACATTTCACAAATATCACAACACTCTTCTCTGACTTTGAACAGACAGAAAACAGATACAATTTTTACATTAAGGTAAAAATTCATTTTCATGAACATAATAACAAATACCAGATGACCTCAGGAGTTTTTCCACTTATTTGTCAACCGATTTGTCAGATTTACAGCATTGATGTTTATGACTCCTTCCTATTTTTACACATTTGTCTTTCAACTCCCTGTTGTGTCAAACCAGTTGACGCAGTTACATGGTTAAGGTAATTTAAGACAATTAAGGAGGGTAAAGACTTAGTCTTCCTCACGTGCTGTCAATTAGTTAAAGGCCCTATGTGTTTGTGTGTTTGTGTGTGTGTGTGTGTGTGTGTGAGAGAGAGATAAAAGCAAAAGAGAGGAGAAGGCAGCAACTAATCTGCCATGAACCTATGAACCTGTTTATTTCCTTGGTTTGTTGCATTGTCATGCTATGAGAACGATGAGTAGGTATGAGAGGGCAGAGCTGTTGTGATCTCGACTAATCAGAAAGTTAAGAGGCCATGGAAAGAAAGTCTAAGCAATGAGGCTGAAGGACACACGTTCAAACATGTTGTTATGCTAGTTGCCTCTGAAAGCTTTAAGTCATCAGGCTAACATCCTGCCAGACTAGAGATCAAAACTTAGTTTGCATGCCGTGCAGCTGGTGATAATATTTGACTCACTGCTAGCAGATGAATCTATCTTCAGCCTGCTGTCTGTTCTGTGTCAACACAGTCGGTTGGTACAGTACAGTAGAGTTGGTTTATACCACATCTCTTTGTTCTGAATGGTACTAAAGCCAACAGGAAATATCAGAGGATTTGGCTGTTCAGAACCAGCTGAGACAGTGTATCCCAACCTAGCCAGTGTGTTGGTGTGCATCTGTGAAAAAGCTGTGTTGATTTAAATTGCACTATTGTACACTGAAATTCACTATGATAACAGAAAAAGTAGAAAGCTTTCAAAAAATCCATTAGAGTCCATCAGAGCTTGAGAGGAGCTGTTTCCTGCACTCTCATGTTTCTGTACTGAGTGGCTAACAGACTGTTAATGTCCTCTTCAGCGCTTATATAAATATTACAAAATGACTGAACAGTTTGTAGCCAGAGATGAGCAGAAAAGACAAGAAAAACTTCTCTAAAACCCCAGGTGCTTCTGAAGTGGGACAGGAAATGGGGATAGAGAGAGAGAATTAGCAAGAGTGTATTTGAAGGCTGCTGACTCATTAGTCTTGCCTAAGGCTCTTCCTTCATTAGCTTGGCATTGACCTGCTGTGTATGTTAAATGTATTTCACACTTGACATTTAGTCTGTGATCTCTGTATTTTCCTAATTTTTCATCCAGCCATGAGTTTCCCCTCCCAATGTGGCATAAGCATTTGAATAAAAAAGTAGGTCAGGATACGCCCCCAAAGTACGTCCATTCAGATCAGCCCCTTCATCATCTTTTTTTTCTCTCTGCTTCCTTTTTATCTTGAGAAGGAATGTCAACACTCAGGTCTTTCTTTTCACTCATGGAAATGACGCTGAGTTCGGGGGGGAGGGGCAGGGACATTCCCACTGCTTTTACAGCACGAGGTATTTTTGTGGTCTTGAATTGCTCCATATGTTTTAATCCTGTATTTGAATTTTTATTATTTGAATATCACGCCGTCACTTGGCAGGTTCTAGTTAAATATTAGTACAATGAGTCACAGTGCGGAAGTCGGTTAGATTTGAATTCATCATCCCGGACATTTATGCAGGATTGTTTATTCTGTGACGTGTTCACTTAAATCCGCACTGCGGTATGTAATCTATTTGTCATCCAAAGGCTGAATGGCAGAATGAGTAGGACTTTCCTTAAGAAAGAAAGTCCCTCCCCCCTGCATGTATTCTTTGTGTATTCTTGCATGCGTCAGTTTTTGGGTGGGTGTGTAGCCCCCAGCCAATTACATTTTTATTGAGGATTTTGTGAATTATTTGTTGAATAAGTAACTCAGGAGGAATCTTACATGTCCTTACTTGAAAAAAAGAATGTGAAACAGCCTTGGTTTGTTCCAAAGAACATTCAGGAACAAGAGACCTTGATATAAAATAAGAATATCCCCACTAAGCAGAGCACTCACACCATCTCAATGTGAGACTTTTGGAAATTTCATGATGCGATCCTAAAGAGCCATGGCATCCTTTGCAGAGATGCTAGCAGTGATATTCTGAAGGCTGTATGTAAACAGATCGCCCCCAAAAATTCAACTGAGATTTACACTAACAGTGTTACTGTAAACACCTCACAGCTGCAAAGGGATGAATTCTAGCATGTAGGAACTAAAAATGATATGCCAAATATTGAGTTACTTATTTGGGATCCTGACAGGCACTGCCTTGTAACCAAACTTAAAGCAGATCCATTAATTCTGAATGAATAGGCTTGCAGCATGGCAGGGATCAGTGCAGAAAATACATAGAGGCATAAATAAAATGTTTATTAGATGCACAGACAGTGACTATACATCCTAATGCTCTTCTCTTTTTCAGAAATGAGTTTATGTTTTCTTGCGCTGTCTTTATACTAATGTGTGGAAGTTCAAACTTTTTCCCAAACTCTTCTCCGTCTGTCTAATCTTTGCCTAACTCAGGATGGGTACATATACATGTACGGTCAGGTCGAGTTAAAAATAGGTTTTAAACAACTCTTGACATTTTGCAGACTACAAAGGGTTGAAGTGCTTTTTGATTCTGTGAATTGCAGCAAAGAGATCAGAAAGAAACTGAGATATACATTTTAGGTCCATCAACGATTATTGCTTTTCATTATTTTGATTTGATATTAACCTCACAATCTTTGCCTTTGGGGTCAAAAAGTACATCAAACTTGACTGAACATGTAAATGGAGGACTTTATTTCATGTTTACTCCTCAGTAAGCAACTGACTATGTGAAAAGGCTAAATTTTCACAGTCTGGAAAATATTTACACTTTGACAGGTTTTTCTTCTTTAAAAGCTAATTTTATGTTGAGTTTAGAAAAGTTTTCCAAATTGTAGACATTCATCATAACTTTTGTTGTACAGAGATTGTCCTCATAATTAGCTGACATTTCATTTTTACTTTAATTGGTTGCATTATTCATTCATTATGTCATCTTTGGCAAAATATATGGGACATGTGTTCCTGGAATCTCTGTGGATGTTTTATTGCTCGAAGGTGAAAAAGGGCACAGGAGGCATTTGAAATGCAACACAACGTAGTTAAAAGCTATGGAAAGCTAAGTTTAGCCGGGAGCCTATATAAGCCAGTGATTCATATTTACCCCCTAGTATCTGTACACTGCTTGGCTCTTAGGTTTCCCTCACTGGCCTTCTGGCCCCTCCTCATCCTTTAGGGGAAAGCGTATATTTTTGAGGTGTTTACGCATATAGGAACACGCGCACATTCCACAATCAGCAGGGACCTAAACATCTGTAAAAGTCCTGTCTTGGTGTCAGAGTCAGCTGCTCTTTAGAACTAAAGAGCAGGGGCTTCTTCCCATAGATGTGATATTTTACACCTATGTTCAGCATTCAGAAAGATGAATCCATCCCATAGGAGGGAGTGATATTTATTTCTCCACCAAGCTTCAGTTGTCTTCACTGCAACACTGCACTTTGAGTAATGGTTCAAAACTCCTGAATAGAAAATTTAACATATTCAGTGAATTTCATGCCAAATTTGGTAGAAGCAGCTTCAATGTTTTGATTAAAATCTTGTTTTAAGGGGTTTTTGTTTGCTCATAAAATCTGATGGCAGCAGCGCGGCTTTCAAATGATCCTCTTGCAAATTATGTCTCAGCTGGATGTTCTCGTCATCTTTTGTCATTCAATCACCTCAAATGTTATGTACAGAATGCAGATGGAGAGACTCCCTGAGTGACAGTATGCTGACTTGCACAGATGGTTGTGTCTGTGTATGATTGCGAGTATTTCTGCCCACTACTCATCTCCCTCCTCCTGACGGCCGCGCTGACAGGGTGCTAACATGACTGTCCATGTGTCCTCCTCCTCTGACAGTGATATTTGACCGCTCAAGGGGAACAGCTCCAGTTTCAGAGTCACAGAAGTGTTTTTGTCTGAGCTTTGTGTCTTTGTGACTTTGATGCCGTGCGTCGTCATGCTCTGAATTAGACTTTTGTATTAGCATTTTCATAATGTACGCAGGCTTTCAGGCTAGACAAAGTACAATGCTCATGTCTTTGCCTGTAGATCCACTTAATAGAGTCTGCATGAAGATGTTAGCCTAGTTAGCCTAATAGCTCCAAGGCAACAGGGGTTTTTATGTGAGCTCTGCAGAAGAAACGTGTTTCGACAGACATCTTTGCTTCTTTTTAACTTTACTGATAAGGTTACCAATTAGGAACCAATGGCTCCACCCTTCCCCCAAGCCTGTCTTTGTGTTTTGTTTGCTTATCATCTCTTGCACTATCTACCCTCTATTACCCTATTGTCTTTTTTCTTATGGCTTCTTATCCTTTTCTTTCCAATGTATTTAGCTCTCTTTTGTCTCCAAGACTATACATTGTCCTTCATCAAAAAAGTTGCTCCTATTTTTGCAGTAGCCCCTTTGCCTGGCAGAGAAAATGTAGGTTAGTCTGTGCTCCAGACTTTTCCTCTTCATGTCGGCCCAGTTGGCCCTGAGAGCACACTGCAGGTACAAAGCAGATAGTTTTTGCTTCCAGTCTGTACTGCACTTTATTGGTAGCCTTTTAAGTAGTTGAACATAACTGAGTGGAGAGGACAACAGGTGCAAAGTATTCAAAAAATATTGAGGCGAAATTGAAACCAGTTAAAGCTGTTTAAGTTTTACACGGGGCACACGTGAGTTGTGTTGAAATAGGTTTGGCTTGGAGACACCTGAAATAGTTGCAGCAATATTCTGGACCCTGCTAAGCCCCATGGGCAGAAAGGGACAAAGAGGAGGGGGTGGATAAGACTGATTCAAAGAATGCAGTTTGAGTAGAATACACAAATAACAGGGGTAAAGTTTTGTATACACGCTGGTTATTTACACATGATTGCTCACCCTTTGCTCTTGATTTGCAATGTAATATAATATTTCTCCCTGGAGTTTGTCTCTCTTCCTCTTTGTCTCTGCTCTTTCTCGTTGCACATTCGGCCTCCTTAGATCTCACACACAGAGTATTTTCACTGCCTGTGCCAAGAGCTTGTGTCAGTTGTCCTCATTCTTCTCACTGTGGAGTGTGTGATATAGTGCAGCTTTGTGGTCCTTTTAAATTAAATGCACCCAATGCATATTGTGCTACAAAACTTCTAATCTTTGTTTAAACCCTCACCATAAAGTGAAAACAGACACAGGGTTTTGCAGGGTTTTTAAAGGTGATACTCCTTTATCTTTTTTTGCAGCTAGCTGTACAATAACTGGTGTTGTTGTCTGACATATTCCTCTTATGTGATGGTCAGAATAAGTTTGCATTGTGTTAACAATTATTTTTTCCTTGTTTTTCTTCCAGGTACCCCAGTCAATATGTGTATTGTTCAGAGCAGAGCTTATCTGGCCAAGGTCACTTTGCTGAGGACAAAAACCCTGATGGCCAGAAGCAGGAGCAGGACTCCCCACAACACAAGGTGAGCCTAAGTTTTTTGCCTTTATGTGTTTAAAAATTGTTTAGTCTCAACAAGAATTGCTTTCAGTTTTAATACACTATTATAATGAAGAACATGTTTCAAATATTATATCAAATACCAAGCTTTAAATAACTTTTTAAAGCTTGTAACATTGTCTAAAAAGTATAACCAAGCCACCTAAAAACTAATTTCTAACTGTAATAATGTGCCAATGTGGCCTGATTAAGCACAGCCCATAAGAACTACTTGAAACAACCACCATGTTGTCTCACCACATGCAGGAGTTAAAGGTCTTTGGCACTGGGGGCTTTAGGGTTGGGTACATTGTAAGTGAGACTTGCAAACAGGGGGACCTTGTTACACCTAGCATCACAAACCTCTCTGGTAGAGGGAGGAACCAGAGGTGGTGCAGGAAATAAAGCAGCACCAGCTACCGGATCACCTCTTTAAAAGCACTCGGTCTGGAACCAAACTCCTGGACAGGCCAGTCTAGATAGGCTGTGTCTTTGTTGTGTGTTGAGGTGAAAATGTTGCTTGGGTGGGACATTTTGACTGCCTTGCATAGCCTGCTGCTGCTACCACATACTCAGTCCTGAAAAGTGACAGGAGATGAAAGGACAGATCTTCAGTGCTTGGTCATCTTGTTGGCCAGCTGTGGGACGATGAACAGTATTATTAGGCTCACTGCTCATGGTGGATTGTATGTATGCTGAGAGGGCAGAACACTAAGAGGATAGTAGTAAGAGTTGGTTCATGTACTTAAGTGGCCCACTAACCCTTGGTGACAAGTGGGAGGCACAGAGACAGGAGGAGTAGCTATAAATAATTTGTGCCAATGATCAGGGAAGTCCTAGATGATAGAGGCAACCCTGTCAATCACAGGAGGATATTCCATAATTTACTGAAAGAAAACAACACATCAGACATTTCACCATATCTCTTTAACTTTCTGACTGATAATCTTGATTTATTTTTTTAACTGTCAGGAGGAACACTGAGAAAGAGTTGACACATTGTACAGTACAGGAGGATTAGTGTCACTTCCAGCTTAAGTAGTTACAGCAGCCCGGTGACGCATTGTTAAGGGCATACATAGGTTTCACTGTGTAACGAGTCAGAAGTGGTGGCGATACAGGTTAGGACCAGTCGTGTGGGGTTGGGGAGGTCATAGTAAACAAAGCCTCCCCATAGCTTGCCTTACTGGCTTCATAATGTTGGCGACTAATCCATTTCAAGTCCGACAACAAGAGCTTGCTAGTTCAGAGGTGGGCTGGCTGGCTCAAAGCTTGGTCTGGGTTAAATATGTGATACACTCAGCTCTCGTGAAAAGGCACTCAAAGTTGTTTTTGTGTGCACGCTTGCATGTTTTTATTTAATCATAGGACTCTTTTCAATTATAAATGCCGACTTTATTGGGAACAGAGGTCCTTATGGGGACTGAAACCCAGTCACAATTAGGTAAAAGGTTGTTTTTGAGATCCTGGTTGGAAGTAAAGTTTGAATGAAGGTTATGTTGAGGTCAGGTTTAAACATGAGTTGGTTATGGTTAAGGTTAGGCAATGAACAGAATTCGTGCAATATCCAGACAAAGGAAGTTGTGCAAACTTTTTTTATGGAAATGAGTGTGTGAGCGTTATAATGAATGATACTGTAATTTGTGGAAGAGAGTGTGGTTAGGTATGCATGCCTGAGCCAAGAAGAAGGGGAATCATTGTGTATGGTCCAGCAACAAACAGGCGTACTGGGGCAGTTCAGCAGGCCTGGCAGTCTGTCACCGGCCTGCATAACAAAGTCATTGTCTGTGGACAAAAGGGCTTTTTCACAACCACCGATGCAAAAAAAAACTTTCACTTCTGACATTTTTCTCAGAATGTATATATATATATATATAAGTATTTGTATTGTAGTGGTATTTGATATTTTGTTACTGCTTTGTAAACAGTTTTTGATTCTGTTCAGTAATGTGGTGATTTTTTTAAATTTGTTTTCCCTTAGGTGTTGGAAGAAGGGGCGACACACACATCATACGATATTGGACTAGAGACAGAGAGAGCAGCACTAGAGGAGCTGGCAACACACAATGTACACCAAGAACAGGTAATGCCATTTATATCCTGGTTATTAAAAGTGGAGAACCAAGACATTTAAATCCTCAATCATACCGAATGATATCATGAGATACGAGTGGACATGAGGTTAATTAAACTTATAAATATTCTTTTTTTCCTAATTCCGCACACTTACAAAGGATAGCTATTTTAATCAAACCCTATACATAAATAGAACAACACACAAAAAGATGAAAAAGCCAATAATGAAACAAGTTCATCAAGTTCTACTAATATCTTTTAACTTATTTGTGATAGCACTGTGCTTCAAATTCATTCAGTTCTAATATCACTCGATTGGACTTAATTGATGCTATTGGTGGATTACCAGGCTTTTGTACACAAAAAAAGTTTGACACTTTTATCACAAGTGGGGCTGACTTTAAATTTTCTTCCTGATGGATTATTCTATATGTGTATGTTTTTGTTTCTTTCTCCCCAGACTGTGAATCCTCGAGAAGCTGAGCTTAAGGAGCCCAAGACTGACCCAGAGTATGATACTGTACCTGTTGCTCCAGAGCCAGAACTCCACCCAGACCCCCAGACGAATTTGAACCTGCAAACTGTCACTCAGAACCACGATCAGGAAGTCCCTGTGTCCTCCACTCCAGAACCAGTTCCAGCACAAGGCCAAGTCTTCACAGATGCCCCAGCCCCACCAGAAATCCACAGTGACACACCTGCTGCACACCCCAGCCTGGACTCAAGTCCAGCCACATCCCAAGATGAAGCTGAAAACACACCTACCTCACAGAGTGCTGGCCAGACCCACACAGGGTAAGCTAAGTTCACTTCCTTATTCCAGAGACCTGGTCTCTGGCTTTAGAAGTTGGCTATAACCAAAAAGGTCCCAATGGTGACCTCAAATTAAAATCTTAGGTGTCCAAAAATGCATATTCCTCTTAAAATGGTTAAAGCCAGCTTCAACCCAGTCCAGGTATGACGTAAGTAGAACTGTTTTGTAGTGTTGCCATGGACATGCCACACATTTCACATTTTCTTTAATATTTTTGTTGGTTAACTTTTGTTCCCTTCAGTTTGTTTTATTTCATTTTTTTTATTAAATCACTGTTAATGACTGATCAGAAACTGAAAGAGAAGCTCAAAGAAAAGTTGGTCTGACATCCTGGATAGTTCAAAGTCACTTTTCATTGACCTGGAGGCCGTGAAGTTACCTGGACGTGCTCATGTACTGTGAAATTTTGACTGAAGGACTTTGTAATAAAAGTTCATGGACACTGTGGAAAAATGCCTGTTTGGATGAGAAACTTTGGCCAAAGTAAGACTGGATATCCCCTGGACCGAAACTTTGGGAAGAAGATGTCCATCTAATGGAAACATTTACATCAAAATCCGTCAACATCGGGACATTTCAGGACGTGCACTTGGATCACCCAACCAGCGAAAACCTCTTCATTCCCTTTGTCCATCCATTTCCTTCCCTCCTTTCTCTCTTTCTCCTGCCTTTTTTCTCTCTTTCTCGCTCTCCCTACGCTCTGTCGTTTATCTCCTCTTCCTTACCCCCTTCCCTGCCTTTCTCTCACCCCATCCTCCTTCTCTCTACCTTCCCCAGTGTATGGAGGTGTGGTAAACACCATGTCCTTTCTTTCCTTCAGCGCAGTGCAGGTTGCCAGTGCAGGAGATGATCTCCCAGTAGACAACTTTGTCTTTGCCGAGCACTCTGATTCACAGTGCGGGGTCATTCCCCCCGAACTGCCAATCTGTGAAATATCTCCTTTTGGCAGCCCTCTCCTCAGGTGAGTTTCTAACCCCCAGAAGCCAATCAAAGCACAGAGACAGGTAATCAAGTCAAAAACTACCCCTCTCTGCTGTGCGCAACCGTCGACCGCTGGCCTTGCTCTCCACTTACTGCTGCTTTTTTTTATTTTCAGTTTCCTTTTTCCATTTTTATTTTTATTTTTATTTTTTTTTGCCTGCTCACAACAAAGAACTGTCGGTGCTTTCAAATAATTGAAAAACATCATTACGTGTTGCATCATGAATCCATAATTTTAGAGTACTTATTTGTGTTTTTTACATTTTTTATCCTTATTCCTCCCCTCTCCGTTACCTTCCCTCCCCTCCAATTCCTCCTCCCTCTCCACGACCTGGCCCTGTGTCTCTGCTATAGTGTGGATCAGGCTGGCATAGAGGACCAGCGGTTGGACCAGAGCCACAGTTCTGGTCCTGAAGCAGAGGTCCAGTCTACTTCAGGCCATGTGGACCAGGAACAGCAGCAGCAGCAGCAGCAGCAGCAGCAGGTGGAGGATGGGCTGTCTGATTTGGACCTGGAAGGCAACACTTCACAACACCACCATGAGCAGAAGGTGAGCAGCTTGTAGTTCCCATGATTTTCACACATGTATTAATCTTTTATAGAGTGGAAAAACAAAACTTTTACATGATTTACAGCATCTGAAACTTTTTTGTAAACACCAGATTGAAGAAACAGCTCTACACTAAAACACAGGAGCTTTCTTCATTACTGGAATTATATGGAAAACTACATAAGTGCAAGACTTTCACCTTCTCATGTGTCCCAGCTCAACTTTGAGTAGAGTGTGAATCTTTTTAGAAGTATGGGCAGAGATATAACATTACAGCAGTTTCATGAAGAAAAATGTTAAGGTTTGACCCTAAACATAAAAACACAGACATGTGGTGAAAAATGGTGGCTGTTGGATGAAAGTATGATCAGTGCATCATCTCTGTCCATCTGCTCACACATTTTTTGGTCAAACTTTAAGGCACTACTGCGGCTTAATTAATGTCAAAGCTATGCATATTTAATTTGTGCAGCTGCTTGCAAAGGGCAGTTTTTGAATGTTTCGAGCGGCAAATGCTGAGTCAATTCATTTTCTGTCGTGTTTTTTTTCTGTTTTCGACTGCTATGCTTGAATGGTATTTATAGAAGAGTGTATCCAGGGGAATTTACCTAGTTTCGGGGGGGATTGTGTGCATTTTGTATTTGTACATTACGCTGCTGTTTAGGAGCAAAGATCTGACTGATCTGTGTGCAGCTGTTAATGACGCCTGCTATAACCGCCTGAGTGTTTACACAAGAGGCCGTCTGAGTTGGTGGATTTTTAAGGCTCAGACTCTCTCATGAGGTCCAAAAGGGTGCTTACATAATCCATCAAAATATTATTCACAGCTCAGTGTATCTCAATGCCTCAGTGGCCAGGAGCTAGCTGACTACCATGAACTGTGGGGTGGGCATCTTTTGATTGTTCTGACACACACTGAGCATGTGTGTTAGAAACAGGTCAGAGCATGCAAGGAAACAAATGATTTTGTTAGTCATATTTAGCAATGATAGATTAATTCAAAACACTCTTACATATTGAGATATTAACATTAAGAGATTAGGTGACTTAACTGTCATTATGGGCTTGTGTGTGTGATACACCTGACTGTGTGTTTCAGGCAGGGGATGCCAGCACTGCCAAGGAGACTGATCCCTCAGTGCCCAGCAAAGAGGACATCCCGACCTTTGACGAGTGGAAGAAACAAGTCATGGAGGTAGAGAAGGAGAAAAGTGAGTGCATCAATTATTAAAGCAACACGTTCAGAGACACGTGCACAAATGGAGGACAGACACAGCACAAACAACCAAACACAGTGTCTCATAAATGAGATTGAATCTAGAGGCTTGCTTCAGGGTTTTTGGTCTCACACAGCTGGGCAGTTCAAAAATAGCCACATGGTGTTAATCTAACGCGTTGACACAGACCCGGGCACAGTTTGCAGCATTGCTACCACAGACAAAAGAGGCTCTCAAATCGGTTTAAATCTACATCTCATTTTCTTGCTTCTTTGTCCTCCCTAGTGTTAGTTTTTTGTTCATTGTCTGTCTCTTCTGTCCTTCTTTGTTTCCTTCCTTTCCATCTATCTCTCACACCATCTCTCTCTCGCTCTCTGTTCTCTCTTTTTCCATGTGCACGCCATGTGCAGTGGTCAGCAGAGCGTGCATTTATACGTGTTGTGTAACCTCTCTACTTGTTCCTCTCAGGCGACGCTCTTTTTTTAAATTTTTTTTTCCAGTGTCTGTAAATGGCCTAATGTAACACTTCATCTCTGTCCAGGTCAGTCTCTCCATACCTCAACCAGCGGCAGCCCCCATCCAGTGAAAAAGGGCAAGAAAAACTTCAAGAATAACTACGCTTCTGTAGAGTGTGGTGCCAAGATACTGTCTGCCAACAGTGAGGCCAAGGTTAAATGCACATCACCCCTTCTGTTCTGTTGGCTGCACACAAACACTTACAGTCACTCAGCTAATGATTCAGATGTCGTACTTCCATGTTGTTTCAGCAAATGGATGAAAAATACCTCAAGATCTTTTTTAAGTTTAAGATGAGAATTTAGACTTGAGCATGGATTCATGTTTAGGTTTATATTAAATAATCTTATTGATTGTTAAATAAGTAATAAATGAAATAAAAAAATGTGTTAAGTGATGGTGGATGCTTATGCTAATTTGCTCCCTCTTATTCTGCTTTTTTTCTTTAGAGCACTTCAGCTATTCTCAAGGAGAATATGGACCTTTACATGCTAAATCCTTGCAGCAACAAAATCTGGTGAGTGCAACGATAAACACAGGTTGAATACAGTTCTGTCTATAACACAGCCTTGTTTTAAGTTTCATATGAGTTCATCTTTTAATGACCTTTCTCTCTTTGCCTCTCTGCAGGTTTGTGATAGAGCTCTGTGAGCCCATTCAAGTCAAGCAGCTGGACATTGCTAACTTTGAGCTGTTTTCGTCAACACCTAAAGACTTTTTAGTGTCCATCAGTGACAGGTATGCTCACTTTGTTTAAAGCATGTTTGAATTGCTTTCTATTTGAACAAGCATCAAAACTGATTGAGATGTTCTCAAAGGCAGGAGGTAGATTTATTACAAACAAAAAGCTGTTTGTTGTCTTTTGCAACAAGACTTACAGGCTTTCAGTCCTGTTGTTTCATGTTATGTCATCTGTAACTGAAGATGAACTATTGAGACAACTTTCGGGGGGGTGGATTGCACAACATCTAACCCCTGAAATTTCCACTCTTGTATAATTATTTTAATGGTTGCTAATTCTGCTCTAAAATGGCCAATTGTTTTTGAATATGGTGGATTTGAGAAGATTTCGATGAAGAGGATCCTTAATAAACATCAAACAGTTTATGACACCTTTACCTTACCCTTACATTGCACCATGATAAGACATCAGGATCAGGATTGGCTCAAATCACCATATTCCTCCTGCATTTATACCTCTAACTGTGGTTCTGCCAGAGCGGGTGTTATCTTGTTTTTGATTTTACCATCGAGATTTATTTGCAACTCATAAATTCCATCCTCTGGCATGGAAGGACAGGTCTCCAGTCATGTGGAGCACAGTGGTATTTGCAGCCAGCCTTGAGAACATGCCAAAATTTGAATTACATCATAGCCCTCACACGCTGGCATTTTACCTTCCTCTTGTTCCATCTGCAGATATCCTACCAACAAGTGGGTAAAGCTGGGTACTTTCCACGCCCGTGATGAGCGCATAGTGCAGAGCTTCCCACTGGATGAACAGCTTTATGCTAAATATGTGAAGGTACTTCTTTTTTCCTTCCTCTTGCTGTAATAAGACAGTTATTTCTCAAAGAGTAAAACAATAATGAAAAGAAAATGTTCATTCTAATTAGTATGCGACAATTCACCATTGATGAATAAACACACTCATACACATGGGTGAAATGTTAGTACTTAAAGCTCAGGGGACCCTCTCATGACTTCACGGCCATGCCGTCAGCGCCTGTAACCGCTCCCTTTAAAGCTGTATGAAGAAATGTAACTCTGTTTGAACGGCTGTGAGGGTTTTTGTTTCATGAAAGAGATTCATCAGTAAGGATAAGAAGTAGTTTTGGCCGTCACAACTCAGCAGGTCCAAGTTGGTCCAAGTCCGTTGTAATCTGGGCTGCACGCTGCTGACAGTCGGGAAATTAAATCATCAGTCTGCAGTGTTAAACTGATTACCTTCTGCTCAACTCTCTAATAGTTTTGCCCATGAAGATTTTATTCTTAAGACTTTAAAATGCTTAATTGGAACCACTTACTGAATGAAAAACCAGTTATCCAGTGGGTCTAAGCAGGAAAAATAAACTAGTAAACAAGCAGGAGGATAATTAGATCCATTAAGTGCAAGAGTATATGTGTATTTCAGAATCCAGATGATGCAGGTTTCACTGTCAGCTGTTTATAGTCTTTCTTACTAAGTTCCCCTACCTGCAGTTCTGACTGGACAATTTACAGCCACCACTTAATACATCAGTCCATGCACAATTTCACCCAAATTAGCCTAATTTTGGCTTACATTGTAGCATAAATAAACTAGGAATTTTGTCTTTGATTGACATCCATTTCCTTTTTGGCTCAGTCGGCCGCGTAGCCTCCCCATTGCTGAGTGTGTTGTTTGCTGTCAATTAATGTGTGCTTCAGCTTGACCCACTGAAGACTGACGTGTAAATGGAAAAAGGATTGCATTTATATAACCTTCTCCTAGTCTTTGGACCACTTAAAGTGCTTAACAACCCAAGCAACCAATCATCCATTTGCACACTAATGGCAGGGGGGGTTCTATACAAATTGCCAACCTGCTCATCAGGAACACATGCACACACTCTCACACACTGACGGAAGAGCCAGTCAGGAGCAATTTGAGGTTTGGTATGTTGGACATGTAGACTGACAGAGCAGGGGAACGAACCACCGACCTTCTGATAGGTGACGACGAGCTGCTGTACCTCCTGAGACACAACCACCCCATTTATGCAGTGTCAGCTAAAATTTCTACTCCAGTCCATTCAGTTTTCACACAAACAGAAATAACATTGATCACAGGACAAAACCAGGCTGCATTCATTTGAACAGGTTGATCTAGTAAATGAAAAGTGAGCTGATGTGCTCTGCTGAACTGTCTCTCTCCTCACACTTTTAACCTCAGTGTTTCTCACTAAATACTTGCTGTGCAGACTTGTTAAACCGTTTCTCCGATGATTATCCTTTTTATGTCGTGAGTGTGGGTGTTACGAGTGGGTGCTCGCTATGATTCATGTGCTCTGTTATGAAATCGTTGTGTTTTTATTTCATAAATTGATTTTTGTCTGGAGAGTTTCAGGATTATCATCTTTAGTTACCACTCTGATCTAAGCAGCTGTTGTCTTGTTCTGTTGTTTTAAATCTGCCCTGTCTGTCTGTCTGTCCGTCCGTCCGTCTCTCACATTTGTGCTTCTCTCTAGCTGCTTGTCAGAAACCTCTTTCCAGTGTTTTGCCTGTAAACTGTTTTAAAACAATGATCCAGCATATAACAGCTTTGTTTTTGACTCATGAAAGACTCAGACTTTAAACAAATGCCTGACTTGCTTACAGCTTGTCTCAGTCCTTTTATTGATTTCTTTCTCTTGTTTTATTTCTCTCTCCTCCTGTCCTTCTCCTGTTTTCCTCTCGCTTCAGATGTTCATCAAGTACATAAAGGTTAGCACTCTTCTCTCTCTGTCAGAGGCTGTGATGTGCTGTAAAATGCACTCTTGTAATGTAGTCAAAACACCTAAATGGGTGAGCTTTTGGCAGGGCGTCATCTTTAATGCATGTAATGATATTAAGCTAGTAGAACATGCACACAAACTATATTGGAAATTCTTGGAAATACTATTTTTTTATTTTCACGTGTTTGGTGGTTTTATGGGTAAAAGGGTTTATGGAGTGGGTGCACATGCATTATTGGTATTTGGCAATGTTGTGAAATTGTGGATGATATTTTCAGTTTCATGGTTTTGGCTGGTTCTCATGCAGGTTGAACTACTTTCCCACTTTGGCTCAGAACACTTCTGCCCCCTCAGTCTCATCAGGTAAGATAATAAAAAACACTTGCCAATTCTCCTTTATTCAAAGACCTCTCGTTTTTGGTTTTCTACATTAAAATTTGAATTTAAAAAAATTAAAAATTAAGAACTCATACAGAGATGTTCAATATCATTTTTCCCTTCCTGATTTCAAAGCCTGAATTTTGTATCAATCTGTCACTGTCCTGTTAAAATTTAATATATAATTGTTAGGATTTTTTCACCATCTACTAACCTTGTATGAATGTTACGTTTAGGATGTGCTTACTTGCATGCTTCCTATGCAAGTATTTAACCTAGTGAAGCTATGTCTGTGTTTAAGGTGATGGTCAGATAAATCCACTGCAGAATACCTTACACATTTATGTTTCTACCTTTATTCCTTAAGAAAATAGGATCACTTGTAAAGAACAGGAAATTGTATGAGTCTGTTCCTAAAACTACACTCTGCTTTATTCAGCCAGAACCAACAGACCAGTTTTCAACAAGTCATTTGACTTTGATTTCATATTGGTGAAAAATGTCGAGTACACAGTGTTTTTCTTTTCTTTATTCTGAAGAAAGACTCCAGTGTCTCTGCTGACATTTTATCGTATCATGCATCAGAATTCCAGGAATTATGCACTGAAGTCAGACTCTATTAGGTTTTACAAGAAATTGAATTGAATTTGTTGATCTTTGGACTCTTTTTTTTTATCTCTACCTCTTCTAGAAGTTGTTAGTCAGCACTCAAATCAAATCCAGAACATTGTGAAGGAGATTATTAATGAATGTATTTCAAGTGTTTACAGATAAACTTTGATTTTAAGCCCCCTATTATGCACACACACTTTATCTCCAGCTATAGAAGACAACTATACGCATCTTTTTGTGTGTGTTTTGTGCAGAGTGTTTGGTACTAGCATGGTGGAGGAATACGAGGAAATAGCAGATTCCCAGTATCCCTCAGAAAGACTGGAGTACTTGGATGAAGACTACGGTAAGATGGTGATTTGTTAGGATTTAGAATAAGAATTTTTAAATGATATTTTGTCCAACCTGTTATACAGCTTTGGTTGCAAACTTAATTTTTAGCAAACTGACAGAGGATGAGTGCACACGTTTACATGAAGATCATTTTAAGATGCCTCACCTGACAGGACAACACATGTGCTGCAAATTAGAGGACAAAGGAATGTGAGATCAGAGTCAAACGACATTTTGACTCTTAAACTTAGTCACCAAATACCTTTGACTGGAGTTAACTATTAATATCAGCTGGCCTTTTGCACCTTTGTTTCCTTTACTAACTCAATAAGTCTGGCAGTGTTTCGACATACTTCACTGTTAAAATTGAAAAGACAAATAACTTTTTATTTACTATTACATGTGAATTAATCATATTGTGTGGAATTTTAAGTGAAAGTATGCTTCTAACCTGCAGTTTGTCCTTTTCTTCAGACTATCCACCTGGCTACCAACCATCAGAGGACAAGGCCTCTAAAAACCTGCTTGGCTCAGCAACAAGTATGTACATACAGACACACACATGCACATACAACACAATAAAAAGAAAATTCAGTGATTTTTCAACCAGATTTGTATCATTACATTAAGGGTAGTACATGCAAATTAACAATGTTTAAATCACACATAACCCTCCATGTTGCCTGCATCCATATTTTTTTTTGTACTACCCCCTTTACAGACACAAAGAGTCACTCCTCTTTCTCTATAATTGAGGGGAAGGCAGCTCTCCAAATTCAGATCGAACCGTAAAATGAGGCTCCATGTTGTTCTCTGTTTCCAAAACAGACGAGCCAAAACTAAGCACAGCCAAACTCACAGTATATCACAGTGTGTTTTTAGGGCAGTCGTTGAAGATTTCTTTTTAACTTTTTAAACAAAGAGAATACAACAGCCCCTTTTTCTCTATTTTTCTCTTATCATGCAGCTCAGATTTAAAAAATATTTCTGCTTTGTATTGCATTAGCAGCCCAGTTTCATGTAAAGTTTATCTTTAAAGCAGTTAAATGTTTTTTGTCAAAGACTAACTAACAGGAAAGAAGTTATTAATAATTGTGGTTGATATGCAGAAGATTAGATTGTATTGTGCTTTGTGTTTGCATGATTGTAAACCCAGAGATAAGTGAAGATCGGATGATAAAGATATGAGCACAGTAACATACTGTATTACTCTGGATTTTGGAGGGATAGAAACAGTTTTGTTTTTCTTTTACCTTGATAAGGTCTAACAGTGAATGCACTTTCACTCTGTTGCAGTATGTGATCAGTGTGCAGTTTGAAAACTTAATTTCTAGGTTAATTGAAATTTTCTGGTGAATATGACATCATATGTGAAAAAATAAACAGAAGAAAAACCCCTAAGTTCCAAACATCATGTGTGCGTTCAGTCTGCACAGTTATTCAAGTAAAAGAGGTTCTATACAGTGTTGGTGTTTCAACTCAAGCGAACAGCATTGTAGACTCAGTCACATATGGACTTAGTCCCTGATTTCCTCAGTATCTTAACCTACTTGGAAACACACGTCCACACAGATGTAGACTGAGGTTTGAGTTCCAGAAATGATGTTGCCTGCACTCGACTTTTTAAACGACACACACATGCAAAACAAACCCATTGGTGCCCCTCAGTCTCCTGCTTTAAGGAGAAGTGGAGCGCCCGCACCCACACACAAATACTATACACACACATTTTCAGGGCTCAAACCACAGAGCCTTAAAAAAAAAAGACAGAGCAACACGTTTTTTTCCTTAAGATTGGCTGACAGGGAGGGTAACTAAACAAAAGAGAAAGAGGCTGAGGGAAAACCCGAAGAGTTAGCTGGAAAAGACCAAGAGAGAAAAGAAAAATAGGGGAAATAATGTTGAAGAAGTTGGAGTAGACGAGTCAGAAAGTAGCTCAGCAAAAAAAGGAACAAATACCAGCACATGTGGTTTCATTGATACATGTCTGGCTGCAAGCTGCTACCCGTCAGCTTATTTACAAGGAACCTTGTGCCTTTCCTAATAACTGAAGTGCGCGTGTGTGTGTGTATGTTCTCTTTCTTTAGATGCCATCCTAAACATGGTAAACAACATTGCTGCTAACGTGCTGGGTGGCAAGCCAGAGCTGGAGGGTGGAACAGAAACAGGAGGTACTCATCCCTGTTACACTTGATACTTCCCGTTTTTTGTCCTGTATCACCTTTCACGTCCTCACCCCCCTCGTGTAAATGTTCCACTTTTTTTCTGCTTTTCCACTACAGAAATCAGATATAAATGTGTTCACCTTGTTTTTTGCTTCCAGAGCTGTTAGTGAGATGCCACATAAACACTCCTCTTTGCACCTTTTCAGCTTATTAAGCATAGTGCTGATTAAAAGATATGAAATGCTCTGACATGCACTTGCTTTCATTCTGTTTAGACAACCACACCTTATGATGGAGCAATATGAAGCATGACTGGTTTATCCTAATAAAAACCATTGATCCGTTCATCATCAGTTCTCATAAAACAAACACGAATCAAACCTGTAAAGACTGCTTTTGCGTGAGTCAGCCATCAGGTTTTGACACCGTCGCGTACTCGTCCTTCTCGTAAACGGCAGCATTATAAAAACTTTTCCTGAACATTGTAGAACACTTTCCTGGAAACACTCTTATTCACATTTTTCAAATACCTTTAAATTAAACTTATATAGAATGACTATACTGTTCTCTTCTCCTGCTCTCTGCTGTAGTCACACTTTTCAGCTGCCCTTTTTTTCTTCTCTCCTGTCTCTAACTGGCTGCCAGCCCTTCCACCCACATATTGTTTAAATTAAATGCCTCAGAAAACTAGGTCACTATATTTCTTCCTCTAAAGCTGGAGCATACTCATAGCTTTAAACGCTTATGTGTTTAAATGCTGTGAGAGCCAGATGTTTATTCGGCTCCTGGCGGGAGGTCTCCAGCAGCATTTCAGCAGAACTTTGGCTATCTGTATTTGACTTCTTGGCAGGAGGTGCATGGATGAATTAAGACTGAGTGCTGCCTGGGATGCCAAGCCTGTTCTTTGCCCTGTTTACCCTCCAGAGTGTTGATTCAATATGTCTCTCTAACTTAGCTTTACTCCTGTGGCATCAAGTTAAAATGAAGAACTGTTTCTTAAACTCAGATTTGACCTAGTTTTTATATTAAGTTTATGCTCTTACATAATTTTGTTTTAGATTTTTGTGTCTCTTCTTTAAGACTGTTTTTGGAAACACCAACTTTGCAAAAGCAGAGAACAAAAAGATAGCTTTTTTCCATTTTGAACTCCCAAAAATATTTTCTTTGTTTAAATGTCCACAAAGTCCTTCTTCCATTTATTGTTGCAGTAGAAACTCTGGAAAGTTTTTCTTTCACTGCTGCTCTTTTAAATTTACGGTTCTGATTTCCACTCACACCCACGGGTAAGCAGGGAGCACAGTGTGTGGAAGAGAGTTGAGTTTGAACTGGACCAGACTGGTTTACAGTATTTCTGACTTTCCCAAACATGGGCTTGCCAGCCACACTGCGCTGCAAAAGGGCCTCTGTTCTCCGCTGCTCTGCACTCTCACAGTCACATAAAACTGAGGACAAACCTTTAACAGTAACCAAGTTTAGCAAAAGTCTTGGCTGAGTTCATTAACTGTTGTGTGTTTGTTCAAATGTCAGGTAATTTAACAGCAGAAGAAAGTGAGAAACAGGAGAGCACAGAAGTTACACCTGAAGCAGCTGAAACGCCTCAGGACTCTGAAGTGTAAGACTGAGAAACGTTTCTGGATATAAAATGGATTTATAATATTTCAAGAATAAGTTAAATTAGATTACAAACTTAATTTGGCTTTTTTTCCATCACTTCTTTTCTGTAACCCTCCAAAAAAACTAAAATAGAACTCGTGTCTTCCCTCCAGACTGGACGCTGATCCAGAACAACAAGCAGTCCCAGAGGACTCCAGTGTCACCAGTGATCCTTCCACCCCCTCCCCCTCTTTAACCGACCACTTTGAGGAAAGACAGATTGTCACTTTGGTAGAGGAGGAAGAGGATGAAGAGCCCAGACAGTCCACTGTCACCCTGATGGAGGAGGAGGTAGAGGAGGAGGAAGAGAGGACAGAGGAGGAGACACGGAGGGAGGCAGACAGAAACCAGTGGGAGAGTCGGACTTACTGTCCTTTCTCCTCCTTCTCCTCCTTGTCTCTGTCCTGCATGGCCACGCTGCCGGAGCTGCTCCATCGCTGGTGCTCCGCCAGGCTGGCCAAAGAGAGACTGCGCAGCCTCAGGCGGAGGCAGCTAAGTGTTCAAACACAAACGCAGGGTGATACACACACCCCTTCCCTCACACACACACCTGTCCTGATCCCTGCCCCTGCCCCTACAGCTATTAAAGAAGCCCTCCCCTTCACAGAAAAAGCTCAAGAGCCCGAGGTGCCTGTTAAGGCCCCAATTGAGGGAAAAGTGGTGGGTGAGGTTCCCTCCACACATCCTAACACTCACATCCCTGACGCACACACTCCACAGCTTGACATCCTCTTAGAGCCCAGCAGAACCGCCACCATCCCCCCTCACAGCTTCTCAGACACCCAAAACACCCTGATGGGGCCAACTTCCACCCACGAGGAGAAGCTGATTCCTCCCATTAGAGATGAAGCCCTGGACCCTGTGCCCACTACACCCCTCCAAGCCGTCTCTGTCCCAGAGACGCGACCGGCCAGCAGTGCCACCCCCGCACTAAATGTCACGTTTCCCCCGAAGCCTGTAGTCTCTGAGACAGACTCTGTTGGTGTTGTGGTTCCTCCTGTCAAGGAGCAGCCGATTCAGCCTCTCCCCACTGTGTCGAGGCCAGAAGACTTTATCTCCCCACCGACTGAACTGCCAGCAGCTTTCTCACAAACCGACACTCACACAGATACAATAAAGTCAGGCACAGATGGTGGGGACTCACAGAAACACAGTGTCCAGGCTTCCCAGACTCATGGGGAGCAGGGGGATTCCCTCACTCAGACTGGAGAGCCCCATCGGGTGGAAGACACAGTGGACGAGGACCTGTTGAGCACCAACGGGAACGGAAATGTCCACCGGACAGCCACAGACTTTTATGCAGAGCTGCAAAATGGAGATTATAACGGTGGAGTGGGGAACGGTAACGGGGTGTTATTGAACGGGGGAGCAGTGCACGGCTCTAGCCAAAAGGAGAGTGTGTTCATGAGGTTGAATAACAGGATCAAAGCTCTGGAGATGAACATGAGTCTGTCCAGCAGATATCTGGAGGAGCTCAGTCAGAGGTAAACCACTGAGCCTCAGAATTAAATTATGATAACTTCTTTTAAATGTTTTTATTAGATTGCCTTTTTGATGATGTGAACTTTGCTATCATTCAAAATGTTTACACAATGGAAAGATTCTTTTATAGGTTGTAATTTTGGGCATTTTGTGTTGCTCAGATACCGTAAACAGATGGAAGAGATGCAGAGAGCTTTTAATAAGACCATCATCAAACTGCAGAACACCTCCCGCATTGCTGAGGAGCAGGTCAGTGTGCACGACAGGGCTTGGAGCAGAACAAGTTGACGCACGAAAAACAGAAAAAAAATGTGTCTGTCTATCCGATAGAACTGAGGACAAATGACTGTTGTGTGTTTCAGGACCAGAAGCAGACAGATTCCATCCAGGTCCTGCAGAGCCAGCTGGAGAACGTCACCAAACTAATGCTCAATCTCACAGCTACAGTCAGCCAGCTGCAGAGAGAGGTAACATACTCATATTGTTGGTTCCTATTGTATTATACCTACTACTTACAGAGTGATTACAGGTTCATACTGGCATTTTTCAGTCAGTTCAGATATAATATTTGTTTATGGTACGAGTTTTGAGAGCTGACTGACACTTTTCATATGCAACCAAGCTAATAATTTTTGCACAGTATTCAGTTTAGTGCTTTTATTTCTCTGAGGAAAATAATAATCTGCATGAAGGGTGTTCTTGGTGGATTTTGTGGTGGATTAGAGCACACAGACTTTTCCTTTTCTTTGCTTGACTTTCCATGCCTCACACAAACCTGGAGTCAGAAACTGGTTCCTGTCTGTTAAGCAAACTGATCTCAGAAATAAAGTTTTAAATCATGCTAAAATTCCAAAGATAATATGGAAATGAAACTGCGCAGCAAGTTTGTGAAACTGAAAAGGAAAATAATGAAAAGGTGGTAGCTGATAGAACACAAGCAAATTCTGCTAATTATCACAAACATTTGACAGATATTTGAATATTTTAAGCGCCTCCAGCAAACTGTGATCTGGAACAAGAGACAAAAAAAGGCTTGTTCATAAATTATTTATTTAGCGGTTGGTGATAATTTATACATAGAAAAACAGTCAGAGACCATGCTGACCTTTCTACTGACCTTAACTGAGAGGATATGACTCAGAGGAAATTTCTGCAGCATTTATCACAGGTACATTACAATCTAAAAATACAGCACAATGTTCTTTATTTGGGGCTTTTAAGGAGAAAAACTGTTTTTCACACAGGATGTAGAATGGCTCAATTGTTTTTTGTGTTGTCCTTAAACAAAATAAGACACACCTTAAGGTTTCTGAATTTAGCACACAATTGTATTAACCTGGTATTAACACATATGAAATTGAATTAATAAGTAGTTATTTTAATGTGGAAACAGATGCTAAGTTGTATGTGCATGTATGTGAAACTTGTCAAACTTTTTCTCTGCAGGTGTCTGACCGTCAGAGCTACCTGGTGGTCTCTCTGGTTCTGTGTCTGTGTCTGGGCCTCTTCATGTGTCTGCAGTGCTGCCGGAGCTCCTCTCCAAGCCCCAGCACCAACACTGTTGCCCTGCCCAAGAGCAACCACTACCCCAGCCCCAAGAGGTTTGTCTCACACACACACACACACACACACACACACACACACACATACACATGCAGTCCTGTCATATATGAAAAAAACACATTTCTTCTGTGGGCTTTGTTTTAAAAATGGGAGTTATTTATAAGAGCATTGTTTTCTCATTCTCGGATCTGTCATGATGATCCTCTACACCCAGTTTTCGACGCTGCTCTTAAATAGAACTTATTAGATCGCTTTCTTGCTTCACTTGTTGTCTGTTTGCTTAATGCTGTCAGTCCTGTCTTACCACTAACACCAGAAGCCAGATTAGTGACAATGTAAACAGCACTTCTTCAATAATGATATCATTTGTCTTTGTCAGATGCTTCTCCTCCTATGACGATATGAGTCTAAAGCGCAGGGTGACCTGTCCGCTTGTTCGCTCCAAGTCCTTCCACCTGTCGTCAACAGAAGGTAGGAGCCCCCCTCTCCAAAACACACACACGTACACACACACTGCATACAAGTCTCTCCTTGTTTTTTTCTATCTGTTGTGCCTCTCCCTCCACTCTGTCATTGAAACATAAGCGGCATCATTGCTTTCGTAGATCTTTTCAGGCTAATTGCATCAGACTGCTGCAGCTCTTACCACGTAACTGTCTACATCCAGATACTATCCTTTCTTCTTTCCCTCCATCTTTCCCTCTCTCCTTCTGTCTGTATCTCTGCTCTTACCTCTCACACATCACAATGCTTAGTGGCTGAAATCTCTGGTGTTGTCACAGCCTGAAGCAACACAAGCAAACAGGAAGGAGGATGGTGAAAGCAATAAGAGAATAAAGTCTTTGACTCATGAAACCTAAAACTCCCCCTGCTGTTCATATTCCTCAACAATGTGTGTGTATGTATATGTGTGGTTGAGTGTGTTCGCCCTTGAGGCTGAGAGGCTGTCATTGCCAGCTTGCGTCCACAATACAGGCTTAAGGAAGATAATAATAGAGCATGATGCTTTGCTTGCTCATGGTAGACATTTGCAAGTAGTAATACATAATAAAATAGTTTGCTTTTGATGTGATTTTAGCTGGACCTTTATAGTTTTAGTCAAACCACTTATCTTATCCACAGACGTTAAAGATTAGAATCTGAAGTTTTTTGCCGTTGCATCTTTTGATAAAACTACTTGCAAGGTCAATTCATGCTTGTTACATGTATGTATTCCTGTTTCCCATTCCATCATTAACCTGGCCCCTCTCTCCCCTCCCCAGTAGGTCCAGATGACTTGTACATTGTAGAACCTCTAAGGTTTTCTCCAGAGAAAAAGGTACAGTGTTTGTTCCACCTGCTGCTGTTGGCTGTGACGGCAGCCGTACTTAAAAGTGCTGTGTGTTTTTCTAGTGTCAGTCAGTGTGTACAGTAAGTGTGTTAAAGCAGAGCATGACTTCTTGGTCCGTCACTGATTTCTGCTCTTGGTGGAAGTAGCCAAGACAAGAGAGCAGCTGAGGAGTATTAAGATTCAGCCCACTCCAAAAAACCTGTTAACCACTTCTTTGCTGACACTGTGGGCATATTTTCTGACTTTGAAAATGAGCTGCAGCGCAAATCCATCAAATTAAAAACACATCATGCAGCTTCCCTCCAGTACAGCCTGTTCTCATTCAAAAACTTTGATTGCAGTGAATAAAGCATGCTGTAATGTACTTCCACAGCACAGTTTTGAGGTCAGATATGAGAACTTTGTTTAGATAAGTCATTCTGATAACATTTGTTTCTTCTGAATACAAGATTCCATCATTCCCTTTAAAACTTTCCAACCCCTCTTTAATCCATTTGTGAAACCTCAGTGTTTTGCACAAAAGTGGTTGATATGGCTTCACATTATTAGATGCAGCATGGTTTTTCTAAATGTTTTTTTAATCAATCCTCCACCTCTCTTATGTCTTTCCCGTAGAAAAAGCGATGCAAGACAAAGTCTTTGGACAAAGTTGAGATTCTGAAGGCATCTGATCCTTCTGCTCCGCTTACAAATGGGGGTCCAAAGTGCAACGGCTTCCCACTAAGCCTCCCTGCACTGCCGCCCCCACCCCCACCCCCTCCTCCTCCTCCTCTCCCCCCTCCTCCCCCTCCCCCTGCTCCTCTTCCTTCCCTCCCACCACCTCCCCCTCCCCCTTCTGTGGAGGAGGTGTCTTCGCTGCCCACTTGCACTTCCAAGGAGTTCCCTCTGGAGACCTGCAGCAGCAGCTCGTCCACCCACTCTGAGGAGTCCTACACGAGCCGCCTCCCCCCTCCCTCACCCGTCTTCGCCTCCTCCGGCCTGTGCAACGGCCACAGACTGCCTTTCCCTGTTCAGCAGCTCCCCGCCAAGTCCCGTCAGGAGAAGCGCTCCATGAAGCGGCGAAAGTCGCGACAGACAGAGCTGCAGTTCCCCGCCATGCCGAGGAGAAGCGTCAGTTCTCTGCCCAGCCTGCAGCATCTTATGAAGGGAAACAGCGAGATCAGTGTCGGGACCATCGGGGTGACAGCTGTCACCGGACATGTCTGAAAACTCACACTTTTACACAACTTTCTATTCACACACCCACACACACATGCACACACACACATGCACACACACACACACACACCTTATGGTAGCAGACTTGTGTTGTCAGGAAATGAGGTCTTACTGCATCCCAAAGAACCGTGAGTACCCAGGCGCACCGTGGAAACGAAGTGGCAATGGCAGCAGTAGCTCCACATCATCCAGTCCTTATCCACTCCTGTCAAAGACCTGTTTACGGTTATGTGCCTTTCTATCTGTTCTAGACCTCTTAAAGCTAAAAAAACATGACATTTAAAGAATCATGGGTATGGATAAAGAGACACTGTGGTGGGGAGTGAAACATCGATACAAGTCAAATCCATTGAAATGTGTTCAAGGCGTTTCTTTGTTTATTTTTTTCTTACTTGATAAGCACATTGTTCCTCGATAGTTGAGCACCAGTGAGCTTTTGTCCCCACTCTGAGCACAGTGAGGAGAGGTGCTGGCCTCAACTCTAAGTTCCTTCACCCACGAGAACATCAGGAGGTATCAGGCTGCTCTTATGGATGAAATGTGTTTTCATGAAAGAACTGTGGAGCATGACAAACTACTTCTACTTCTCTTTATTTCCATCTGTCTTTCATTGCCATCAGTTAATCCATTCTGTCTTTGTATCGCATCCTAACATGACTGCAGGTGTTTGTATGGGACCAGAGTGCTTAACACTACACACACCAGGTTTCTCTTCCTCTGTCTCTTTCAGTCTGTACAAAACCATCCATCAGAGTTGAATGAAGAACATCATCTTGCATGGGATGAAATGGTCCGAGTGTGTTTGTCCTTTCAGTTTATATCTCATTTAACCTTGTATGATGGATAAAGTTGCAGTTTGTAGATCCTACTCGTTCACAATGAAATCTCCTCACTAGCTTAGTTTGGGCTGGGCCTGAAAAAGCTTGCTGACACACCAAATCAAGAGAAATTGCTCTGTTACAGTAGATATTGTGACTGTTTGGGACGTTAAATGGGTTCAAACCAGGTAGAGGCAAGCCATGAGGTTTTTATTGTTATGTTTTATTTTTTTCTTTCATATATAACTGAGCCATGGTCCTCTCTTATCATTGCTGGTGTGGTTTGTTTGAATTATTCTCACAACCAGTTTGGAGGCAGAAGTTGCCTGTTCAGGGTACAGTGTACGATACAAGCACATGGGGTGACTGAGCTGAATGTTTACACTTCCACACACACACACACACACACACATCACACTTATCCTTCTGTGACCCCGCAGCTGAGTCTGACAGGCCAGTTTTATTTATCTATTTATTTATTTAAATGACTACAGATTTTTCTAACCAAGGCGCTGGCTTGCCAGTCTCACATCTGCAGCGTCACAGTAGTTTATCCATGTGAGTATGTTACATAGAATATTACAGTGCAATACATTCAACCATACTTTAATGTGACTGTGGAAAATGGCTCAACAATTTTTCTCTCTTTCTGTCTTTCTTTTTTTTTGTGTCCTGGTACATTTTAGTTTGGGCGCTGACCTAACAGCACCTTATTCTGTTTGCCTCAGCCTGAAGTATCAGTCAAGTGTGATAGCAGTCACATGTCCTGCAGCAGCTTTATATACCCACAGAAGATAATAGAGTATTCATTAAGAATAACCACAGGCTTTGTAGGATCACCAAACTGCTGCTTTTTGTGTGTTGAGAGCTGCTAGGTGGTTAAAAAGTAGGGAAAGACTTGTCCCTTCGTCTGTGTGTGTGTTTGTTTCAGCGTCTCTTTCGGATCGCTAACTGATTTTAAACTCACCCCGCTGATGATTTCATGACTGGCCTACGATAACATTCAGTTTAATGTTTGAACACTGTAGGGAGTTGCAGATGTGAACAGGGGTATTCATGTTGGTTTTTTTTGTTTGTTTTTAGATAATTCAATTGAAATGCATGTTTTCCTTTATGTATGCAGTTTCTGACTGGCTCTGTATGGTTGTACATTTTGACAGAGACAGAGAATTTTCTTCGACTCTCCCAAAAGAGCTTCAGTACCTCTTCTGACCAGCTTCTACAGCTCCTCTTTCTCTTTACATATCTTTATCCACCAAAGGTCACCTCTGACCCCCCACCATTGCACGACTTTCTGTGACTGTGAAAAGAAGTTTTTATATGCCTGCTTTTATTAACCGCTTGAACATTGTTCCCATTATTAGGAGCTCGAGATGCTTTATCAGTCCTCATACCTGCTTTCCTCACTAGTTGACCTGTCTGTGCATCCTCACCCTCATTGTGCACTCAGTCTTTCTATTCACTTGTCATTGCTCTTTGATTTTTCGTTCACCCCACCTCAAATGATGGTTGCGGTTTGTGAGGAAAAAGAAGAATATGAATCGTTCAACAAAGGGAAAGCAGCAAAGATGGGAGTGATTTGGAATACTATTAATGTGATTCTTTATGTTTCACAAGCTGAGTAAATCTTCCTTTTTTTATTACCCTTTTTGAATGTGTATGATTTTATGTTTGTGTGTAAACCTGTATGCATCTGAGGATTTTTTTTTTTTGGTTGTTGATCTCCTGTATGTGTGAGTGTGTGTGTCTGTTATGAGAAAGACTACTTTGAATCTTCTTATCCCACAGCTAGTAGGGAGAACGCCCTCTGAGAGAAATTCTAGAAGCTCAGTGTGCACTATGTATGACTCCTCATGCCTTTTTGTTTTCTACCTTATATGTCAAGTGCTATCTTTTCTTTTTTTCTCACTCTCTCCCTCTCTATCTTGCTGTGATTACATCTAAAGAGCTGCACAGTACTTTTGAGCAGGAGTGAATTACTACAAAACTGTAGTGCCATTAGAAACTGTGAATTTCTAAATAAAACCTTTTTTGTTGTCTTTCACCTTGTCTTTGGATTTATTGTGGGTGGTTTCATATATGACCATATAGCCATAATATGATTTAGGATTAATTAATGACTGACAAACAGTATTTACACCAAGTCAATTGAGGAAAGGAGATTAAAATACAAAAATGGAGGATGAAGTTCTTTAAAATCTGATAAGACCTTAAGTTTCAATATTCGTTCCGTGTAAATTGGGAAGTAGGAATTTCCGAGCTACCAGTTACATGAACGCAGTCAACTCCAGGGACCTCTGAGCTGACGTCATTTCCAGCTGGGACCTCTGAGCTGAACGTCGCATGATGCGCGTCATGGTAACGTCACCCGATTAGCTGAACAGCATTTAATCAGACTAATTTCTATAAAACTTTGGAACAGTTAGTAAGTATTGGCTTTCAAAATTCAGTGACCAGAGAATCAGCCAACACTAAGTTTTTGCTCAAAAAACAAACAAACAAAAAAACCCAACAACATCAAAAAGTCCAGAAATGTAGTCTTGCTCTACATGTGAGTCACCATTATTACCCATATTCAGTGTTATTTCCCTTGTTACAGTGGTTCTAGTTTTCTAGATTTGAAACAATTGTTTCTTGATTTGAAACAATCTACATTTCACACAAAACTTGCTATACAGCCCTGTGCACCAACCTTATGGTGCTGGAAACTAAAGTAAAGATATTTGTAAATGTTCCAACGTGGACAGGAAAAGGAAATCTCTGCTGCTAACCAACAGTTCTCTAAACTAAAACATGTATATTAGATATGAAAACATGATAATGAAAACAACTTTTATCAGATTTGATATTGGTTAAGGAACCAAGAGCAAATGAAAAACACCGTCATCAGGACATCTCTACTTTCGACTGAGCTTTTTAGACTAAATGAAGGATCTGTAAAAATAGTCAAATCAGACAGAGGCGTTTTTTAATGTAGTAGGAATAATCAACACTAGCACTTAAAACTTATTGAGTGACTTTTTCCCCCAAAACTGCTCACAGTATAAAAGTGCTTAACATGAACGGGGGTACATTCATGCAGGACGATCAGCAGTGAAATTAAACAAAAAAAAGATATGTTCATACACCCCACCGCATGGTGTCGCTGTGAGTTCGCTCAGTCTCTTTCGTTGTTTACTTTTATCTAACAACATGGAGGACGAAGTGGATGTTGATATCGAGGGAGATGAGTTTGATAGCAGTATTGGGTGAGATAATCTTTTATTTCTGATGAAATAACAACTTTTCTGTATATCGGTCTTGTGTCATGTGATCCGCAGCAGTTTAAGGAGTCCTGGTTGTAGTTTTCGGTCTCATTGCAGGCTACAGCTGTGTTAGCTAACAGTTTACCCGTGTGTAACGTTATATTAAGAGCCTCCTCAACCCCTCGTATGCTTTGTTAATGACAGCTTCTGCTCTTGGTGTTGCAGTGAGCTGGGCGGAGGAGATTTTGTTCAGGAGCAATTTATCCAGTCTTCGTGGAAAAGTAGCACTGGGATACTGGTACGACTCCATGAAGCTAAGAGTCCTTTACTTGACTTCAGTGTGACAATTAATACTTGTGTTGACTCTTTCTCTGTATAAATCTCTTAGCCCTGGGAGCTGGACAGCTCCATCAGCCCTGAAAACAGAGAGGTCATCGAGAAAATGTTGCTGGAGGAACGGTATCCTTTCACTGACCTCAAACGCATCACACGACTTTGAAAATATAATGTCACAATGGCCGCACAGGCTTCCGTAGCTTTACCACTAACTACATAACTGAAGAGCTTTCACAAAAATCTACATTTTGTTGTGACTTTTTGCTTTAAAGTAACTGACACTTGTTGGTCGCAGCTTCTCGGATTACAGAATTGACTTATGTGATGGATGTAATTGCCACTGAACTATACCTATCCTTGTATTTGTTAGAATAAAAAAGTTTAAAAAAACCCACTTATTATTAAATCTGTTGGTCCTTAATCATAGTTGTAGATACTACCTGACAGGTCAGGAGGTTCCCAATGATATCTGGGAAAACGATGCTGACACCAAGCCTAAAGTGAAGAAGTAAGTTAGTTCCTCGAATATAATTCACATTAGCAGTGTACACCTGTTTGTATGCTGTCAGCATATCTGTCACACATGTGTTTGTCACACTCTGTTTGTCTGATGCTCAGGTCTCCAGCAAAGACTTCAGCCTCTGGCTCCTCCTCTCGTTGGTCCAAACAGGAGAAAGAACTGTTTGAGGAAGGACTGGTAAGCTTGTCAACTTACAAAATCATTTGTCAAAAACTGATCTAGCACTTGATTTAAAAGAGACACTTAAAGTGTATTGCCTGAAATTTCAGATGGTTAAGTTGTGTTTGTCTACAGGCTATGTTTGGTCGAAGGTGGACCAAGATTGCCAAGCTGGTGGGCAGCCGTTCTGTTCTTCAGGTCAAGAGCTATGCCAGACAGTACTCTAAACACAAGGTAGGACTTCCATTTACTTTCTACTTGTGTTGTGTGGCTACAAAAGCTGCACACAGGGTGTACTCATTATATGTCCCTTATTATTGAAACTACTTCATAACCAGAATGCATTCCTTGAGAAGGTTTGGGGATAAAGAAGAAACTTCTATTTTAAACTATTTTTAACTCTTTTTAACTTTTTCATCATCTGTATATGTTTTTCCAGTCTAAATCAGAACCCAGAGCTGCAGCTCCCTCTGCAGGTCCTGTGATGCACTCACAGCCTCCTCAGCCCACCTCCAGTTGTGCGCCCACTCTAGCAAACACTGTCCGTATTGAGAAGCTTTCTGATGAAGAGGACGAGGAGGTGGACATCACTGACGACATGAGCGATGATGGAAATGATGATAAACCGCAGACTGTGCACAAAACTGAGTTCCTCGAGCAAGAGCAGCCAGCAGGTTCTGAAATTCATAAAGACAACTCCACAGAGCAGAAGACAGAGGCGGGTCTGACTGAGACAGAGTACCAACCCTGTCACACCTCACAGTCACAAGAAAATCCACAAACCCTGTCTTTCCTCCCTTACTCAGAGAAGACTGGTTTGACTGGACTTGATGGGAGAGAATCACCACCTCCGAATGATCTTAAGACAGGAGCTCAGACAGCCTCAGAACTAATGACTAATGAGAATAAAGGCCAGAGCTCCCAGTCAGTGACCTCTGCTCAGACAGATCAACTGGAAACGACCTGCAGTGATGGTGCAGGTAAGATTGCTGTGTTTGTGTAAATCCACCTCTTGATCATTAACCTTTTTTTGACTGTTGTGGGGATACAATCTTGTTGTATTTGCCTCCCAGATCCTGCTAATAAGACTGAGTTGAGTTTGGCTGATAGACCTGAAGTAAAACAGGAGGAGGAGGAGGAGGAGGAGGAGGAGGATGAAGATGAAGAAGAGGAGGAGCTTAAAGCCCCTGAGCAGGAAATTGAGATAGACATGGACACCATCTCTGAGGATGAAAAACAAGCTATCCCAGAATTCTTCGAGGGACGACCATCCAAGACCCCAGAAAGATACCTGAAGATCCGAAACTACATCCTGGATCAGTGGTAAAACTTAAGAGATGTTCAGCAAATTCTTTTATATCAACTCTGCCGAGGAAGATATTAATCCTTCTTTTTTTACTAGGTTGAAAAGCAAACCCAAGTACCTGAACAAGACATCTGTCCGTCCGGGACTGAAGAACTGTGGAGATGTCAACTGCATTGGGAGAATACACACGTACCTGGAGCTCATTGGAGCCATTAACTTCAACTGCGGTAACTTTACTAAGCCTGTGATGGGTCTTTTTTTTTTTTTAAGGAAAATATGTCTCTGCTCTTCACATGGAATTCTGTCTCTTTCCTCACAGAACAGGCAGTCTATAATCGCCCAAAGGTGGTGGACCGGTCCAAACATAAGGAGGGTAAAGATGTGCTTGAGGCCTACCAGCTTGCCCAGAGGCTGCAGAGCATGGTAGACACCCATCAAATACTGAATTCTGATGTCTAAGCTTTGAGTTCTCTGGACTTTGAGCTAAATCACTGTTTTTTGTAGCGGACAAGGAAACGACGTGTTCGGGACATATGGGGAAACTGGTGTGACGCTAAAGACTTGGAAGGACAGACATATGAGGTTTGAGCATTCTCAGACACACTGCAATTGCTGAGCAAAGTATTGATCACAGGGTTGATTCTCATCATCATGTTTACTGATTCTGTGTTGGTGGTGTTTTCATCAGCATCTCAGTGCTGAGGAACTCGCTCTGCGGAGAGAAGAGATGAAGAAGCAGCCTAAACCGTGCAAGATCTCCAAAATTAGAGGGTGAGCATGATGAGTTCATGTGACATGTGCTGTGTTCCCGACAGCCTTGTATTTATGTGTGTGCAAATACTGACAGTCTCACTTGTTTTAGGTCTTTTGATCCCTTCCAGCTGATACCCTGCAGGTCTTTTGGAGAGGATGTACAGGTCAGTGTGTATCAGTTACTGTGTATAAATTCATTCATTCAACCTACTTTCATTTCTGGAGAGGCATTAATTGAAACAGACCAGACTTTTTAATTACATTTTATTTTAATAGTCTTGATCTGTAGGTGTCCATTTATAAAGTTAAGTAAGTGTTAAAAGCTCCTCTTTGCTGTTCTCCACAGGAACCATTTCAGGTTATTGTGTGTGCAGAGACTCTTCTCATAATGGACATGGTACGCAATACACACATCCACACAAGCCAAATGTATTATCCCTGAAACGCTGGCATGTTCAAAGTTACTCAGCTTGAAGACAGTTTCCTCGTTGTGCTGCATGTATGAGCTGAGTTTTTTGTTTTTTCACTGACCTGTAAGGCAAAGGATTTGTTGGTTTTTCAGCATCACTAACACATCTCATTTGTTTTGTCTTAAAGTTATGGTCACTTATTATATTTTAGTGTTCCAAAAATCATTAAATGTGCTGGGATTTGCAGCATGCGCACGTGTCCCGAGGGGAGGTCATCGGCCTGCTTGGTGGAACTTTCAATGAAGAGGAGAAAGTATTAAAGGTAGGAAACGAAGTGACAGGTGACAGTGTGGAAGATGAGGATATTTTCTCACAAATTATCCTGTTTTTCTGTGCAGATCTATGCAGCAGAGCCATGCAACAGTGTAAGCACAGGCATGCAGTGCGAGATGGACCCGGTGTCTCAGACTCAGGCCTGTGACGTGCTGTCATCTCTGGGCTTCAGTGTGGTGGGCTGGTACCACTCACATCCTTCCTTCCATCCCAACCCTTCAGTACGGGACATAAACACACAGGACCAGTTCCAGGTAAAATAAACTGAAGAGAGAAGACACACTGTAGTTGTCTAAATGAGCATGTGATTTGATACTCATTTGTCTCGATTGTTCCAGAGTTATTTCTCACGTGGTGGAGCCCCCTTCATTGGGATGATAGTGAGCCCATATGATCCAGCCAATCGCTCCCCCCACTCCCAAACTACCTGCTTGTTGGTGAGAGAGAGTCAGGAGCCTTCAGGCCCACAGAGTATGTAAATACACACATACACACAAGCAATGCAAAACATCAAAACTGTTTAAATCAAGAGGCTTTAAAATCCAGCTGACAGTGTTGATCAGTGGTTCCAGCACACAGTAAACACAGATTGGCTCTGTCTGTTCCTTGCTAGAGCTGCCCTACAGATTCGACTTCCTGTCGTCACAAGACATTCCAGACTGGGAACAGACCTTAAGGAGAGCTCACTGGATCATCGACAAATACTGCCAAACACCCGGGTGAGGGAGGAAAGAAGAAAGACTTTATTTGTTGTCTGACATGTGGTTAGATGCTGATCCTTTCTTCCTGTGTTTTTGAACAATTTGCCTTGTTTGTAAAGCTTAAAAACAAAGTATCTAAAGAGCCTCTTTTCTGTTCTGGGCAGGAGTGTGCAGATGGACAGATTTTTCCGGAAAGACTCCCATCTCACCTGTCTGGAGAAGGTCTGTTAAGCTGATCAGTCTGCCTGAAATTTGCACTTCCTATTGGCTCAGAGCTTCAATAACTGGTTAATTTCTGTTTCTACTGATCTACTTTGTCTGATTTCACTCAACCTCTTTCATTGATAATGTCTCTTTAGATGCTGTCGTCTTTGGCCAGGTACTTGGAGCCCCTGCCAGATGAGGAGGGAGAACCATTTCTCTCAGAGATCCAGACCCTTTTCCAATCAGAATTTATTCCCAAGCAGCAATCGCCTGACCAGGAAGAGGGAGAATCTTCTAATAGCTCATACAGACCAGGAAACTCAGATGATTTTGCATATGATCAAATGATCAGTGCGGCAAGGCCCCAGGAGGAGGGAAGAGACTCTGATCCAGACTGTGGCACAGTTTCAGACAGCTTTGCACAGTCCACCACACATACCACAGACACAACCTGCGAGACAACCAGCAGCATGGTGTTACATCTGGGCTCTGTGCTGTCGACTGAACATGATTATTTACTGTGATAGATCATACACATTGCCGTACTTTTACTTCATACATTATTTAATACATTTGTATGTAAATATGATGAGGTTTTCTATCAGTATTATCATTTAGTTTTTTAACATTTCATTATTATGGTCTTTTAACCAACGACCTAATGATTCATACAGTTCACTTGAGTATTGTGTCTGTGTGTGTTTGGGAGAGAGAGAGAGAGAGAGACAGTTAAAGAGTGTGTGTTATAGAGGAAAAAGCCTTTTACCTTCTCAGTTTTGTAGGCTTTCTTTGAAACGAAATTAAAAATCTATTTTCATATATTGTGGTTTTGATTTTAATTTTTAATGTTAGTTACTCTCGTTTAAGGCAACAACTTTTTCTCCTCATCGAGAAATTACCATATAAATGCTAACATCCGGTAACTGAACGCTTTTGATTGAGGACCCGGAACGTTCGACGCGGACTTGTTTCCGGGGGGGATTATTTAGAAGACAGTGCGCTCAGCTGATGTCGAATGCAAAGTTTCGTTAACTGTTATTGAAACTACCGACGTTTTCGTGTCGCAAGGTGTCATTCAGCAAACTTTTTGGGACAAATTAAATATTTCGGTCTACAGTTGTTGGACCGTTATGACCAGGGTTTATTTATTTAAAGCTATCGTCCGCCGGTGTCAATGACATTGACAGCTGAGAACAGTTTACTGTCTGCTCACTATGAGTCAAACGTTAGCTAGGTCAGTTCAAAGTAAGATAATTTTAACGACATATGGCAGTCGTTTCAGTATTAACATGATGGTTTCTAGTCTTTTTAGATAATTAGCGTTTGTTTGCGTCTTTTCTAGTTGCACAGGATTTTTAACAGCTGTCAGAAGCACAAGGAGTTGCGTTGCCAGCAGGAACAATGATTTTACTCTGTGTCAATTTTTTAAGGAGCAGTCGCCTCTGTTCCTTCCCTGTACGTCTGACACGAAACCTCCATGTCTGCAAACAAGCTGAAGCGGAACATCCTCTGGGGAAGAAGCCGCAGTCTGAGTCCTCTCAGGTCAGCTGTCATTCAACAACAAAGTCCGCTCCCTTCAGCGCCGCTCCAACAGGACCATCTCTCTCACTATGTAGCAATGGAAGGACGCTGTTTGTCCGGATCAAATCCAAACAGCCTTCATCCCTGAGCTCTGGTCCCGTCCTCATCACACAGTGCGGACACCACTTCCACACCTCAGCCCCCTTGAGGGCCCTGCCAGCTCCGCTCTTATGGCTGGTGCTTAAACCTCTGCAGAAGCTCATGGCTATAATACTGGGCAGGTAGGAGTTATACAGTGTTGCCTTATTATTAAAGACTAAGTGGCTTATTAGTAATAATCAATCAATACGTATCGAAAAATCAAAAGGTCCAAACTAAGACTTCTTCGTTTTCAAGACATGCATGAAAAAAACAGTCACATATAGGCTAGTTTTTTGAATACACTTAAAAGTTAAGTATTTCAAGTGTAAATAAAAACACATACATAATTTCATACATGCATATTAAATTGAGAAACGTATGCATTGCTTTAAGGCACAATTTATTTGTTTATGGTAATGTGTAGTGTGTTGATTCAATAATTAAAACATTCTTAATTCTTTTATCTACAATCATTAATTGTGTCATTTAAATACAAATAAATAAATTACCCTTTACTGGTAAACTGCCATGTTTCTTTCAATTTATCGTTTCAATTAAAATATAAAATTATCCCCTTTCATTAACTAATGTGTGATCATTCAGCCTTTACGTTTTTGTTCTTCTTTACACTTGTACACACACACACACACACACACACACTTGCACACTTGTAACCCAAACACAACAGCTCCCTCATCAGTGCTTTATATAACTTTTTAGGCACAGTCTTTATAATGCCCAGGTCATATATAGTCTGTTAATATTCCTAGTTTTTACCCAGGCGGCCTTGTTTCAGCTCACAGTATGGAAACGGCTTCATGACCTACAACATTCATTACACTGACATACACTACTATACCTTCATATCACAGTTTAAACTAGACATCAACCCTCTACATACACAACTTATTTGACCTCTATGTAAGGGTTGTACAGTAATTGGTGCATAAATTATATTAATGACATGTTGCTCCTTCAAAACACACACACCCTATATTACTAAGAAACCACAGTATCTCAGTCATAATCCAGTGCATGTTTTGACCTGTTCTGTCAACTTTGTCAAGTCACCCATCATGTTATACACTGACTTGTCACATATGTTACGCCTTATTTCTCTGACACAGGAAAAAGGCAGAACGTGATCAATGTAGTGAACTGACTATGATATTAAGAACTGGCTCGCTTTAGGCTCCTTTCATCATTTAGGCCTAATGAAGTTATTTAGTTTTAAATTTGGGTCACAGCACATTTTTAGACCCTCATCATGACACTTCTTGCAATGCACAGAGCTGTTTTGTTTCTTATAGTTGTTTTTCATATTTATATAGTCCTGGCCGACTTGTCTACTTAAATATTTAAAAATTTCCTCTGGGCAAACACATTACTATAGCCATTTGTGCATAGTACATTGTTGTGAGCATATTTTATGCATAATATTCTCTTGGCCAGACCCACTTTATTAAAAAGAGTATTGATCTCAGTGGGTTTGCCTTGATTTCTATATTTTAAGAACATTTGCTGCTGATTTTCCTGCCTGCATTTACTCCTAAATTCCAAACATGCAAATTTTTCAGACATGAAAGCAGTTTTAATTTTTTTTCTTCTAATTTTTACCACTGTAGGGCAGTATATGATTTTAATTTTACATCGTGTAAATAGGCTGTGCGAGCTTCATAAATAGATACTGCAGACCATGTGGCTGTCCTCTGCATGCAGGAGTATAAGGAAGTGGTGGGTGGCTCTACCAGCCAACCGCAGGCAGCTCATGCGCGAATGGACCTGGCGGCGCCGCTGGCATCTGGCAGCAGGGGCAGGTGTTACTATGATGATTGTAGCCCTTCTTCTTCTGACCCACCTGGATGAGTCGCCAGTGACAAGCCGGACACGCCTCCTGGTGTTCAGCAGAGAGAACTACCTGGAGCTTGCAGCTCTAACTTCAGAGGCGGTGAGGAAATGAAGAGGCTGGTTAGGACATGGTGTGTGTGTCTGTGTGTGCGAGTGTGTGTGCAAGAACAGTGATGACAAACAGAGATATTTTGTAGATGGATACAAGAAAAAACTTAATATGAGGAGAAGTCAAATAAATTTCTAAAAGGCTGAAATATCTGTGTGTGTGCTTCAGTATATGGAGGAATTTGCAGAGATGCTAGTTCCAGCCAATGATGCTCGTCACCAGGTGGTGGAGCGGGTGGTGCAGCACCTGGCACAAAGGAACAAGGACATACCTGAAGTTTCTGAACTCTCTTGGGATGTCCACGTGGTGGAAAGTCCAAAGATAAACGCCTTTGTCCTACCGGTCAGTGAAAAAAAAAAGACAGACAGATGTAGAATCACACATGTTTCTCATGTCAGTTATCACACAATAGCCTCCCTGAAGACATGTAAAAATGTCTAGCATAACTGAGTGTGTGTTTATATCTGCTTATCCTTTAAGTATCATTGCAACAGTGCAAGGTAGATTAAGCTATATATAGCTTGCATTTGCATTTGTAATATAATGTGCATTATATGCAGATGATTCATAGTTTTTCTTCAATATAAGTTCTAGGTGGCTTTTTTACATCAGTGCAGAGGGTCAGCCACAGACAGGTTTACAGTTATACATCTTCTTAAACCTTGAGGACAATCATCAAACACTGTTTCACTCAGATTTGTATTTATTTATTTTATTTATTTTTTATGTAGAACGGGCAAGTGTTCATGTTCACAGGGATGCTGGACACTGTGACAGATATTCACCAGCTCACCATTATCCTGGGACATGAGATGGCTCATGCCATACTGGGACACTCAGTAAGTGCATAACCCTCTGCAGACTGCATTTCTGTTTGTGACATTTTGTCAACATATTAGTATTCTATAAAAGTTGAAATTCTGTATACTTAAAACAGATTGTAATAATTTTCTATTTGTTATGACATAAACTTAACTTAAAGCAGTCCAAGGACTATTTTTAATATTTATTGTTGAACTTTTTAGCAACTGACTTAAAATAAATGAATAAATCATCTGCTCTTTGGAGCTCACAGCATTAAGGTTTGCCCGCAGCAATGCACTTTACCCTCTATTTATTTATTTATTATGTGTGAGCTGTCCTATATGTAAATTGCCATATGGTACTCCGTGTGCCTTTTAATTGTCCTTCAGGGACAAATGAAGTGATTTTAAAGTAAATTGAATTGAAACATTTATATTTATATGTTTCAATTCATCAACTTCATTGATTTTTGCAAGTACAAACTAAATCTGAATTTGATGACAGCAATGTGTCAAATAAGTTGGGACAGGGGCAACAAAAGACAGGGAAAGTTGTGAAATGATTATAAAACACCTGTTTAAAACATTCCACAGGTAAATAGTCTCATTGGTAACAGGTGATAGTATCATGATTGGGTATGACAAGAACATTCTTGAAAGGCGCAGTTGTTCACACGAAAGTACGAAACAGGGTTTTACCTTTTTGTAAAATACATGATTGTATAAAGGCTGTAAAAATATGGTTTCTGCAAAACTTTTTAAAACCATTGTAGGTAAACACAATTAATTTGCAAATGATTCTGTTCTTTTTTTATTTATATTTTGCACAGCATCCCGTGGTTGTGTTTGCTGTAGTATTTGACCTGGCACTAGGAGCCAAACCCTTTTTTTTCCCAAAGATAGTATCCTCTCAGGAGTTTGCCTTGATGACCTTGAAACACACTGACAACACACAAAGACAGCACTACTGAATTTGATGCAGAAAACATGGAAACCTGTTTAGCTCTGCAGAGAATGAATGCAGTTCCTCAGCCTGAGGTGCTGCAGAGACCTGTGTGAAGTTCGCTGACATTTGAGAGCAGTAGACCTTGCTGTGCATGAGGATGAGTTTATTTAAAACACCTGAAGTGCAAATAATGTTAAAAAACAGAGTTCAGCCCGTTTAGGCACACAGAGTAGAAGTTACAGCTGGAAGTCTTCCAGGTCTCTGCCCCACAGTGTTTTAAAATATGTATGTGGCCCTCCTAAAGGTTTGTCCATTATACACTGAGATCCTCTTATTATTCATGTTGAGCCCCCCACTCTGTCTCTGTATAGTAATGGCTGAAGTGGCAACAGTTGCAGTGCTGTTGCATCAGCCGGTAATAAAGACTCACTGACAATCACCTCCAAGCTCTCAGTAATCCTGTCTGTACTACTGTATGATGACCAAAGTCCTGTCGACCTCAGGCTCTGTCGTGCTTTATTAATTCTCCACAGATGGCTGTTTTTTTTTTCTCTGCCTGCAAAGGCTCATTCTTCTTGTTCAAAAAAAGTGTCTAATGAAGTTGTGGGTATTTCAAGACTTTAATCGTCCTCAAAGGAATTGCTTGAAGGAGATTTTAATTAGATGAAGGGAATGAGCATCGATGGGCTTGGTATTACCCAGTAGGTGTGCTCTGTTGGATTGGCTGTTAAAACCTCTAAATCTGTTACAGCCAAAAAGTTCCACTAAAATAGATGGGAACAATCAATATGTTCCAGCTGCCTTGCTCACACCCCTAAAACTTTTTATGTCTATTTTTTTCTCCCTCTATTTCATCTACTATCCATCAATCTCCTTTTATGACCTCAATCCTTTGCTTTTTTCCATCCCTTCCCTTTTCCCCTCTGTCCCTTTGCTTGTTATCCTGCATTCCTCTGCTCACCTCCAGGCAGAACAGGCCAGTCTGTCTCATGTCGTGGACCTCTTGTCCCTTATTTTCCTGACAGCCATCTGGGCAGTTTGTCCTCGAGACAGCCTGGCACTGCTAGGACAGTGGGTACAGGACCAGCTCTCTCAGGTGAGACCCATTTCCTGATGTTAACCGTATACACTCTGTAACACAATTTCCATTATTATCACTCATTTAAAGATACATTTTCACACTTCACACACATAATCACTAACAAGACGACAACATTTTTATTGTAGATCTATTTGAGGTCTAACAACTAGACCAATTTAATAGACTTGAACTTTTGATAAGGGACAAGTGTATTAGTCTTATAAATACACCATTTGTCTGTCCCTCAGTTGATGTTCAGCCGTCCCTACAGCAGGAAACTGGAGGCCGAGGCCGATCAAGTTGGATTGCAATTGGCTGCTAAGGTATCGTCATCTCCAATTTGTTATGATTTTTTTTTCCACAAACTAGACACTTAAAGATCAGGGTACTTGTCAAGAGGAGAACTACACAGCCAGAGAAAACAGTTAGACATTGTATTCCATGGCTCTGGAAGAGATATCTAAAGTTTGAAAGTAAAGTCTAAAAATTGTTTTGTGCCTCTTTTTAGCCTGTTGAGATAAACCGGATAAACTGGATGATATCATCTCTATTTAGGCTCAAACTTCAATTTAAAATTTTAAAAGAAAACTTGCACAACACAGTAGAGTTTGGGTGAAGTGGGTATCTAATGGGGAAGCTGTAGCTTAAGAGGTAGACTAGGTGCTTTATCAAGAGTCGGTGGCTGATACCTGACACATTCAGTCTGTATGTCGAAGATACTTAACCTCATATTAGTACTGATGGCTGTTCCATGGCTGTGTAAATATGTGTGTATGAGTCCTTGATGGTTAACACTGTGTAGAGATGCCGTTAGTGTGTAAATGTGTGTGGATACAGTAGGTTGTGATAACTTGTGTGTTAAAGTGCTTTGAGAGATTAGGGAAGAACCGTACAATGAGTCCATGCTATTGAGTTGCACCAAATGAAATGTATCACACAGCTTTTTTAGTACTTGACCCATACAAACAACTTAAAGTGAGAATATCTCAGCCAGCTCTCTCTCTTAGTGAGTTTTACATCTTTAATAAGGTGCAAAACTAAATTCTTTGAGTGCACTTTGAACATAACGTGAAAATACCAGAGATCATTGGTGCTTTTGAGAGTCACATTTTATAATTCCGTAATTGTTAAAAACTTTTTTGCTCTTAAAATGGTAATCAGTATTTCGGAACAAAACTATACTCGCAGAACATAGCTGCTTCTGTCAAACCTTGTAATCTGTCTGCAGGTCACTAGGGGGCACTGTTGTTCAACTAAACTAAACACCCATGATAGATCCTCAAGGATTTTTATCTCTGACAGAGGGATGCCACATTGTTTGTGTGTGTGTGTGTGTGTGTGTGTGTGTGTGTGTTTGTTTGTGTTTGTGTGTATGCCTGCCTCTGATTCCATTGGGTGTCCTTCCCAGGCCTGTGCAGATGTGCGAGCAGGCCCTGTTTTCTGGAAACAAATGGAAATCAGAGACCAGCTGAGGGGAGAACCCACCTTCCCTGAGTGGCTGTCCACACACCCATCACACAGGAACAGATACACACAGCTGGACCGCCTCATCCCACAGGTACCGCATTGCACAGTAATGCACAGCACAGTCACAGCAGGGGGGGCTTTCAAGTGTCTTAGTTACATCTTCTATATAAGTAAAAACATGTGTTCTGCTCTGATTCATGTATTTGCTTTAAGTAAAAGACTTATTGATCCCTGTGTGTGGAGAGATCCCTACATCTGTCTGTTGTTTAGGAGAGACAGTGTAGCTTTAGGAGCTGTTGGAAGGAGTCTTAACGGAACTAATGAAGCGTCTGGAGAGATGTGCATCCACCTGCAGACATGTGGCTAGGAGGGCAGAAAGGAAGAAGAGACTTGGGGAGGAGGGTAAAATATGCAAAGTTTTCGGAAGACAGAAAAACATTTTGTCACAAAGGGGCCTAGATGCCTGCTAAATGTCTTGGAGGCTTGAATTTGAGGACCTGAAAGAGAACAGCCCCACAGCAGCAGCAGCAGCTCAGCGTCGCAGGCTCATACACTGTGCCCAAACTGTGGCAACACAAACCAATGCTATCTCAAGGCTAAAAGGTAATCAACAAGCGGTTAAGACAGCAACTTCTATGGAAAGCGTCAGCATCCACTATCATTATGTCTTACTTTTTTAAGCATGCATGTGTGTTTGCGTCTGAGGCAGAGAGAGAGAGAGAGAGAGAGATGTACAATGTATTAGGCAGCAGCCAATTTAACCTTGAGCGTGAGTTGGACTGTTGGTACACAGTCAGACGCTCCAAGCACGAAAGACGAACAGATGGGTAAACCACTAATTGTCCATCAGTTGCCTGTGTCATTCAGTGTGTGTACATCCTGTGTGTGTGTTTTTGTTTGTGTTTGTGTGTGTGTTTGTGTGATATGATGCATGTGCCTGTGCATCATATCACATCCCTGTGTGGTAGATTGACCTCTAGCAGCAGTCGTTGTCAAGGCCAGGCTGCAGCCACAGGCAGTGAAGTGATGAAGACTGTTGTTATGGGGGATTCATCTGCCTGCATTATATGTGTGTGTGTGTGTGTGTGTGTTTGTGTTTGTGTTTGTGTGTGTGTGTGTGTGTGCGTGTGTGTGTGTGCTGAGAAAGCTCTGTGGTATCTCTGTAACCCTCCTCACACCTGACTGTTCGATCCAGTGTAGCAGTAAATATGAGCCAGTTAACAGCAGAGCTCAGTCGGGTGAAAGCGATGCATAATGTGATGTTTTTAACCTTGCAAGGGGTGACAGCATCAAGCTACTTAACCTGACTCTTCTGAGGGCACTTCGCCTCCACTAGTGCGCTCATCATCCTTAAACTGTGCGCACTAAGTCCTCTGCTAGCATGAGAAGGAGAGCCTGTTGAGTGGGAAGCCAAGTGCATGTATGTGTTCAGAGTCTTGTAGGTGATTCTAAGTGAGAGATTAATGACTTTGGTGTGTGTGTAGGTGTGTAAGACTGACAGAAAGAAAGTCTCCAACTGCTGGGAAGTGATTGTAGTTAGTTTCTACCAATTCTGCCTACCCAGCCTGTAAGGAAATGATTTCAAGAAGTGACTGTCTTCTAATATTTTCGTAGCTATATTTGTTGCAGCACTAGCAGTATTGTTGTAGGGAAGGCAATATAAATCAGCCTGTTGGTCCATTACGGTGATCCAGACTGTAAGAACTCAACTAACTGCTGGACAGATTGTGGGGATTCATGTCCTGCTGTCTGCTGACTTTAATTGCTGACTTTCCTCTAGCGCCATCAATAGGTCAAGTTTTTAATTTGTCCAGCACTTCCTAATCAAATACCTGCAAAATGATATTTCTATGATTCTCATTTGTAGTTTGTCTTAACACACTGAAAATATGCTAAATTAAGATGTGTTAGCATTAAGCTTAAAGCACTGCTGTGCTTCAGAACAGCCTCAGGAATTTCTTACAGTATCAAGGCTGTAGACTCTTGTTGATTCCCTCTGATGTCCTCCTTTTTTGTCTGAGTCAGTACATCTGTTTATCTCTCTATCTTTTTCTTTGTTTATCTCCTCTCTTTTTTCCTCATGCTCTGTTTCTTTTCTGTCTCTCTCATTTTTCATTTATCTTTACAATTCACAGCTGCATTTTAATCAAAATACCTTCTCATCACAAAGAAAAAAAACAGAGAGTGATATCTCATTTAAATATGCTGTAAACAAAGACAACAAATGTCTCACCACTACACGAAATACATTTATCACAGGGTTCTTGATTCATTAACTTAATTTACTTTTTCAGTTCATATTAATCTCAGAGTGTGGCTTAATGTCTCTTCTTCACTCTGTCTCTATCCAGGCTCTGGAGTTGAGGGAAACCTGCGTCTGTCCTGCTTTACCTGCCGCTGACCCTCGTGCCGTCTTCTCCAAGAGTGTCCGTGTGTTGCTTGACGATGCTAAGAACCGAGGGAGAGGAGGGCAAGAAGGGGCACTCAAGCCCCACCTGCCCCACAGCCCAGCTTCGCTCCCCATGGGACTGCCTGCAGCTTTGCTCGCCCAAAGTTCACCATCCCCTTCCCTGAATATGGATAAAGAAAATAAAGACCCAGTCCCACTCAAAGCTTCAGAGCTGGCTGTAGCAGCCCCTGATTCTGCTCCTGCTGAGGGGGGAGGATCCCAGATCGCCAGCTGACAGGGTGGATGAATCCTCACAAACTGTAAAAAACCTTTAGTTTTTCACAGACAGGCTATTTGAATGAATGAATGAGTCAGTAAGTGATTGTAGTAATGAATAGCTAGCACATTCATTGAACTATTTATTGTCTCTTAAAGACTGTCTTCCTCGTCCTTGCAGTTTCAGCACCCTTGGGTGGACAGCTGGTAAAGGGGTAAAGTTCCTGCTCATGATCTCAGGGTTAGTTCGTCCTTTTTTCGCTACACTGGAGACTCACTGGTTCCCAGCAGAATGGAGGGTGGAGCTGGGAGTGGCAGTGTGGAAATAAGTGCCTGGGGTCATTCTAAATTTCGAGACAACTGGTGGGAAAAGTCAAGAAAAATAAAATAGCAAAAGAAAAAATAATTAATGCCCCCCCCAACCTTTCCCTGTATTTCGCCACCCTGCTGAGTGAACTTCAGAGAATGTTAACCATGCCTGGTGACTGCAAAGATGGCACATTAATTAGATAACCTCGAGCAGGGAAATGCTGAACGAATATTAGTAACACTTCCATACATTGCAAGATTAATATGTGCATTATTCATCAACACACAGCAACAGACAAGAGTAAGCACTTTGTGTGCGCATGTCGGAGGCTTCCACCGTGGCAGGCCGAGGACATCTACATTCTCATTATGACTGCTGCATTCTCATGCCAGACACACAGCACTTTATGCATTCTCTAGCCTGAGGGACTTAATGGTGTAAATTTATGCCGGGTTGTTTGCAGGTTTTAAAACACAGCCTTCTGCACAGGAATGCCAATATCCGCCGTCAAGCTTTGAGAAATCTTTCATGGGATTTTGTAAAATCTTATTTAACAAGGCAAGTTGACTGAGAAAACATTGTTGTTTACAGGGAACAGCCCACAGGAGCAGTCGCACAATGTGGAGAGGAGGGCAGTTATGGTTCATATTTTTTGGTAATATTTGGCGCGTGTGTGTGCTGAAAGGAAAGTAACACACTTGGTTAAGCTGTGAAATCAAAAAGAGTACTACTGTATTATCATTTGAGATCAATTATTTTATTGATGTCATGCATTTAAGGTGCAGAGACTGTATCAGCTTACAAAACATCAGTCAACAGTCTTTATACGTGCTATGGGAGCTTTGTTTTGCTGCAAACAGGGTAAGTCTATATTAGAGTCTGTGTCTAAATTAGAGTAAGTGGCCAGTGATAGGGTTTGTGCAAAGCTGTGCAACAGAATAGCCAAGGGAATATTGGTTTTTGCATATCAATAACTCAGCAGGAACGTGCTCTGTTTGCAAGTGGCAGGCGAAAATATAAAAACTTTGGGAGAATAATGTGTTATTTTAGCTTTTCTTACCACTGCAAGACCCGCTGAAACTCAAATAGATCAAAGATAACAGCAGTTGAAATGAGGATCATGGAAACACAGTGTTATGTTTAGTTTGTGTGCAAGAGAGATGGTGAAAGGAAAATTATCAGCCTGCGACGTTGCATAAGAACATCAAAACCCTCTCCATTGTCACACCAACCAATTAGACGGTGGGTGAAAGATTAGAGGAAAATATAGACTGAGATGTTGGCAGTTTTCCTCTGAAGTCTTCATATGTGAATGTGTGTGTGAGTGGTAGCCATTCTAGTCATAGTTACTTATTGATGCCAGGCTAATGGGGGGAAAATTCTTGCCGGCCTTTCACAGCCGATCAGACAGATGTAACGTTTGGAAATCTCATAGATGTGATTACACCAAGCCAGTCGTAATCAAATGAAAGCTACTAGAATTCCCATCAGCCAGCTTCACAGCAGCGCTTTTGTAATGTCTGCCAACTGTTAAAAGGTCTTGCAAGATCCATCTTTTGACATCTCTGCTTTAAAAGACCAATAAAGTAACATCCAGGCCGTTTTGGGCATGGACCTCATTGTTTTCTGCCACAGAGGACAAGTAAACTAAACCTGAGATGGTGTGGTTTTTTTCCCCTAAACACACAGATTTGACCTTTTGTCAGGATATTTTAATCCACAGCTCTCAGTAGATTTTAATGGAGACTTCCTTTTTCCTGGTTGCATTGTTGTGTACACACTGAAGCATCTGGATTCAGCTCCCTCACCACTCACAGAGAAATTGGAGCACGAGCAGGCAACAGATGACATGCTCACACCCAGAGGTAATTGTAATGAGCGTGATACAATACACACACACACAAACTGCGCTGAGTAATTGTAGCCTACTGCTGGAGTCTAAACAATGCTGCGACAGAGAGCTTAATCAAGGGAAACAAAGAGACAGCAGTCAGATGGATTGAAAGGACAGAAATAGAAAACAGATCGAGTGGAACCATGGAGATTGAAAGGAGAAAAGAAAAGATTTGTTTCAGGTGTGTGAGGTGTTTACATTTAAATCACACAATTGATTTTTAACATTTTATCATAAGTGCCAGATAAGAAAGTCCTACTGTATTCTGTGTGGTTTTTTTCTTCTGTGTTCACATGTGTAGCCTCGGGCAGATTAGATCTGTTCAACAAAGTGAGTTAGAAATCAGATGTTTACTTTATGTCTGTAAAAATTCACCTCAAGTCTCAGATTGTCTTTGCGGTTGTGTATTCTTCCGCCCACCTGAGACGCAATGCTGCCTCTGAGACCTCCGACAAACCGCTCGCAGGTATTTCAAGGTATTGACAAGCAGCATTAAAGTAGAAGAAGGAGCAGCACATGGAGAACAGAGGAAGCTGAATGCACAATAGACGGCAAACTAGAGATGCTGTTTCCCCAACAACAACACTCCCAGAGTGAGTTGGGGCAGTGAGAGAGCAACCCAACACATCTGCTGTGTAGGTGGCTGAATGATGTCCCAGAATGCAGTCTGGCTGCCCCCCTGACCTCCCTGTGGAGTGTTACTCCAAGTGGCTCATCCACAGTTCCTTTTCTTGGATCCGCCCCAGCACACACACTCACACACACATGCACAAATATGCATCATCTGGCTGTGGCTTGTAGAGGGAATATGGTGATTGAAATGAGCGTGTGTGTGTGTGTGTGTTTGTGTGGTTGTGGTAAAAGTTGCTGTGTCCTTCCGCTGCACATTAATTATACACGTGGCATGTGGGTGTCTGATTGAAATGAATATTTTACTGCTTTTAATCACTGCCATTGCCAGAGTGATGGAGCATCTGGCTGAGTTACCTGGGTAATTAAAGATGCTGTCTCACACACGCACACATGCAAGTCTCAGAGGTTGTGTCTGTGGTATGAGACAGAAGAGCTCCAGAGGTTTGCTAATGAGTCAAAATTAGATTTGGAATGTTTTAAAGCAATGAGAAAAAATAAAGACTGCTCATTACTTTTTCTCTTTTTTCTCCCTTTTCTAACTTTGATGAGCAAAAAGCTTTTTGAACAGGTCAGAGGACAGTGGAAAACCTCTTTTAGCTGATATAACATGGCAGAGGTAACTTAAGCTGTAGCTAAATCTTACAGTACATGGTAATATAACATCTCTTAAATTGTTCCTGTTGCTTTATGTTCTTGCTTTGTCAAAGTAGGTGTCAATAACGCACAAAATTCTATTTGCCATTTATCATACAACAATAAATTTATAGTGCTGACTTAATTGTTTCATCTCTGCTTTTGCATATTTGTCGATACAGCCTTATTCTCCCTCCCTTAAACTGTATTTTCAGTGTCATTTATCTCCAAAAATTAAAATAAATAAATAAAATCGAAGATGAATTCACTCATAATTTTTTTTGTTTTATTTTTTATATCACAGTGATATCGTTACTGTAAATTCTTTCCTTTCCCTCCTTTTGTCTACTTCTTTCTGTAAATACCCAGTGATACAGCTGCATGAACCTCAGATGGATGTTGGATGATGGAGACATGATTCAAATGATCACTCTCTCTGCTGTCTAGGAGCAACTTTGTATTTCGCTCCTAAGTTTCAGTTTGTGACTTTCTCGTGCACCGAGAAGTTTTCCCCCACTGAACAAACCTGACACTAAAATGTTATTTTTAGCAAATAGGGCAAAACTGTGGTGCTCGGCTCAGAAAGGCTGGGGTTGTTCCTCTCTGGAGCATTCTCCAGTGAGTGATCTAAGTAGGCTGATAACACAGTGCATTAAAGCCTTGTCTAGTGCAGCTTTAATGTGTGCTTATGTGGGAGTTCATGTCTGCATTAGTCATACAGTACATACTGTGCAAGCCTGAGAGAGTCATGTTTCACTCCATAAACCTTAACATCTTCTGTGGAAAATGGATGAATTTAAGTTTTCCTGTACTTTTAAATCTGATAATTTGGAAACAGCGAAGTACTTACTTCCTGTTTACAAGATCTTTTCTCAAAAACTGTGCTTTCTGTTGTGTGAAATGTAGTAAAGGAAGAGTCTAGTGTGGGGTCATCGGGGCTATCTGAGTATTCTCTTTCAACACACAATACAGGTCCTCATCTAATGGCTCCTCATGTCCTCTCTGTCTGTCTTATCATCTCGATCTATGCTGGAGTGTGTGTGTGTGTGTGAGAGTGTGTGTGTTCATGGTTGAACTGGTAGAGGGTTTTATAGTCTGGCTGCTCTGATGCTATTAGAGATTAGGATGTTAACACAGTCCCTCATCTGACTGCATCGATCCCAACCCTCGCAGTGGAATCGCATTAATACTAACAACGTCAGGTACAAGCTTTCGTAGCTCCCTTCACCCCTCGCTCTCCTTTTACATCTGCTTCTCTGTCAGTGTTGATTTAAATTTGAATAACCAGCTTTCTTCCCAGTCTTTTAACAAGAAGAGGGGTGCAGTCTAATGAAGGGAATGAGGGGAGGAAGATTTCAGAAGCAGAGGGGGACCAGAGGATGTGGAAATGAGATGAGATGAAATAGTTTAAATCAGTCTTCCTCAGCTGCTCCGACACCGGTAGCTTTCAGTGTTGGAGCGCATACATCAAACCACAACTCAGGGTGGTGAACAAGTTCGTTTTAATGGGTCTATGAGAAAAATGAACAGCATGCAACAGCACTCAGGGACAGGAAGTTGAGATCAATGATGACAATGAAAGTCTATTAAAACTGACAATGAAAATTTAGGTTTATATACATGTTTTAGCTTAGATATCTCACTTTTTTTCTTTTTCACAGTTGGTTTAAACCACCTTAAAGAAAATTTTGGTGGTCAAATTTGTTTTCTGATGGTACGAACAACACAAAATATCTCTACACCCGTCTGTGCAGCAGTGCATTATATTCCTCCTCTCACCTCCGCTGTGATCCCTGTGAATACATCAAGACAACATGTGAGAGGAGAACTCAGACCAAAAACACTGTCGATGTCAGCTAAATTTAACAAACCATGACAGACCTGGTGGGACATGAAGACCCGGAGAACTGTACAGCTGGCAGGCACAGTAGGTGTGCTTTCATTTCAGAGGAACACTCTCAACTCTGATGTTATTCAAATGATGAAAAGGTTTGATTTCATCCATGTAAACCCTGTGATGCTGATCTGCACTGACTTTAACCTGCGGATGAGCCCGTCACTTCCCTGATAGAAACATTGCACCACTTTTCTTTCATTTATTATTAGCAGGGTGGATATTATGAAGAAATCATCAATAAATAACGTTGTGCACGGATAAATGCATCTACTGCCTTCACTGCAGAAGTAGGCTACACGTGTCAAGACAGCTTGTTAGAAGTCATGAGCCATACAACTAATTACTCTTAGAGGCCCCGCCCACCTACAGAGGTATTTTCAGCTATTCTAATCAAACCATCAGGCTGAAATTGTGAAAAACAATTTCGGCATCGTGAAGTTACCAAAGTTCACCTAACTAAGTGATTCATGACGGATGAGGTTTTCTTTTTTTTTTCTTTTAAAGAGAGAGAGAGAAAGAGAGAGAGGTGTCAATCACACTGGAAGGTCTAATCAGACACAAAAGTGAAGATACCTGTGTGAGTTCACCATGGTTGTGTTCGGTGTGAGTTGTTGTTGTGAACCAAGTTGGCTCGTTTTTCGGTAGATGCCAAAGATGAAGATGGGTCAGAGAAGCACAGTTGCGGATGTCTATCACACGCTGAACACAGGGGAGCAGCAGTGAGCTCTCCTTTGCTCTGCAGCAGCCGGAGGCGGAGATGAAGCGGACGAAAATTGACCCGGACAAACTAGCCGAAGGTGAGATTCACAGGTCCGACTACGGGAGGAGCCGCCGGGGCGATGTAGCAATGCACAAGGGCCCAGAAGGTGCCAGGGGCCCAAAGAAGGATAGGGACTAATGCTGTTAAAGTCACGTAGTGTTGTTGCCCAGCATTCAAAGCAACTGTTCAATGACAACATTAAAAAACGACATTAATACGAATTTAGGCATCACCACTTTCTCACTATGTGCAGGGTACTGCACTCACAGCTTTGCATGATTTGTATTTGCTTGTGTTTTAGGCCAATCATAACTGTTCTGTGTTGTTGTTGAGATTTCAGTTTCACATTTAACTTTAGGCAAAAAAACATGCTACTTACACACCTAATTTATTTAGCAAAGCCAATCTACAAGTTAAAATTCAGAAGCCTATAATCCTTCTACAACCTATATTTTTATGAGGTTTATAATTCTTTATATTGTTTATGAGGCTAAAAACTCTTCAAGTTTAAATTAATAGGACTAATATATACCTCAACACATTTTTATTAGTCTAAAACATTCTACATATTATCAGTAGGCTAAAACATGCTACAAATCAAATTTATTTGGATAAACTTGATATAAATTATAGTTTACAAGGATAAACTGCTAAGAGTTATTATTTTTGGCTAAAAAAGCTAAAACATCATTGGAGTTAAATTCTATTAAACAATCCTATAAGCTGTAGTAAATTAGACTAAAACATGCTACAATAAAAAGTCACCATTTATCAAGCTAAAACATTGTATGAGCTTCTATCAGGCTTAAAACATGCTACAAGTTATAATTTACCCAGCTGAAACATGCAACAAGTTGTCTTAAATTAGACTAAAACAAGTTATAAGTTGCTTATGTGAATATTTTCTGCTACAAGTTATTGTGTTTTAGGCTAAAACATGTCTGAACAAGAAACAAATGGCCTGACTTTCCTCCTGGTGGTTATTCAGGGAAATGGGTCTTATTCTAGGCATCACTGTATGCATATGTGCAAGGGAGACTGATTGTGAGTGTATGTGTGTCTGCCTGCTTACAGCTACTTACCAGGGATATTATGAAGGATTAAGCCAGGAATAAATTAGAATAATTTCACATTATCCTTGTACGTTTGTTTCTGTGACGTTTATTTTAAATTTGACATTATAATTCCAGCTTACCGCCGGGGGAAAACCAGCATAACATCTGAGGAAACTTTAATGCCAAGCCACTACATGCTGTTAGCTAAGGTTCACAAAACAGAGTGCCAAAACCTTAATGACTGGGAAGAACTACATGTTTTCTGTTGGTCCGAGTCCAGCTGAATTCTGTGGGCTGTACATGTTTAATGAGAAACTTTGATAGCTGAGACGAGGAGATTGTAAAGGAAAAACCCACAGAGGCTTCACTAAACCAAAGCACCGGCTCACATTATGCCTCAAAGTCCTACAGATCTGCCAAGAAAATGAAGTTCGACAGTGTGCTGGAGTGTGTGTGTGTGTGTTTATGTCAGTCTTATTATACACGTGTACCGAAAAAAGAGGGAGGGTGTTGAAAATTAGTGTTTAGAATCTTATTTTTTTGTTCTCCCACACATCTTCTCAGTTCACCTCCCCTTCAGACGTCCTCTCAGAAAAACCCCATCTATCCATACATACCATCCATCCATCCTTGGCGAGCTTAAGCAGTGCTGTCTGTTCGCTGTCTCGTTGCCATGGTTTCCATTATGCTTCCTGCCTGCTCTGGTTTGAAGGACAAAGCGCCGATGATGGGTTGTATTTAGAGAGAGCAAGAAGAAGAAAGAGAGAGGCAAAACAATGAAAGGAAAACGTATGTGCATATGCTGCACTTTCATCTGTCATTGTTTAATGTCATCTCTTTCACACACACAGACAAACACACTGTGATCTTCGATCTGCATCCCAGGGGTTCCAGGGAAGGCAAGAGAGGCAGCTCCACACCAGCACTCCCCTTTAGCGTCAGATGTTTAGCTCCAGCAAGCCTTATCTTTTAACTGATCAATAAGCAGGTGGTACAGCACTCCCTCCGCTCTCTGTGGGACAGGCTGCAGTTACACAGGACTGCACCCAGCCACATCAGCCTGCTACCAGGCCTGTGTTCTGCTCAATGACCGTGCTGCTGCACACTGCATAGCAACATAGGGAAAAAAAAGGATTTGCACTGAAATCTATAAGCAGCACTTGATGACTGTGTGTGTGTCTGTGTGTGTGTGCATGAGTGTCTGTTTGCGCTGCAAGTCTTCAGAAATTAGGCTAAAACCGTGGACTTTATTTAGCTGACCTGGTTGGAGAGTGGGAGTCAGCGGAGATGAGTAGGGCGGGAGCTCTTGTAGGGTGTGTGTGTGTGTGTGTGTGTGTGTGTGTGTGTGTGTGTGTGTGTGTGTGTGTGTGTGTGTGTGTGTGTGT
>JAQMCX010000046.1:6799575-6819087 GCA_029814765.1 Acanthurus leucopareius
CGACACAGCAGGTGAGCAGGTTGTTTGCTGGTTTCCAGGTAATAAAACCTGAGGGAGAACCGCCATGATGACGAGGGGCTGGTGTTACGGAGGTCATGGAGGGTGATAAATTGTAGTATTGATTAAAAGTGGGACAAACAGGGTAATTGAGGAGGGAGAGTGAGACTCTGTTTGCACTTCTGTTTGCTTCTTATTAAGGTGAGGAGGTTCAAAGTGCTTCGGGACTTTTTTGATAGAAGCTGCTCCACTTGTTGTGTGTGTGTGTGTGTGTGTGTGTGTGTGTGTGTGTGTGTGTGTGTGTGTGTGTGTGTGTGTGTGTGTGATGTTAAAAACAGAAAAGAAGGAACAGATGAAGGGAAGGAAAGAAAGAGCTTAAACTCAATCCTTTCTCCACCACACACATCACCCCCTCAACTGTGTGATTTTTCCCCCGCCTCCACCCGGCTTCTCTCTTATTGTAAGGGTCTTAGGGCCTTCCTTAACTTTTAATAAGAGTCTTTAATAAGTCCCCGGATCATGGCTTGGTCGGTCAGGGCTTCTATTTCAACACAGCTCTGCTTAATCTCAGTCTAAAATAGATCTGCTGCCTCCTCTCTCACTCTCTATTTCTCCACAAGATTGTGAAAGTATTTAATAAACTACTGGGGGATCAAGCAAGGTTGTATTGTCCTCTGTGGTGCGTGTACGTAGGCAGTCTAGCAAAAGGTATAAAATGCTGGGCATGTGCCAGTTTTATTTCTATTAAAGGTGGGTTGAGCGATTCTGAAGAAAGACAGCTGATTTATCGCTGATTCTCAGCTATAGGGGGCTGAGGAGTCACCAGGGTGGGAAATTAACTGTTTAAATGTGAAACATCTACCAGAAACTGGCAGATAAATGTTCAAATTCGACCGTCACTTAGTAGTAAATCATTATTTTGTGTCTGAAACCTACCAGTCACTTTCATATTTTACCAGCATTTGGCAGGTGGCTGGTGATAATTTCGTCCCCTGGGAGCGACTGGGGTTTATTGTTGGGTCTTGTTTCCCAGGTAGACTGTATTTGAAGGAGACCTAACAATCAACTCTCTCCAGAGTCACTCACCCTACCTTTAAAGGGGATCAACAGGAATGTGTTTAAGAGGAAAAAAACCTCAGTTTTCACAGTGATGAAGGACAAACTTGGCAATGGGGGAGGACATATTTTTGTTTGAATCCATAGACTGATGACAACCAGGCTGAAAAAAAAGGAATTCTCTGTCGACTGTCCCCCCCACCGGCCTCCTGTGACTGTCTGTTCACCAAAAGTGATTCAACCATGAGAAACACGCACACACACACTCACTCACACACTTTGAATTCCTAAAGTGGTTCCTAAAATGTGTTATCTGTGCTTGGAGTTCCCAGTTTTCACGGTCTGCATGGTGATGCTGTGGTGCGCCTGTGTGTCATACTTTAGTTTCAGTCTCTTTGGCCTACTTAGACGTGTTGTAAGTAGCACACTGAGCTGCTTCTTCCATCCCTGTGGACTCGGGCTGAATAATTGAGTGGTGCTGAGGCAGGGTAATAAGCTACACTGCTGCTGTAATAACCTGCTGGACAATGTGTGTGTTTGTGTGTGGGTGTGTGTGTGTGTGTGTGTGTGTGTGTGTGCTCATGTGCTTGTGCACGGTAATGACTGCTATTACTCCAGGGCTTGGGAAGCAGACACATGCTGTTTAAAGAACCAGACGTGTTATGTGAGCATGTGTGTTTTTGTGTTGTCTGTATGCAGGATACAAGAGGGCAGATTCACAGTCTGTTTTGGACCGCAATCTTGGTTTCTTACAGATCTTACAGATGCCAGAACCTGGCAGGAACCTCCTGATTGTTTTTTGTGTCTCTGTTAAAGTTCAGATGTCCGTAAGGTTGTTACCAGTGTCATCATTTAAATATCAAATTCGAAGTAAAAGTATAAAGTATTTTTAAGTGAATTTAAAGAATTTTTAATGTTAATTAATTTGCCCCCTGCATGTTAATTTATTGTCAATTTTCAGTCATTTTTTCGCATCCTGTTTGCATGTGTGTGCGTATTTGTGTGTGTGCACATGTGCTATCACAACAAACCAAGGAACAGCCATTCATACGCAGCTTACAAACCCACCTCCTCTTAGCAGTGCAAAATATACACACACTGAACAGAGAAGGAACACAAAGGTAACTTACCATACAAATAGATAACAAAACTGGATGTAATATTGAGACATAAAGGACAATAGATTTAAATTGTCACCTCTGACCAAATTGCAGGTGTACTAGCTGGACACATTCTGTTAAATTAATTAATATTCAATATGATAATCTGCAGACAAGTGTGATCCACCTTAAAAGCAATGCTCTGTGTGCAGAGAGTGAAAATTTTATTTCTCAAAGGGTAAAACTTGAGTTCCAACGACAATATTTTGTCCATAACCCACAACTGTTCTTCCTCCTCCTGCATTTAAGAAATACCTCACACTGTCAGATGGTACACCACTCAGCAGTCCCCCCCCCCCCAGCATCAGTATCACTCTTCAGCTGAGTAAACCTCTCCCACTGTAATCTCAAATCAGCATCACTTAGATCCCATAAATTCTTAATGCACAGTCCTAAACTTGACATACTTCAAACTCATTCTCTAGTATCACTCTGCCAGCTCTGTTTTCATCTCTGCCTTTCTCTCGACTGACTGATTGGCTGCTCGTTTGATTGATTTGTTGATTTTATTTTAATAATTCAAAAGTGAAATGATAAGCAAAACAAACAAAAAAAAAATTCAGACGCACTATATCACACGTCCTGATGCCACCATCTTTCCTCTTTCTCTGCTTTGTACCTTTCGCAGATGAAAGCAATGCCTCCTGGTTACTGAAACATGACAAATCAGAGGGAGAAGGGAAGAAAAGCCATTCGTCAAAAAGTTGGAGTTGACAACTGTTTTTTTTTCTGTGGTGTCGGATATAGGTGAGTGTGTTCTTTTTTTTCTGGCTTTGTGTACGCTTTGAAGTGCACGTCACTTTGCTTTTATATTCGGTGTGTTTATGAGAACTGTGGGACTGGAGTTACTGTCCCTGCTTTGTTGAATGCAACAATCTGCCGCAGACAGACATGCAGACGTTTCCTCTTAGCAACCTGCTCCACCCTCCCTCCTCTCCTTTTATCAGTCATCTTTTCTTTTCTTTTTCTTTTTCTTCTGCTGATGTTTATCCGCTGCCTCATGTTGACAGCCGGAATAATTCGCTGTCTCTCAATCACCTTGATGCTCGACTTTGATGCTCCGTTAACAAAATTGCTCTGTTACCCAGCTAACTAACTTCTGAAATGGCACACACACGCTCTCCCTCTCTCTCTCTCTCTCACACACATACACACACGCACACAGAGTTAAAGCTGTCTGTGTGATGGATGTGCCGTCTCAGACAGAACTGCTGTGTGTTGCATCTTAACCTCCAGTCTCACCTTCAGGCTATACCTACTACAGAGTGTGTGTGTGTGTGTGTGAGTGTGTGTGGACAGAGTGTTTGATCATGAATACATTTTCTGAAAATACAGTGGAATGTCAAAAAAAACCCATGAAGAAGTCTCACTCAGACACACGTACAGACACACACACACACACACAAACTCACACACACACAAACAGAGGCTCCTATTGGCTGATAAAGACCTTTTTGGCAGAGGCTCTCCTCTGTGCTGTGGGTTCATTAATGCTCTGAGTGTGTCCCTGTGACTGAGGACTAAGCCCTCAGCTCTTATCAACAACACCAGGCCTGGTCGGCTACACACACTCACACACACACACACACACCCATGCGCGCACCCACACACACACACGCTGGATTATGAAGTGTGGATAAGTTGCCAACATCAGCCTCGATATCCCCTTACAGGACAATGACAGACACCCCCCTCCCATCCCTCTGTCGCACTTATGGATTGTGTGGGTGGGTGAGTTTGTGTGTGTGTGTGTGTGTGTGTGTGTGGAAGGGGTCGGTGGGAAAGGGGATGCACTGCTTTCCAATTGATCCATTTGTATTTGTTGATCCATCTGTACACAGTTCCTGTCATGGATAGGTCATTTTGTGGGTGTAAGTGTGTGTATGTATGTGTGTGTGTGAGTTTGGTGGTTTGGTGAGAATTTGTGTATTGTTGGATGTGTCATCTCAACATAGGATGACATAAATGCTTACACCTGCTCTCTTTGCGGGTACTATTTGTTTCCTCCAGCACACACATACACACACACACACACAGGCAGTAACTGTGGGGTTATTTCCATATTTATTACTGCGCTGTGCTTGTGCTCCACAAATTGATATTGTATGTGTGTGAGCGTGTGTGCGTGTGTTTGTGTGTGATTTAATGGGTGTTGGTTGGAGCAGAGTGATGTTACAGGCCTGGTTCAGTGAAGACAGTGTGGGCGGCTGCTAGTTTATGACTCTTTCAAGTTAGCGTGTGACTTGTTTGTTGTTTCCATGTATTGTTTGAATCTTCTCTTTGTGTCTGTCAGCTTGGTGGAGAATCATTATTACTTTTTCCTCAGAGACCACAGAGATGATGCCCTGCAACAATTAATCCCACCTACCACCGCTTAATCAAACACATACACAGACACACACCTATGCATGCTTGAGGCATTTCCCCTTGCACATGCATTAGCACCAAGCTCATGATGCAGCCCCCCAGGAGTCAAAAACATCAAATCTTGTGTCTGTCCTTTTTCTTGCACTTAGAGGGAAAAGCATGTGCACATACAGTCATAGGAATTGTCTAATTTTTTCAGTGCTTTTTATATCCAGTGTTCCATTGCAAATAGTCTTGCAGCATTTAAGAGCTTTATTTTGAAAGAATTTTATGCAGCAGTCTTGTTTTCACTTGATGTTTTGGCTTTTGAGCGGGTTTTATTGGTCCAGAGGTCATGACAGTTGTTCTGCTCAGTAAAAATCTTTTGGTAAAAACATGCAAATCACCAAATATAAGCTGTGCTTTTAACAACAGCAGCTGTATTCTTTTACATCTCTAAAAATCAGTATTTTTACTTTAAGCCTGCAGCTGTTTTGGAAGATGCGGGGATCTCTCCTTACATCATATCACTCTCACCCTGTTGTCCAGCTGTCCCTCTTTCTCTAATGCTGAGAGCAGCAGATGCTGAATTCACAGCATACAAAAAAATATATTTTTTTAATTTCATTCAGAACTTTTTAATCTCAGCTCTTTGTACAAGAGAACAAGTGAACCGGATGTCCTCTGGTGGGTTTAGATCTAATCACTTTGAAAGGCAGCCAATGTAGCCTGCAGCGCTCGGTAATTGGTTGACCTCAGAAATACTCCAACTCTTTCTGAGGATTTGATATTTTACGGCTGATGCTAAAATGTGGACGGCTGCTGCTAACGAGGGTCCTCTCCGCTTTACTGTCTAATTCATCAGATTGTCCTCCCAGATTTGAAACAGTCAGGCTGCCGGCTACTTATTCACGGATATGTTATGGTTACCATGGCTAATTAAAGACAGCATCTGGGGCCTGGAGAGGTGAAGAGGCAGAGAGAGCAGGTTTTCACTGAGCAACAGTTGGAAAAGCTCTGTCAGTGATACAAAGAGCCTGAGCTCGAGGACACAATCCGACATTATAGTTTGTCTATTTTCTTGTCAACGATTTGTGTTGATTTCTCTGCAGAAGCTGCAGAGTCTTAATATCTGTTTGCCCATGTGTGTGTGTGTGTGTGTGTGTGCTGTGTTGGTGTGTGTGTGTGTGTGTGTGTGTGTTGTAGCCCCTCGGCGTGTCTGGTGCATGTGTGTGCTCCTTTTGTCTGTTTAAGGAGTTGAGAAGCATCTCTTCTTTAATTTGCTTTAATTGAATTTGGCCCATGGGCATGCCATTCACTTCTGAGAAATGGCAGCAGATGAGAAGAGAATGAACAGAGGCGGCAGGGGGAGAAGGACAGGAGGAAAGATGGCAGAACGAAGGAGGGAGCGGAGAAAAAAGAGGAGGTGGCGTATAGATGCAAGATGAGAAAATGGACAGAGGGAAGGGAAAGGGAGATGTAGGAGGAGGAGGCGGCCGAGGGAGGATGCAGCATTGCATCCTCAGTCATCTGTGAGACTTCATAAGTACTGGGTGCATGGGCGAGTGGCTGGCAGTCAAGTCAATATGACATATGAATATTGCAGAAGCCATTCTCTCCCCTCCTGCCCTCCTCAATTATTAATGTCTGGCTCAGAGTTGGCTCAACTTATACTTGAGGCCATCCTCTCCACCACTCCTGAAAACAACCGAGAAACACAGACAGATGGACTGACAGACATAAAAACAAAGGGGGGAAAAAAGAGCCCATTAGACAGGCAGACACACACATACACACACACACACAAGGAAGAGACGTATGGTTTAGCATGCAGGGAGCAGAATGAGAAGACGTTAATCTACTTACACTGATAATTTATTCCTGCGAGAGAAATGGAGTTCACATTTATTCTCTGCCGTGTGCTGTCAATCCAAACAATCCAACAGAAAGGCCTCTGCCACATGCATGACCAAAGTGCACTTTATAAGCTGCTGCAGAAGAGCAGATATCAGTATTTTAATCACCTTTTTTATTACTAGTATTTATTCAGGTATATAGGCTGCCGAGTCAGAGCACAGAATTCCTAATTTCTTTCATGTCTGTGTACATAAAGTCTTTTTACTCCATTATAGTTAAAGGCACCATGTTTGACACTGAGAAGTCTGTTTCTCTGCATGTTCACAGATGTGTTAATATTAAATCCTTTTGAAAGGTGTGGAAGCACCTACAGCTCATTGCTGTTTTTAAGATCAGCACTGTGGGGTTGTGTCAGGGTGCCAAGGTTACATCAGGTTCACCAAGATTTTAACGGGACAAACACGGCACATGCATGTTCCTCCTGAGTCTGTCTTTCTTGCAACTGTGCAGGGATGGTTTGGTTTTGGTGTGTAATGCATCGTGTCTATAGTTTCTATGGCTGTAAAGTCTAAAAAAATGGTTATGTATTAAAAAGGGAGCCAGAACATTCTTGTGAAACATTGCAACTGTAATTGTTTTCCCTCATAAAATTGAAAGGTAGTGTTTATTCAGCCACAAATATTGACTGGAAGAAGTAAAAACAATTTAAGAAAATGAAAACCATTGAAAGTGAAGTCGAAAATGTCCTTATCTTCCTCTGGAGTTTGGCTGCAGTATAGATCGTTAACACTGCCTCCTCTGTGTTAGCACATGAGCCACACCAAATAATCAAAGTGCACATGGAATTTTTTTTATTTCTAAACATGGTTTCTGTCTGTTTAGGTCATTCACATGACAGTTGTGCACGTTCTATAATGATTTTTGATTTGTGCAAGTTGTTGTTGAGAAATTAGAGAGGTATGACATTATGATTGACTGCTAACCCTGACCTGTGATTGAGTTTTGCAGCTGTCTGGCCAATATCTCAATACTAAGGCTCCTTTTTCCAATCACTGCTGCAAGGACTCTTACTCCAAGTGATAATAGTAGTGCATGATGGAGGCGTCCATAATATGGATATTTTAGCTTCAGATTGTATAATGGGATGAAGTGGAGCCACAATGCTAATTGTTTTTGCCATCAGTGGGCACAACCAACTTAAACTGTCTTTAGTCTTTGGTGATGTTGGAGCAGGTGAAATGACTTAGTCTACCTGTGTGTAACTGGCTACACTGTTAATATATTATATATCAATTACTTCAGTTGTTTGAAGGATGACAGTGACTCCTGTCATTTCCAATTAGCCCTAAGTATTATTTAAAGGTGTTACTGCCTGACATTAAACCTGCAAATGTGAGTGTCACATCAGATAAGAGAGAGCCAATAACTTTTCACTGGATGTAATAGATGCACGAGATAAAATTAGAAAAGGTCAGGGCGACTACGCTGATACAGTGTGACTGTTTGTCCTTGAGTTACACCATCGCCGGACAAAGTGTTGCCATGACGCCAGCCAGGTCGCTGACATCATGGCTCCTGTTGACCTCACTGGCAGATGAGGAGTGTGGGTACATAAAGACTTACTGTACTGTGGGTGTATGTGTGTGTGTGGGCCGGATGGTGGCCTGGGTCAGCATGATTGACGGGGTGTTGGCAGGACATCGGCGCTGCAACAGGGTGATCATGGCGCAGGAAATCCGCCCCAGCTGGTTATGAGAACTCAGAAAGTGAATGTCAAGGTCTCCCACTCTGTTTACGCCCTCAGCAGTCCCACACACTCGTGTGTGCACACATTCACAAACACACACACATACACAGTGCCTGTGTTTTGAATGTTGACCTTGTTGGGTCGACAGAGTTAGCAGGAGCAACACCTCTCTTTGGCAGCGTCGTCTGTTTGCTTAGATCACTGCATTGTGTCACTGTGAGAGTGTGTGAGTGTGTGTGTCTCTGCTCTGTTTGTGTAGTTTTGGTTTGACTCTCATCGGATCCGGTGATTCATCCATTACATTTCCACAAGTTGAGGAATAGATGTGAGAAAAATAAAAAGAAGCTGAAGAAAGAGTAAAAAAGCAACTCGATTCTCAGTTAGTCTGCCGTTGGCTCACAGTGGATGTTAGAGGAAGCTTGAGGGAACCGGCATCGGCTCGAGAAGTGCAGAGATCAATTCAGTCTTTGAACTGAGCTGATGAAAGCAAAAATTGAGTTGAACTGAGTGTAGTTTTTTTTTTTTTTGGACTTGCATCTTCATTCAACACTAACATGCTATTTTGATTAGATTCCCGCTGTGAAAAGCACCCAGAGTCAACCTGCAAGTGCGTTTTGTTCCTGAGTGAAGATAAAAAGAGAGTTATCAGTGTGTCTTTGCCAGCCTAAAAGGCAACATACACAGACTTCTAGTTGTCATGTCATTGCTCTGTTTCAGACAGTAACTTCAGCTCTTTAATTATGTGTTGGGTGATGCTGATTTCCAGAGCAAAAACAGATCTGATTATTGCAACTGGGTACAGGTTCATGCTGACTGAAAAGCATCCTGTTATTGAGTGAAATATTGACAGTTTTCAGAGATCTGTTGGTCAGATTCTTATTCTTGTTTATCTAATCAAAGAATTCTAGATTTAAATGACTTTTCTAGTGTAGGCTCTATTTTCTTCAGGCAAAAAGTTATTGTTTAGATGCTGGATTAAGACATGTAACAGAGACTGTTTCATATGTTTAATAAAAAGGGGAATGGTAGAAAATAGTTCTATATTCTTCAAAGAAAGGTGTGCAGAAGTATAATTGTCTAGTTTTCATATAACATGTTTTATGTCTGTCTTTTAACATCTAGGGACTATGTTAAAAATACTGTAAGTTTGTCTCACTTATAACTTTTGGATTGATTGTTTTGTAGATCATTGAATAAATCAAATCCAACCAAAAACCCTTATAGACAGTTTCTTGGCTGAAATAGTCTGAATATTAGTTGTAGTATATCAGAGTTGATATAGCAGCACTAGATAAACTCTGCCTGGAAGTTAAACCTACGTGCATAAAATGTGTGTTTGCACAATGTTAAATATATGCATATGATCACAGAGGTGTATATGTTTGTGCTTACATTATTTGTGGCTAAGATGCCTGCATGTGTGTGCAGCAGTGTCACTGTCTGTGTGTTGCAGCTGTTGTAGCTGTGATTGACGAGGAACTGTGAGTGTGCAGAGCTCAACCCCATCTGACTGATCTGTAAATATTCCCTGCTTTTTCTGCTGCCTCAGCAAGTCTCTGCTGGAGCACAACACATGGATCACATTGGCAGGGCAGCGGCAGAGAGGGAGCGAGGGATGTGGGGAAAGCTAACAAGTACAGGCGTATGAGAGGGGGGAGGCAGGGAGAAACTGTGGGGGACTGGAGAAAATGGTTTGAGGAGTGGGAGCAGAGAGAGAGAGAGAGAGAGAGAGAGAAAGAGAGGAGTGGGGCTGCAGAGCTCTCTTCATCAGGGCTGCAACATTGGGTCCTCAGGCCCTGCTGGTCCACAGCCAGAGACACACTACAGCAAACACAGGATCAACTCCCCCATTTCTCCCTCTGCTGTTCTCTGTTAAGAGAAGCCCAGAGAACCATAACGTTTTGCCTTTTTTCTTGCACCTGAACTCGATCTAACTCTTTTAACATTTCAGAAATATAACAGACTGAACTAATACGAACCAAACAGATGAACAGACAGATGAGAAAAGGTCAGAAATACCAGTAAATAGAGAGAAACAGGTGAAAAGAGAGAGGCAGGTGAGGTAGTCATTTGTTGCTGTACTCGCTCGTCTCCAGGTGCTCTCTCTTCCTCTCTCTCTCTCTCTCTCTCTCTCTCAGCACTGATGGTAAGAAGGAAACGCTTGACTTCAAATGAAATGGACATATTGATATTAAAGGCCGGTCCTGCAGTGGAGCGTTACTGGGTAATTTTCTAAAGTAAAAGGACATTTCAGTCATGACCTTTATGAATCTATTTCTTTTAGACATTGCTCTCTGATGCACACACACACACACACACACACACACCCCCACACAGTCATCCTCACATTCACATTTCACTGCAGAGACATGCTGAGTGTTTCGGGGTGGAACTAAAATCTTTTAAAGCCATTTTGTAAGGTTGGTCCACTGGCTAATTCCATTCAGTGTGAAATGAAATTGTGAGCTTCTGTGAGGCTCGTCCAAGTCTTGATTCGGGGGCCTGCAGCTCCTTTAAAGGAGGATTTTAAAAAGAGCAAAGGTTTGACATAAAGTGGCTTTGTTGATTGCGTGAAATTAGGCCCTGCATATAGGCTTTTTACACCGCTCTGCTCTTATGCAAGACCTCGTTCTCCCTCTTATATAAAGCCTGCTAGCATTTCCATTACTCCTTTGACAGAAGCATATGACAATAGCCTTCCTGTGTGGTAATATGATTACATTAACATGGGGGAATGGAGCCAGTTGCTTCCAGAAAAGCTCAAATCAAAAAGACCGCTCTCCGAATGGCTGTCAAACTCGCTGGTGCGAACAGCAAGATGAAAACAGTGACTTAGCACTCAGCAAATTGCAGGTGATTAAAAAGCCTACTGTGTTTAGACTGAGTGCAGATTTCGAGTTCACCAGCTTAGTAAATATGTCCTGCAAGGGAATTCTTCATTGTGCAGACTATCAGATTGATAGCCCAGTTAATAGCACTGAGACTGTTTCCCTCCCCTGCTGCTTTACTCATAAATTATCTTCCTCTAAACATGTGAATCACAATAATCTAATTATCATCCCCATCACTGGCAGTAATGGAACATCCCAGAAAGCACCTGTTAAATTCTTACAAAACAAATCACTACTGTTTCCCTCCTGCGTTATATACGCTGGCCTCTAAACCTCTTACTATAGTAACGACATCTTGTTCCAAGACATTATCTTCCAGTAACACCACTGATATGACCGGTATTAAACACTGCAGCCCTAACAAGATCCTCAAACTTGATTTTATGAATATCAGACTTATTATCTACTAAAGCTTTATTTATGAAAGATTAAATTCTTACCTAGCCTAGAAATAATTGGTTTAAATGAAACAAAGCTAAAACCAAATGTTTTCTTACTGTTAAATGAACCTTCCACATTTAAATACTGTACACCTTCACCCATGCTGCTCAGGCCTCTTAAAAGGGTGGAGCTGCTGCTTCAATCTAAAAACATCCATTTTTAACTTAACCTCCAAACAGGAAAACAAATTTATTTATCGAGACTCAAGTATTAAAATCATGACCATCAACTATAAATGTGATTCCTAATAAACTAGTACAAGAGCTTACAAGACAAGGATGCTCCACATCACTGTTCATATTACAAAAGAAGAATCTAAAATAGTTAAAAATATTATAACTAGCCAACATAAGGACTGTTCAGATATGATATCAAGGCCTGTGACTCACACAGTAAGAACATGATGCTCTGTTGTTTTTACAATGACAGATTGCAACAGAACAGAACAGTGTAATGTCGACAACAGCATAAGCAGCAATGCAGAGGTAACAGGCATTTGGTTTACAAGTGCAGATATACAGTGTTTCTGCTGTGATCTGGATTAAACAAGTGGCATCTTCATATCACCAGCACCTGTAGTAATCATGGAGAGAAAGAAGTGAGAGAGCAAGAGAGACTTTGGAGATACAAAATGGGTAATCAGAGCAGCCCTAATCGTTTATGGCTTCAGGGTAGGATTGAACTTTCATTTTATAAAAATACTAGCTGGTGCATTATGATGCTATATTAGGAAAAAATTAGGGGTCTAGAGAAACTGAAAAATTGCTGTTAGCATGGCTGTCTCATTAACGTCACAATCTCAGGGAAGGAGATGGAGAGAATTACATGAATGTGCTGCACAGCTAATGTTTTCTGTGCAGGAGACACTTTTTCCTGAAGACCCTTTTCTGTTAGAAATCAATCTAGGAGGACCCAAACGCAGAACACAGACACACAAAAAGGGCGGCAAAATGGGGTTTATTATAAGGATGATGAATGTGGTTGGAGGGGAAAATCCAGGAGTTAGGGCAGAGGGGAGTGGGTAGATAGCAGGGAGACAAGCAGGGTAGGACAGGTTTGGCTGTGAGCGTGGCAGAGGGACGGGACGGACGGACGGGCGGGCAGGCAGGCAGGCAGGCAGGTAGTGATCCTGTGATACAGAAACAAACAGGATTAGATTCAATCAACAAAGTACAAGCGAATCTCCGCTTAAACACACAGTTAAGGTGGCCTGACGGGTTGATCTGTACCAAGTTAACTGACACAACGATCTGGTGAAGACTGGAGAGGACAGCCAGTGTTTTAAACTGCAGGGTTGATTACTGGGTGGATTTCAGGTGAGCAGCAGGGAGCAGGTGAGTAGAATGAATATGATCAGGAACCCGGGAGAGTGAGGGAGATGCCATGCCCACAGCACAGACGCACAGAGACAGACAGGGGGAGGAGGGAAACAGAGGACAAGGAGAAAAAACAAAGTAGAGACACGGCCAGGGCCGTGACAGCCTGGGCCCCATTGCCACCACCCATGCCAGTGGGCCCTCCAGTGCAGCGCTAGAGCCCACCCACAGAGAGCCCCCTGGCCCCTGTGGATGGAGCCTCAGGCCCTCTGGAGGAAGGGAGGGGGGGTGGGTTAGAGGAGGGGGAAGAGGGAAAGAAAAGGGACAGAGGAGCAACGGGAGAGCCTAGTTATGGTTAAGTCGTCAATTATGCAGAGGTTGGGAGATAGCGGGATCCTGTAGTCCAAGATTGATGAAAGTTTTTGTGTGATTGATGACCTGAAGTGCTGTACAGGTGAGTAAAGCCCAAGGGCGTGGAAATAGGTATCTGTGGTGTTCTGAGTGCACTGAGTGCGTATGTCAGAGTGAGAGAAGCCCATTCGATACATCTTGTGTTGAGTAGTGTGTGTTCTCTGAAGTACTTTGGATTGTATAAATTGTAGATTGGTGTTTTTTGTCATCTTGAATGTGTTTTTGCAAATCTGGGTCCAGAAGTTAATGTCGAAAGACAGAGATAAGTCTCTTTCCCATTTTGAAATTGGTAGATGTATAGAATTGGTGCTTGTAAGTAAACTATATATCTTAAGAGTTTTTTTATTTTTGGACAAAGCTTTGTGATATGTTTGACAATATCTGGTGGCTGTAAAATCCTCTGAAGCGTTGGTATTCTCTTCTTAATTGTCTTTATTACACATAGATATTGAGGGAAATGTCCATTTTTTTATTTCAAATGTCCGGAGTAAGTTTGTAATTGTAATTAATATGTTGTCATGGAAAAGGTGATGGAGGTGGGCAATTCCTCTCTGCTCCCATGTACTGAAATGACGAGTTTTTTTGTTATTCTCAAAGTTGGGGTTGTGCCAGATTGGGGAGCACATACAGGGTTCCAGTTGTGTGTCTGTAATCTCCATAGTTTTCCACCAGGCGGTCAAAGTGGCGGCAATCGATGGGTTTTTTGTAGCAGTTATGATGTTTGAGTGTGACAGTGATAAAAGGGAGATCAGAGTTTAATACTGTTGCAGTCTAACTGCTCTAGTTCAGTCCAATAATTATAGTCATAGTTTGGTTGCAACCATTTGGTGAGGTACTGTAACTGGTTAGTTAAGTAATAATGCATGAAGTTGGGAGCATCTAAACCCCCTTCAGATATATTTTTCTGAAGGGTGGATAGACAGATTTTAGGTTTTATGTTCTTAGAGTAGAATTTTGTAATAGCGAAGTGTCTAATGTTTGGAACCATTTTGATGTGGATTTGAATGGGATCATGGAGAAAAGGTAACTGAGTTGGGGTAGGATTTTCATTTTAACAGTGGCAATTGTGACAGCAGCCTGCTGTTGTAGGGCCTGCTCTGTGTTTTCTCCCTTGTTTTGTTGCTTGTCTGTTTTCTGCAGGTACCTTAGTGGGCGGGTCTCAATTTGAGTAACCGGGAGCACCTGGCCAGTCTCCCTGATCCTTTAAGATCTGGCAGTCGCAGCCCTCAGTTCTCTCTTTCCTCTCGACCTCGATCCCTCCGGTGTCGCGTTTTGCTCTGTTGCTGTCGGCCTAGTACTTTATTATTTAAATAAATTTGTCAACCTTGACGATGAACCTGTGTCTCTCCATTTTTGTCATGGTTTACAAGCCTTCAGTTCACCCCAGATGGGAGATAGGAACGTAGTTCCAACGCCACAGGTCATCACAGATTTTGTCCAGAAGCGGGCTGAAGTTCAGATGGACTAACTCCAATATATTTGGTGAAATATTTATACCCAGATATTTAATGTTTCCTGTGGGGAGAGGGTAGTTTGGGTTTTGGTCTGCAGGATTCCATGAGTTCTCAGTTATCAGAAGTATTGTTGGTTTCGACCAGTTGATAGAATAATTAGAAAGTTGAAAGTAGATATTAGGTTAAATACTTCTTGTAGTGATGTTTTGGGTTCTTGTAGATAAAGTAAAATATCATCCACATATAAATTAATTTTGTGTTCTGAGATGGAGGAGTGGATACTTATGATGTTGGTGTTCTGACAAACCACTGTTGCTAGTGGCTCAATGAATATTGTGAACAGTAAGGGTGAGAGTGGGTATCCTTGCCTGGTTCCCCTGATTGCCGCTGTGTTTATGTGGGTTTTTATATAACCTCTGTTTTTAATCTCTGTCACTGTCCTAAGGAAGAGGAGTGCCAACATTGACCAGAAAAGTTTTATAAATTGAGTGGGGAAGCCATCTGGACCAGGCACCTTGGCCACAGGCATACTGTCTAAGGTGCTTTGTAATTCATTAAAGGTCAGTGGTGTGTCTAAGAGGGTTTTGTGTTCTGTTGTTAATTGAAGCAGGTTTAGGTTGTTAAGGGCAGCCTGAATATCTTCTGGGATTGGGTCATCTGCTGCTGAATATAAGTTTTGGTAATATGTGTAGAAGATATGATTAATTTCCTTGGGTGATTGTGCGTATTTGCCAGATGGATCCTGAATTGCTGTTATGAGAGATTTTTCCTTATTGCGTTGAAGCTGATTTTCAAGAAATTTGCCTGATTTGTTATTGTGTTCAAAATTGTTATATCTCAGTTGCTCTATTAAAAACTCTGTTTTCTTTGATAGGGTATTGTCTAGTTGTAGTTTTGCATTTTGTAGTTGGGTCCATAAGTGGTCACTTGGATTTACTGCATATCCCTCTGTTAGTTGTCTAATTTTTTTTCGATGTCTTTTTCTGCCTGTTGTTCCTATTTTTTGTAGGAGGAGTAAGATATAATTTTACCCCTTATTACAGCCTTCCCAGCTTCTCAAGGCAAAGATGGAGATAAGTTTGGAGTGTCATTTATTTCAAAAAGTTTGCCCATTCCCTTCTCACTGTCTTGTCAAATTCTGAATCTCTAAGTAAAGATATGTTAAAGCGCTGTTGAAGAAAAATCCTCGTAGTCCAGTTTAGGGTTTGCTATGATGGTGTGAGTTTTAAAAAAGTATGCCAGCAAACTGGTGCACTGACTGACAGAGAGTGGGGGTGTGTCTTTGAGCTGACCCAGAGCAAATGACTTACAAGCGTTTATATACAGAGAAGCAGGTAATGCTAAACAAAAGGGATAACATAAGGGAGACAAAAGGAACAGATGCAAGAGGGGGCATATACTTAATTAGGTTAAGGGAATCAACAAGAAACAAATGAAATGTTCAAATTTAGCGATAATGGGACAGGGTTGGTTTCCTCCTTGGGGTCCAAGTAGGTGAACGCAGTAGAAATTGATGTTATTCACTGAGTCAGTGGGTATTTTCAGAGTGGATACCCTAAAGTTTTTAACCAGGGCCTCGAGATTATCCGATGCATTCTCGGGTATGACAGTGAAGATCAAGTTGTCCCGTATGCTGGTTTGGATGTCAAGGACAGTTTCTTTCAAAATTTTATTTCCTTTTTTTTTATAAAAGTACTACTTCCGATGAAACTGATGTTAATGTTGAATGGAGCTTGGCGTTGTCCCTCTGAAGGTCATTTATTTGCTGGTGAGTGAACTCCAAACTTACTTTTAGGTCTTTAATTTCTTGATGAAGCAAGCCGAGTACTTTCAGCTTTTTATTAATATATTCTGACTGGACATCGGTGGTCATAAGATCATGTGTATCAGTGGACGCACCAGTAGAAGTAACAATCAATGAAATCCTCAAGGTCCTCCACTCTGGCTGGTGATACAATGAGGTTGTCACCCGTGAACTAACTATGTTAATATTAACAGAGATGTATTCAAAAGTAGGGCTGAAAGTTATTATCTAATCTAGCAGCAGGGTGCCGCCATGTAGATTCTCAAAATCTCACTGAGTCTCGCGATCTCACAGCATGCCGATCCCCTACAATCAAACTGCTTATCAGTGTATTTTGTATTAGACTCTGGTCTAGGGGGAGTTGAATGGGAGTCATTCTGAATTGGTGCTGAGGGGGATGAGGTAGAAAGTTGAGTTGTGAGGTGGTAGCGAAGGTTATCTGCTTTTTTCTCTCTCTTCTGCAGTCTCTTTATCAGCATGCTTAGCTCTGCCTAATTGCTTTGTCTCTCCTCTCTCTTTCTCCCTCTGTGTCTATTTCTCACCCTACCCTTTTCTCTCTCTTGCTCTTTTGCTCTCTCTCCTTCTTAACTTGACCTGTCTCATCAGATGGCTGCCCACCTCTGAGCCAGGATTTGTATCAAGGTTTCTGCCTTGAGATTGCTTTTGTAGTGATTTGGCACCATATGAATAAAATCTGACTTGACTTTAACTGACCAAATCTTACAGCAGACTTGCTGCACTCTGACATTCTTCCATTTCATTGATGCATCACTGAACACTTCTAGCTGACATGAGAATGTCTTCTATTCCTGATGTGATAGTTTCCTTGTTTCATAAGCTTTCAAACAGTGCATCTGAGCAACTGTGAAAAGCTCCTTTAATATATTCCTGATCATGGAACAGCTTTCCATATTCTGCAATGAAACAAGTGATGCATTGGCGAGCTTTAGTGGCATGTTTTTTAGCACTGTTAAAGACGTTGAGGATACTGGCTTGTTTCCCCATACCTGGACGTGGCAAGTTTTATGGACTTTGCCTTATTTGCCTGATTTTTAAAAGGTTTCTCATGCTTTGTCTCAATATGACCCTTAACACTTGATGCTCGTCAAAAAAGATTCTTAAAAAATAAAATGCACACAGCACAGTCAAAAACCCCCCAAAAAAGAAAACAAAAGAACAAAACCGAAAGCCTCTGTTCATGAGGGCTGGTATGCACTAGCTTTCTAAGCTAGTGACGCTGCCATCCACCAACACATCTGAACTATTGGCCACTGTGTGATATGTGGGCAGGCCATGTGCAGTGCCCATTGTGGGAAATGTGGGTGGGAGGACTAAATGTCAGTCAAACTAAACAAGACAATTGACATGTTGCATGGCCAAAAAAATCAATAAAAAACTACAAATTAGATTTTAAAAAATACTAATAATATAAATGTAAATTAAAAGCAGTTTAAAAAAGTACTAAAATTAATTTGAAATAAAATTTAGAAATCTTTAAAACTACCTAAAAGCCCGACAACACCACCTAGAGGATTGACAAGCTCTAGGACTCTAAAACAGGTTCTTTAAAAATCAGGGGTGAGCAGAGTTAAAAACACAACCAAGGATCCATGTTAACAAATTTCTTACAATAAATTTGTCAATATTTGGTACAAAACAGATGATGCCTAAAACAGTCCATACAGTTTTTTCAGCACCCCTCCGCTAGTCCTTTGTCTCTTTCTGGAGAGTCGCTCCTGAGCGTGGGACGCCGGTGGCCAATTCCTTCTTGCTCCATAACCCTCGACCGTCCTCAGTCTGCGGCACCTCCTCCGCTGCCCGCTCGGCCTGGGGGAAATAACAAAACCAACACCAGTATCGCGGAACACACAACAGGCCCAAACTACACCCGTTTGCCTGACCCCGTAGCCGGCCCTCCGGTACCCGCCGCACACCAGGTTAAAAAGATACTCACAGTTTTCCTGGGCAATAGCCAAACTACTGGCCCAGGCTGGAGTTTTCTTGCCAAACGGATACAGGCTGCTAAGCTTCAGGCTCCGGTGTCCCTGTCGTCCAGGCTGTGTGTGCTATGCGTGCTGTCTGGTCACCGTCGTATCCCGCTCTCTGCGTGCCCGCTCCGTCTGTGCCATGCTCCCCGAGTGCTTCTGCTCTTCTTTATTCCCTTCGCTGTGCACTGCACCTGTTGCTTGTTTTCTGATTTCTTCTGGGGCTTGGTTGGTGTCTGTAGCATTTGGGGGCGATGGGAAAAAAACAACACTGCATGCAAGATAAATGTTCTCTACCATAAAAACATGACTAATTTAAAACCAACACAACACTTAAAAAAACACAATAAAATAAGTAAAACATGCAGCAAAATATGATTAAAGCATGCATCAAAAACCCCCATCGACACTGATCCTGTCACACACATATAAAGCCACAGTCTTGTAAAACAGGTGATTTTAAATGCTGCTAAGAGGGAACTGCTTGTTGCCAGTGTGCCAGTGATTATGCCAATAGTGGAACATGTGTCTAAGGTTGCCGGCCCCTTGAGTAGTCTAATTGTTCTGCTCTCATCACACATGTATGAACACCAGACAGTGAACAGATCCACACCACAAGTTTCCTTTTCCTTTTAAGTGTTTACTTGCAGTTGTAGAAGTCTGTAAAACTGATACAAAAAACATTTTTCAACCACTGTTCAATTTTTTCAACATCACAGTAAATTTACAGGTACAGTATAATGGTAAGTATATAGGATGAAACATCTACACCCTGATACCATAACTAAATAAACATTCCTTTTCACAGGATAGATTCAGGTAAGTAAGTTTTTAGGTAGGTATAAAATTACTTCTTTTCAGGTTGTTGTGGAAATTTTCCAAGTCTGCCTATAGGGAGTCAAAGAACAAGACTGAAGAGGTAGCATGCACCAAGTGTTTATTCTCTATAGAGAGGAAGCACTACACAGACCCACACGGCAGTAAGCAGTTCAGAGTTGTGCCCCCTGATTGAATGTTTCACTCCATTTTTATACTTTCTGACATGTA
>JAQMCX010000046.1:6819187-6833821 GCA_029814765.1 Acanthurus leucopareius
CTTTCTCTTTCTTTCTTTCTTTCTTTCTTTCTTTCTTTCTTTCTTTCTTTCTCTTTCTCTTTCTTTCTTTCTTTCTTTCTTTCTTTCTTTCTGCCATGCTGCTATAAATAACAGCAGGCTTTTCTGTCAGTATGTATAGCTTGTGTAACATATGTTAACAAATTCTGCAGTATTTTCTGGTCTAACTTGCCTGAATATAGGCTAGGCCAATGTCAAGGTAACACTGGGGTAATTCTTAATCTGTGCTATCCAGTGCTAGGCCAAAGCTAGGGGTGTGGCTATTTTTTAGGTGGCAAGATATGATGTTCATTACTTCTCACAACAAATCATAGCTCATCTTAATGAAATGGAAACTTTCTCTATGTATGTGTGTGTGTGTGGGGCGGAATATGCAATGAATGATTTCATATCTCGACATCATTTGTTAGACTTATGTATTAATCTTCCCCTTCTCTCTCTGTCTCTCTCTGTTTACCTGCTCTGCAGTAGTGGAGGTGAAGAGCAGCCTCCCGTCGGGCATGCAGAGCCCAGTAGGAACGGCAAGTGAGCAGAGAGGAGGAGGAGAAGGTGGTAAGTCCTCTAAAAGTCCTTGAGGGAGGGGTGGAAGATTCCATGTCTCAAAAGGGGTGTGAGTTTTAGGGTGGAAAAGGTCTTAAGAGTAGAGTATTCTGTACTTTCTGGGAAGTTTGGGATCTTAAGGGTCTTTGGGTGGGTTCAAGAGTTACTTTTAGGCTAACTCCACTGACTTTACACATCAAAGTTTGTTTACTGCTGCATATGTCAGACAAGTTGTATACTCCAGGTAACATTAGCTGGTACTAGCATAAAACACACAAATCTGACACTGTCGAGTTGTTGGTGGTCGAGTTGAATTGTGGTTCCAAAAGGTTCTAGGTGTACAGGTTAAAATGGATTGAATAAAAATGACAGTATCTCTGATTCTGATTTATTGCATTTATTCCTTTTCAAAAAGCACACTTTCAAATGTGTTCTTTAATTGCCGCATAGGTTACATGAAAATCAATAATTAGTTCTTAAGTGTGCCTTAAATCTAATGACAGTTTCTATATGAGATTTAAGCAAAATTTATGTAAATAAAAGTGACACTAAAGATACCTACAGTGGAGGTTTTGATCTATAGTTCCCCTTAAGATTATACAGAACAATGGCACCAGGCGTTGCTCTAAGAATATATTGTAAACAGTCAGGCTGTATCGGCTACGGTGACATTTATTGACCCTGTTCGCCACACTTACATAACTTGAGTCAAATGAGGCCTTGTTAAAACTGCCTTGCTGTTGCCATGTTTACGTTTATTCATTTACTGTAATAGAGAACAGTGATTAGCAAGTTGCCGAGATGGCTTTGCTACAAGTGTGGTAGTAAAATTGAGAGGAGTATCTAGTCATTCATTCACTTTGTTAATATTGCCCTCTAGAGCCTGAAAATGGGCCAGAGGTTCTTGATCAGATTGCCTCAAGGTGCTTTTGGTCAAAAATTCTTGGGCCACTCAAGGGATTCCAGGGGTCTGAGAGAGTATAAAGGTGTCAGAATGCTAAAACAGGGGTGCTTGTTGAATCACTGAATAAGGTCTAAAACAACCTCCTACCACATCTTTCAGACATTAAAATCAAAATTTTGTGTGACACTTTTTGTATTTATATGAAACTGATAATCTGGCAAATTTAACCACATGATGCAGTGAAGCAACCTCACTGTGGAGTTCTTGTTTTATTCCTTCCTTCCATCAATTTTCTGTGCAAAAAATTGAAGGCTTTCTATAAAAGATTGTTTGAAAGGGTCTGCCATCATCCCCGTCTTTGAATGATCATTGCATCCTGCCTCTCTTTGTGATTGAAGGCTAATTAGAACAGCCCTAAACACTTGACTTCTGACGTGATCCTCTGACACATTGTATGCACTGTTCTATTTTAAGCTATTACAAATCAATCTAGGAGGACCCAAATGCAGAACACAGACACACAAAAGGGTGGCAAAATGGGGTTTATTTTGAGGATGATGAATGTGGTTGGAGGGGAAAATCCGGGAGACGAGGGCAGAGGGGACTGGGTAGATGGCAGGGAGGCAAGCAGGGTAGGACAGGTTTGGCTGTGAGCGTGGCAGAGGGACGGACGGACGGACGGACGGGCGGGCAGGCAGGCAGGCAGGCAGGCGTATTGTAATGGTACTATTTTATATGTACAGGGGCAGTAGGGCAGGAAGAAGTCTGTGGGTAGTCAGAATACGCGGGAGAAGTAGTTCATGTACGGTCCAGTTAGTCTCAGTCCAGTGTTATGACTCACGTAAATAAAGTCAACAAAGACAGATACTGCGTCCTGACGATATTTCTACATAACACTACAGCAGGCAGGCAGGCAGGCAGGCAGGCAGGCAGTGATCCTGTGATATGGAAACAAACAGGATTAGATTCATTCAACAAAGTACAAGCAAATCTCCGCTTAAGCCCACAGTTATGGTGGCCTGATGGGTTGGTCTGTACCAAATTAACTGACACAACGATCTGGCGAAGACTGGAGAGGAGAGCTGGTGTTTTAAACTGCAAGATTGATTACTAAGTGGATTTCAGGTGAGCAGCGGGGAGCAGGTGAGTAGAATGAATATGATCAGGAACCTAGGAGAGTGAGGGAGATGCCACACCCACAGCACAGAGACAGACAGGGGGAGGGGGGAAACAGAGGACAAGGAAAACAACAGATCATGTGGAGACATGGCCAGGGCTGTGACATCTTCATCTTATTTGTCTGCACTGTTTCCATTTGTTAGCTTTAATAAAGTTTGCTCACATAACTTTTCACTGCAGATCGAACTCTTTGGTTGATGGTTATTCACATCAAACAACCAACTCATGATCATTTTCATACTGTGTTTTGCAAGTAAAAAGTACATTTTTTCTTGATTTGACTGCCATCCTTGTATTATAAAATAGTTGGAGCTGTTTCTTAAATTTTTGCTTTCAGCTTGCTGTGCATGTCCTGACATTTAACTTTTCAGTTGAATAATTATTCCCCCTCCTGTTTTAGCTGCAAAACCAACTATCTGCCTCTTTGACCTTCTTCCAGCTAAACTTTTTAAAGATCTCTGACCATCTTTGGGGACCAACAATGCTTTACATTGCTAATTTATAATCTGTGACACCTACTGGCATTAACCAAAGCTCAGGGCAAATGCTGAGAGGGGATCAAAATGCCTCTCAAAACCTAAAGAAGTGTGTTTTGTCATTATTTCTGTCTTGATGGAGCTCTCTCTCTCTCTCTCTCTCTCTCTCTCTCTCTCTCTGTAATTAAAGGATGGTATCTATGTTTCCAGGGTCCTGTGTTCCCCAGTTCAGTATCCTGTTAAAACACATTAATCCCTCTTTAGTTCAGGTTAAAATCCTGACCCTGTACACATAGGACTGACTCTCATCATAGAAGGCACATTTCAGAGATGTTCATCTTTTCTGTCCATCTGTCTGTGTTGTGTCTAATGGCCTCCATTCTCTGAGATCTGGGCTGTAACTTCTGTTGATCTCAGTGAGCAGATAGTGAAACGCTGTTTACAAGTTTACTGTAGAGCTCAATGTGATGTGACCATCTTTGATTGACTTTATGTCCTTATCGAGTTTCTTTATCAGAGCTTTATGGATGTGTGTGTGTGTTTGTGTGTGTGTTTGTGTGTGTGTGTGTGTATGTGTATACAAAGTAAATGTGTGTTTCAGCACCGTGGTGAGCATTGATGACCACAGTGAAGTTATTGTGGTGATTTCCTTCAGCCTCTTTAGCTGTAAGAGGTTTTACATGAAAAAAAGAGTCAGGCCAAGTAAACCACTCTTGACACTCTAAAAACTGTGTGTGTGTGTGTGTGTGGGTGTGAGTGTGTGTGTGTGTGTGTGAAAACAGCGAACGAGAGGGGGCACTGTCAACTTGGTATGACCCCACATTGTCCTTGTAATTAACAGATAACCTTTAATGAGGCATCGGCCTTACAAGCACTAACCACGGAAATGTCACATTTAACCAGGCGGCGACACATCCTGGGCCTGCACACATGCATGCACTGATACATATGCCCCCCCCCCACACACACTTTTAAACACATAGGCGTACAGTGGAGAACGTGTTAAAAGTGTCCTGTCACGCCATAAATGTCATCTGACTGTAATGCTAGGGGGCTGTGTCTGTGCTCTTTACAGACGGATTGTGTGGGTGGGATGGAAACAGGCTGGGAAAGATCAGCCTGTCACAATGTGTTTTGTTATCTTGTACTCAGAGAAACAGTGAGTTGAGCACACAATCAAACTAGTCCAATCAGTGGACTGTTTTGATTGAATCAGGCATGTCGATGCAGAATCCACACAATTAACATCTGATTATTAAAGCAGTTTCTCCCTGATTAAATAATGTTAGATACATTTTATAAAAATCAAAAGTGGGAAACTTATTCTATGAAGTCTGTAAAATCTCCTGTCACAATCAGACCTGCTGCTCTCTCTTGTACACTCAAAGCATCCCTCCGATCTCTCCTCCTCCGTCGCTTTCTGTCATTTCTCTACTCAGTCTTTTTATCCTCTTCCTTCCTGCTTCCTATCTGGCCTCCCTTTGAACACAAACAACTTTTTCTGACAGTCCATTTACGGGGAGTTAGATTGATGTGTATGAGCTGTAGGTGTATTTCCAAAGGATACACACTATAAAGAAGAAACACAAACACACACAGACCTGCACAGAGGACCATCTCGCATCCAGCCAGATATCCATCAGGGAGCTGTTGTTTGTAATGAGGTTAAACTCTGCCCTGAATGTGGTCACTGAGGTAAGCTCCTGAGCTGTCTATTTCTTATTGAGGCTAAAAAGATTTTCTAGTTTTTGACTGAAAAAAAAAAGAAGTAGATTGACAAAAGCAATAAACTCACACCTGAGATCCACTGTCATTGTCTGATAGATCTGCAGGACTTTCATAATCATCTCCTGGAGATCAAAATGCTGACGTCTTTAAATATCCATGAATATTATAATGGAAATGCATGGAAGTCTTTTTGATATCAGTGAACTACATACAGGGATGAATGTGAAGAGGGAAATAGGCTTTCAAACAGTGACATACAATAAATGCTTCAAGGTCTGCAGATTGTGAGAAAGATACTCTTCCCTGCAAATAAACACACATCCAATGAACTTTATGGCATGTTGATGTTAAGAGGAAGAAAATGATGTGTTTGGCTATTCATTGGCTCTGCAGCAGTGAGTGAGGCTGTGTGTGTGTGTGTGTGTGTGTGTGCGTGCGTGCGTGTGTGTGTGTGTGTGTGTGTCATTTCACTGTAAATCAGTTTAGAAGTGAAACTGTCAACTTACATCAAGCAGATACGTGACTGCTGCTGCATCTTGAGGAGATATGTGTATGTGTGTGTGTGTGTGTGTGTGTGTGTGAGGCTTTGTCGGCCGTTCTGCACTGCAGCCTGGTGCAGAGATGTACTCATGTACCGTGTTGGTGGCGGCCCCCCCTCCACCCTTTTTTTTTTGCGCGTGCATGCTCACGTGATGTGCACGCGCGCACGCTGAGTGTCAAGATGTTCGAACAGACGCAATCACATAGATATTCCCCCTGCATCTTGAGCTCTCGTCACGCCTCCCTGACTTTCTCTCATTGTCTGAATTCGAGATGAATACACAGTCAGACACACACTCAAAGGCACACACACAGACACAAACACACACAAGCACACGTACACAGTCGCACAAATTATACTACCCGCACAAACACATTCTTCTTTAGGTTAGAGGACAATTTGTTCAGCATCTGTGAAATTAGACATGGGTTTACCATGTAGCCTTTTCAATACTGATCACTGTCATACAAGTCTATAGTTCAAGTGTGTGTGTGTTTGTGTGTATGTGTTTATTCTGAAGAGAGTTAAATAAAAATGTTGTTTGTTTTCATGTTAAGTTCTACTGTGAGCAGGAAGTGAGCCTCAATAGTTAAACTTAAATCAGTGTTCACTATCTTAATGTTCTGGATATTTATGGACTACAGATGTATATTTTTTTGGCTTTATGCTTACAGCAAAAAAATCTTCCTTAATGCAGGACTTCCTCTGGCTTACAAAGGCCTGTGAGCCAAGACTGAATTGCTCCAACCTCCTTTTATTTGTTTTCAGAAAGTTATTCATTCACAAACCAAATTTAGCATTGAAGTTTATTACAAAAATACAGTTAAACTCAGCCTGTATAATCTGCTCTGTTTTTTAATGTCTATTTGGGAGAAGAGAATTGCTTCATGTTATTATCTGCAGATGCTTGAAGGCCAAATTACTGTAAGGTGGAAATGTGGTAATAAAAGATACTACAGTGTATCATAATAAAAAAGATACAGAACAGTTAAAATGTTTCATAATAACAACAACTGAATTAAATAGTAATGTTGAGTCATAGAAGGGTCTCTTTGCTAAAGGAGGCAGATATTGAAGGCTAAATGAAGAACAAAATGTTTTCTGCTGAAGCTCATTTCCTGGTTATTTTATATATATGTTTTTGTTTGTGTGCAGCTAATTTTCCAGTTTCCATTATGGTACCAAATAACCATCGCAAGAAAAACAGAAACACATTTCACTCGCCTCTTATAAAATTAGCCTTGATTGTTTTTTACAAAAAATTTGGAGGATAAAACCTGACAATTGAACTCCCCGAATCAGTTTCCTGTTTATCTCACTATGGGGCTTTTCATGTGACTTTAGTTTGGATATCTGGTTTGTTTTTGTTGCCAGTGCACACAAGGTTGAAAATACAACGTCATTTTAATGTTGCTCTTACTTACCTTGCAGCATATAAAGGTTAAGTTAATGTTTTGAAGAAAAGTGTTTTTAAATATCTATATTTTAGAGCTCTCTCTTGACAAAGATTTGCTTCTTGTGGAGCCAAAGATTAAGACAAACATGCTCCTCCTACATGTCCTGCTTAGCATTATTTTGCCTCTTGTATCATATTTTTCATCAGTCCCTTTAATAAGATAAAACAAGTGATAACCTGAAGACAGAACTCAGCAGGAGCATAAAATCTATACTAGAATTTGAACAAACAAACCAAAAAACCGTTAAAAAGACACCAAACCATTGACAGAACTCACAAACTGTCAAAAGAAAATCATTATAGTCATTTGGGATGATTCATGGAGCGCCTGCATGCACTTTTAAATAAGTGACTGTCCTGAAATGTACTGCAGAATACCAAGCGATGCCTCTTGTAGACTATGAAGGCTGTGACATCCAAATACAACCAAAGATGCTTCATCTGGAGGAACCTTTGAACTGCAGCAGCTCTCGTCACCCTGTTCCAACATATTTTGCCCAGAAATAGAGACTTCACCTTGCTGTACGGCGTTTCTCTTTATTCTGGTAAGATAGGCTGCTGTTGCCTAAAGTATGTGTGGTAACATATCAGAACTGCATCACAAGCCTCTGTGCATTTATGCATGTTTGTATGTGTGTGCGTATGTGTGTGCATATGCGTATGTGTGTGTGTGTGTGTGTGTGTGTGACTGGACTCTAGTTAAATCAAAGCTGCCTCTGTGCTTGCTCTCTGAATCCCCCGTTGGTGAAAACTCAGTTTGTCTGGGAGCAAAAAGAGACCAGTGAATTATTAAAGCCTGCTGAAGCTTCACTCATAGAGAACCAGTAGACCATTGAGACACCACAACACACACACAAACGCACACACACACTCCCACACAGTCCAGTCCAGTGTAATACCCACAGGGTACCATACTTGCAATCGCTACACATGAAGAATGTTGACTGCTCATGCTGAGCAAAGCTGGTGGATTTCACTGTTTGCAACTGCAGATGGACTTCGCTAGTCTTTCAAACATCCAGCTATAGGCTACTATTACTACAGCTCACTACAGCAGGAAGAAAAATCATCCCACCTGCCGCGCAGCATTTGCAGCTTGTAATCTGAACCCAACTCCAAGAGTCAGACCTGTTTTATGGAGAAGAGCTGAAGCTGCACTCTAAAACCCTTCAAAGATTCATTCTGATGGCATTTCTGCTTTATGAGATAAACAGTGAAAATTATGTAACAGACCAAAGAGTCCCAGGTTGCACATTAGCTCTATTATAATTGAAACAAGACAAACTAGTGCTAGCAGTTAGTTGTTTGAATGTAAAATAACACATTGCATCGGGGTAATAGAATAGAAATAGAAATAATAGAAAGGTGATGCTTGGAGATTTAATAGACATAAACTATGCACCTTAGAATAAACTGTATGTGAAAAAGCCAGAAGAAACTGATCTCCGGCTCCTGTCAGTCTCTGCCTCTTTCCGCACTGATGTGCCTGACTTGCTCTTTATAGCTGTGTTCAAAATGTGTGCTGTCATAATATGACATGAGACATGGGGATCAAAAGTGATTTTTTTGTTTGTCTCTCATAATATTTTGACATGATTTTACATTTTGTTTTACAGGACTTGTGGTTTATTGGCTAATTTTGCTTCACTCTCTTGAGAGAAATAAGGCATATTTCATGACACAATTTTGATTTTTAGCATCGGCATTCTTCTTAGAGCTACTAACACTTGTTTGCCCACAGAGTCCTAATAAGATGTGTGTTTTAATGGGTGATGTTGCATTTATATATCTTAGATTTGTGATCAACTATTTGATGTTTTTTTTATTATTAAGTAGTACTCTTGTACCTGATTTCTTCTATTTCCTGGAATAACATTTGTTCATTCTGATAGACTAGGCTTCTATGCACTTTAAACATCTGTGTGGATAAAATGCTCTCTATAATTATTTTTTTTGTACAATTTTCCAATTAAGAAAAAGTGAGTGCAGAGAGTGAATAAAGTCATGGTTTGCTGTGCTCACTGTTTTAATTAACCTGCAAAATGGAGCTCGTATCATGGATTTAAGGTAGAAACATGAAGACATTTATGCCACCTACATGATCCAGTGATTGGGTTTTCCCTCTAATTGCTGGCTACATAACTATTACCATAAACATGGTCCATTTAAACATTCTAATAGATACATCTGCTATTTACCCTCCAGCTGGATTGCAGGCTGAAAATGCAAAGCTGTCACCCATACTGTTTTAAATTAAGCTAATCTATGGACCATACACTGTAACTTACATCTGAGATAAGTATGAGCCTTCAAACCTGAAATTTTAACCATCCAGTGTGTTGACATGATATAAAAATTTTAGCAGTAAACAACATTGTGTGCTAAGACTCCATTTCTCTGTTCCTGCTCTTAAAGTAGAGCACAAGTAAAGCACACTAACACTGACCCATGGCCAGTATAGTGTTGTTACAATGTTTTTTTTAATAGTGTTAGTGATAAGCAGAGCTTCCCATAGTGGGATTAATTAATCTCAAAAATGTTTACCAAAACTACCTTTAAAACGGTTCAAACCTTCAGACAGTCATTGCAGTGACAAATGCCACCAATCTGCTAATTCAGGAAGGTTAAAACAAATGCATTCAATTATATGCTAACGTTATTTGATCAAGCTCTAGTGTATGGTAATTGTCAAAGTCCTTCAAGCCACCAGGTACACCAGTTTCTTCTCTGCCTTTCGCCATAATTTTCTAGTCAAAGGAGATTGCAGCTAATCTATTCATGCGAGCCACGGGCAAGTTGCTGCATTATCTGCTGCGTGTGGCAGTCTCCACCGACTGCTGCTAGTCAAGCTGGCATTCATTATCAAGCAGGTAATAACACAGAGCACTGGGTCTAACTCAACCGGCAGTGGACTCATTAATATAAACAGGACCCTAAACCCAAACTCAATTTACTTGAAAGCCTCTTCGGAGATGGAGGTGGAGGGGGGGTTTCAGTGAAGAGTCTTTGCCTGAGTGTGTGTTAGTGTGTGTGTTAGCGTGCATGTGCGTCCACGTGTGTCTCTAAGAAAGGTATTAATCATCCCTCTCCCACAGCCCAGCACACCAACACACAAACAGTTCCGAGCATGTGTGCGTGTGCATTACAAAGCTCCAATTAGATAGCTGATCAGTGGTGTATTCTTAAGTAGTCACTCATCTCTTTTCCCTCCCCTCCCCCACTCATATCTCTGCCATTAATGAGTCCAATTAGCACATGCAAATATTTACTTCTAACTAGCATTTGTGATTTATCACACTGTTCACTCTTTTTAAACAAACAGTCTGAGTCATTTGTGTGTACGTGTATGCGCGCACATGTGTGTGTGTGTTTTTTTTTTTCCTGTTTATTCATGAAGGCACGTCAGCTCATTAGGCCCTCCTGTAGAGTAAGATCATCAGCAATGCGGGGACAGGACTCAAAAGACGGCGTAAAGAGGAGGAGAAGGAACATCGCATTAGTCCTCCACTGCAATATGCAGGCACACATACTCTCCCATGTATCAGTCATTGATTTAGGGTGTGCGACTGTAATGGGTACCACTCCACCACCATCAGATTAATGACACCCAGACATTGCAGAAGGCACTGGGAGGAGGGGGGGATTAAATAGAGGGAAACAGAGAGAGATGCTCTTTTTCTGGAGATATTGCTGAGAGGTACTTAAATGTGCTGCACATAGCATTTTAAAATATCAATACATCATTGGCAAGTGTGTTATGATACCTTGGTTACATTCTTGTACATAAACGGCTGCTATTATGAAAACCAGTGTTTTTCAAAATAAGACAAAATTTACTTTAAATTTCCGCCTTTGCCTGTGTTGTGAAGTTTTCCATTTACTAACATAATGTTCTTTCACTCATGTACTGTAGTAATGTCCCTCATGCAAACATGTTTCTCAAGGTGGTGAACCTTTACCCTTTTTATACTATATCATGAAATTGATAAAGTTTTGGCAGTTAATAATGGAGGAAGTATCTTACAGAAGTAGACATATTTCAGGCAGGCTGAAGAAAGCAGGGTCATGACTGAAGTCACACTTGATTGATTGCCAGCCTTCTTGATTTGAAACAGGAAGGATTATATTCATGGCAGGAGAGTTATGGACACATATTTGAGTCTAACTCAACAGACACTGAGTGGCACTGGGTTAAAGACTCAGTATCTATAGATTCAAGATTTATCACAAGCCTCGATTAGTAACACAGTCAACTGTTACCATTGAACCTGTTCACCTGCTGCACGTTCCGAACACTGCTATTTTTATAACCTTCCACAACTTTCGCAGTCTTTTGTTGACTCTGTTCCTAATATTTTGCTGGCATCAAAATCCAAATAAGCATGAGTTTGCAAAGAAATAATAAAGCTAATGAGTTAAAATATCAAAATACTGAATAAGATGTCTGTGTAAAGTCTTGTAACAAGTATATGTCAAAAAGGATTCTGTTTCATTGTACACTGCATCCCATCTTTTTGAAAACTAGGTTAAAAAAGGTCGTGATATCTTTGCTTCTTATTCAACACAGACGCAAAGACAAGTAGCTATGATGCAAGTTGCACTGATATCGTCTTTGTCTTACTCTTTCCTGCATAATTTGTGTGCACCTGGATGATTAAAAAGTCCATTAGGCAGCACATTTAGAGCTGAATCTTCCTTGAAATTATCCTCCTTGAGAGCTTTATGTTACTGTATTGTTAATGTTAGGATCACGACAGTAAAAAAAGCAGTTACAAAAAGCTCTGTTAGTTTCTCTTTTAAGCTTTATGCCATTGTTGCTAACCTTCATAATCAGAGTAATGAATCAAGTGACTTGCAGTACTGTCAACCAAAAATATGTAAGAAATGAGTAAAACTTCATAGAAGACCTTTAATCATAAAGAAAACACCAGCCATAAATATAATGGTACAGTATATATGTGATTTTGCATTAATGTATTTGTGTTATTTAATCTGAAGGCTTTGGCAGAATAACCTGCTCTGTTTATTCACCTGAGAGTCAGCAGCTAATGGAGGAAAAGGAGCTGCATGGGTCGAAGTGCATATGTGTTTATACATACATGCCTCTGTGAGTGGGTGTGTGTTACTGCTCATTCTTTCTCATACTTTGATTAGCCATGTAGAAAGCTGCTCCGTGAGCTTTAAAGGTAACAGCAGAGGAGAAGTGCAAGAAGAGCAAGAACACTGGAGGAGGAGTGAAGTTAATCTGTAAAATGAAAAGACTTAGCAATGTTACTTGAATAATGTATATAATAAAAGGCATACAGTCACGTGTTTATTAGCACATTAGGGCTCAGTGACATGGTAAAAAATACAATCACAATGATCTTTTCCTTCTTGAATAACATCCTTATGTATGACAAAATTAAATTATGCCAGTTTGGAGAGTAGCTTAATAATGACTGAAGCCAAAAGAAACCAGAGGGTTTGTCAGTTAAACTTTAGAATTTAGCTTATTAACATAAAAAGGAAAAATATGTTATAAACATGTATCTATGCAACCATGACTTAGTTTAGAATATATGTTGTGATATAAAGTTATCTAATGAAATATCATGTAAACTTTTAACTTGCAAAAGCTTTTTTGCCTTTTGAAAAATAAACCTCTCCTGTTTTTGACTACATACAGTTTCTCAATTAACTGCTATGTTAAAGTTGTAGTGCCTTAAAAAAAGAAAGTTTTAACATTTATAACTGTAGTTTTGCTTATTGTAGTAAAAAACTCTGTTATTGATTAAATCAAATTTATAGCTGCAGACTGAGTGAGAAATAACTGAGTGATAGTTTCGTGAAACTCAGGTGTTTTTTGTTCCAGATGCCCTGAAAAATTTTTCAGAAGTCAAATGGCTGATTGGTTCATTAGAGGTCAGAAATGAAAGTGCTAAAATGCTAAAAAAGAAAAAAAAAAAGGCAAAAAAAATCAGGACATACGACAGCCACATAGAATTTTTACAAGTCTGGAAATCCAAAACTTGTCATTCAAAGGCTTATAACTAATAAAACATCAGAGATTCAAAAAGATTACTGAATGTGTGAGTTCTCTTGTGTGTTCACAACAGAACAAACAAATGAATAACACTCTGATAAACACTTATTCTAAGAGGTAAATTTTCATAATTACATTATTTTGCCAGAGGATTATCATGTAGGAGGACAGAATCCTGTAAGTGTGACTCAACTAACATTTTGTTTTAACCTGGAAATCCCCTCAGATTTTAATGCCTCTTTTATAAAGCGTAACCAAACGCCTTTGTAGAATCTCTCCTTGTGTTCTTTGAGTGTGTGCAGTGCGTGAATGACTCTGCAAAGGCTCCATCAGCAGAGATTGAGATGGCCGGCAACATTTACACTTTGATCTCCAAAGCTGCGCTCGCTTAGTGCTTACTTCACAAATACCAAACCAGAGGGAGAATTTTTTTTCAATTATTTCTCAGCTTCAGCGTTTCAGCGCTGCACCTCATCCACTTCCTCACCCATCCGTCCCCTCAACTCACCCCTCTCCCTTTTCTGTCGCTCAGCAACCATCCGTAATTAATGAGCTTTTACAGTTAGATCTGATCTGCCTCAGGATTGGACACGTCTGATAAGCCAAATGGAATATACACACAGGCCTGCCCCTCTCTGCTCAGCACTGCCTGGAAATATAATTACTTGAGAATGAAAACACACACACTTACACACTTACACACACACACACACGCACACAAGTTTGAGAACTATCCTTGTTAGGACTTTGCATTGACTTCCATCCATTCATTCACAGCCTAACTCTAACCTCAACCTTGACAATAACTAATTCAGACGAAATCCCAACCTGAAAGTAACATCCATTCACACTTTAACTCCCAACCAGGACCTCAGCAATGATGTTTTGCCTCATTAGGACCAACTTTAGGTCCCAATGTGCACTGCCGGTCCCCACAGAGTTGGCGATTATACCACAAAGGTCCTCAATAGGTAACAAAAATGCAAACACACACACTAAGACACACACATAACTGAGTAAGCCAGGTTAATACCAATCTTTTTCCTCTTCTCTGCACTAATTAGAAATGTACTGACGAGTCATTTGTTTGGAAGTTGGATGCGCTGTGCACTTGTTGTCGTCATTCAGGGACTGAAACTTAGATAATTAAATCTATTTAATGATACGCTTAAGTGAGCGTATGTGTTTATGTTAATGACATGCTCTGATGCTCTTAATGAGCATGTGACAGTGGCGGGGAGACAGAACATCACATCCACATCACTCAGCCAGTCATTACTTATTAAAGTAATCTATCTCCTCTCTGCCAAATGACAGTTAACACGCTCGCTTATCAATCTGCCCCCATGGCCGCACTTAGACAGCTGTCAATAGTCCGTGGTCCCTTACAACATTTTCATCACCCGGAAACAGAGGGAAGCTGCATTTATGACAAAACTAATTTCCTACATGCAATGATGTTTTAATACCCATGTGAGTCCTCGTGTATTGAAATCTGTGGGAAGCCCTGATGTATCTGCTCTGCAGTGGAGAATGATGCAGGTGAGCATGTACAGGCATAAGAACATCCCATACAGGCGCACTCATTCTGTGTGGAGTGAAGCAGCACAGTCAGGTTTATTGCTGTGGTCATAGCAACAGCCATGAGTAGAGAGATGGAGATGACAATTTTTTTTTTTTTTTTTTTTTTTTTTTATTGGTGTTGCAATGAATGTCATTGTTGAGATGTTAAGGAAGGAGAGCGAGGGATTAAAATGAAGTCAGAGG
>JAQMCX010000046.1:6833921-6852377 GCA_029814765.1 Acanthurus leucopareius
TTCGCTTTTTTTCGGTGTGTTTGGCTTTAATACGTGTTGTCTTCCGTTCTAAAATTTTTTTTTTTTTTTTTTTTTTTTTTTTAGTGGTGATGCACTGAATGTCCTTGTTCAGATGAGAGAGAAGGAGAGCGAGGGATGAAAATGCAGTCAGAGAGAGAGAGGAGGGAGTGGTGTGTGGAGGGCTGAGAGAGATTTTAGAGAAGAACAAGTGAAGATTTTCTTTCGTATTATTTTAGCTGTTTGACTACAAAACAGCAAATCTGTGACAAACTCTGTTTGAGATTATCATTTTTTTGCCTCTCTTCCTCCTTTGAACAGCAGCTTTATCCACCATTGATGTTAAGTATGAAGCCACAAGATTAGATCAACTCAACAACAGAGGAGTAGTAACATTTTTCTACTACTAATTAGTTTTAATTACAAGTAGAAATCTCCATGCTGTAAACATGTTACTCTCCAGGTTTTATGATAATGATTTTTCAACTCCTCTCCAGTGTAACACTGTCAGTTACAGTTACTATAGTCACTTATTTCCTACGATGCTCTTTTCTCCCAATGGATGATGCTGCACTTGACTTTCCCTCCCACTTTTAATGTGTTCATCCCTTCTCTATTCCTGTGTGTGTCTGTGGTTAATGTGTATGTGTGTATGTGTGTTGAGGAGGGCTGAATAAGCCTGCCTTTGTCAGGGCATTAGGTTTGGAGAGGATGAATTCATTAAATGATGGCGGCATGTGGATTTGGATTCATGTGAATGCCACCGCCCCTCTTCCATTTCTGTCTCCCTTGCTGTCATAAGTGCACATTTATGTGGTCTGTATGCACTTTGAATGTTGAAGGGTCAGTTCACACAAATTGCCAAAAACGTTTTGTTAGTTATTGTGTGTGTGTGTGTGTGTGTGTGTATCTATTCATGCAGATCCTTTTAGATTTATATATGGAGGTTTTGCTGCGAACAGGGACCATTTTTTTAGTTTAAAGTTTTTCTGATAGATTGAAACTTTTCTAAAAAATGAATTTTGTATCATCAAACCATTAGGACAGTAGTCTTAATGAACCATTATGTGCCATAATGGTTTCTTCCTCCTTCCTCATATAGAGCAGAAGAATACATCAGACCCAAAGAGATGCTTGTCTTGCAGCCAAAATGAACATCAAATGCAAAAGAATTTAGCATGCAAGATATTCAGTTTGTAGTTGCATGCTGATATTTTAAAGCAATAAAATGTGCTTTTCTTGGTCCCTGTGAAGCTCAATTTTAACCCATCTGGATAAAAACAGACATGCAACTCAGAGAGAGTGAGTTACATTTGTTAAAAAAAGGGATGTTAGCCTGCAAATTAGCTACAACATCCTTAAGTCTTGTTCTTAAGTCGTTTCTCTGAGCTGAAGTGAAGCACGAGAACTTGGAGTGATGTATAGTTTCAGTCAGGAGACGTTGACAGAGAGGATTCTGCTATTAGGTGGAATGTGGTAACCGAGAGAAGGGAGGAGGGGGGAAGAGGCAGAGCGAAAGCAAGGCAGGCAGGCAGGGGAGGGGAGGGGGGCTAGGTTGCTGACTCGGAGCTTTGCGGCGGTGAGCTTTGAGCTAGCGCCTCTCTGAGCTCTCTGGCTGTGTGCGTCTGAAGGCTGCTGTGGTGCAGACGGTAGCCTAGACACGTTTGCCTCCCACCACCACTTCCACACAGCTCAGTCAGCTGGCAGCTCCGGTGTGTTTCAGCTGCAGTTAGGGCTCTACAGTCTGTAGAGTGTCTCTGTCTGAAGCTGAGGATTTCCTGCCCCCCTTGCAAGGATTCTCTCTCTCTCTCTGTCTCTCTCTCTCTTTCTCTCTCTCTCTCTTTCTGGCCAAAGCAGAGAGAGAAAAAAAAGAGAGGGACAGAGTGTAAGAGGAGAGGAAGAGGAAGACGGGAGGAGGAAGAGCAACAGTGGGCCGGCAGTGACCTTCGTGGTGTGGTGGCAAAGCAGAGGAGGAGGAACGGGGCGTAGGATCCATCAGGTGTGTGTCAGCACTTAAAAGGATGAATGAGAAAGAGTGTGAGAGAGATTCTGTCATTGGCTTGAATTTGTTCTAAAGAGACTGTGCATGTCAGAGTAGAAAACATGCTTTATATGGAGTAAAGAAACATGTCAGAGAGGGAACTTTAATGCAAAGCCACATGTCATTTCACACTGTGATTCAGTGAGTGTTTTAAGTTGAAGTGCAGCGCTGAGGGAGAAGTGCACGAGAAGAAGATAAGAACTGAGAGAGATATTCTTCTGTGACATGTTGTAGATGGATACATCCTCTCAGAAGCCAGATATAGAGATTCTGATATACATAGAGAGGATAATATAAATAGGGAATACTGGAGATAGATGGAGCAGAGGGGGAGAGAGGGAGATGTATGTTGTGCCAGGCAAAGCTCAGCAAGGATGACAGACATGTTTGGTTGTGTGTTTTCTTACTGGCTTGGACTCCGCTAGCGAGAAAAGCGTCTGAATCAGAGTATCAATCACTGTGGGCTGGGCGCTGCCTCAAGGCTGCAGGCTGGAGGAGCGTGCTGGTGCAGCTCTTCGGGAGCATCTGTGTCTTTTTAATATGTAATTTTTTTCCCCCTCTTTCTGAGAAGATATCAGAGTGTGAGTGCATTATGCTTTTTATTGGCACTGATGAACTGGAGTCCTCTTTTTAAGAAAAAGAAACATTTGTGTTTGAGTCAGCTGGCCCCTCATGCAGGGTGCAAATTGCAGGCTTTTGTGCAATGTTCTGCACATCTACATTTGGATGTATTAAAAGCCCTAACACCTGAAACACAGGTTCCCTATAGAAATTGCAGCCAATTGACAAGATACAGACCATTTTGATTTAAACTTTTCAAATCTGCAGGAGGATTTTGCAGGGAAGGTTAAATTTAAGACTGTCCCTCAGCCAGAAGGCCTGGATTCAGTCTTAAATGATCAAAAATATTATTTATTCTGCTGAAGTGGCTTTGAGCAAGACTGGGAATCTCACCATCCGCAGGTGGTGCTCCTCGGTGCTCAACTTGCTGCCATTTTTGTGCCAATAGATGTGTTTTTCTGAAGGATACCTGAGCAGGAAGAACGCTGTCCAGTGGATGTTTGAAAATCTCACTTCAAAACCTCCCACAGTTTAACTATTTTTTTCAAGTGGTTTTTAAAAAAGTCATTTTGGACACTCACTGTTCAGTCTGCAAACCTAAAGGCATGAATGTGTTTGACACTAACAGTGAGGTAGAGCGCTGAAGGATGTGGGAGGATGAATGAACAAGAAAAATGGGAAAAGCAATTTAAATCTCTGAAGACAAAACATGCAAGTCATTACATCGACTCTGAGCAGATTGAAGGCCTCAGTGGATGTTTGTGCGTCCATATGTTTGTGCACATTTGTTTGCACAGCAACCAGAGCTGGAGATTGAGGCATAGAGGGAAATACTATGTGTGTATGTGTATGTGTGAGCGTAGTCAGTGTTTGATCTGCATGCTCTGAGGATGGTCTCTTCCTGAATCTGTCTGTCTCTGTCTTTTAATTTCCCGTTTTGCATCACTTTGTGAGGTAAGAAGTAGTCATTGACCTACTGAGTATAAAGCTCTACTTGGGCTAATCCATTCTGGACCCTGCGTGACTCAGCAGCAGACACACACACATATATACACACACATTTGATGGCTATTTGTAGTCTCGAGGTTTTTAAAATTCAGGTCTTGCCTCTGTATTGCTACAGTGCAGAATATTGACTGTGAATATTGGCACTGATATAGAGTGGATATGAGCCAGTAATATTACTTTGTTTGAAAATAACAAAAGTCTACTGAATCATACTGGCAGTTGTAATATCACACTGTTTGCTGTACTGCGTTTTCTGCGTACAAGTGTGTCTAAATGTGTGTACAGGTGCTGTGCAGCACTCATAACTTTCCACCCTCAATACAGCAGAGCATCATCTGTTCAACCATGAGGGGGGAAATCCAATTACATTCTCCTTATACTGTCTGCCAACAATAAGACAGGCTTTTTATATCTTTGATTTTACAAATCTATTTCAATCATCAAGTGGGCCAAATGTACCTAAAACGGCATGCATTTACTGTACTCATTTGGCTTGCAGCATGTCTGTGGGTTTGAGAACGGAAATGAGTGCATAAATGTGTGTGTTTCCAGCTTCAGGATTAGTGTGATATCCGTGTGGAGGTTAAGGCTTTTCCCTTGATAGATCCTGACAGAGAATTCCATTATCTAAGTAGGTGTTTGCTATATAGCCTCTATGGATGGAGTTTGGTATGAAGCACTGTATAGGTGTGTGAATGAGCAATATAAATGCACATATTTCTTGTACATGCTGCACGTGTGTATGAGTGTAAGTGCAGGCTATATAAATGCACATATTTATTGTATATCTGCAGCATGTATCTTGTCCTTTGGTGTCCTTTATTAAGGATGAAATGAGTGAATGAATGGAGGAGAGCATCTTTTCCTCCTTCATCCCTCTCTTCAGTGCTGCTTTGGTGCCATGATGACTTTAATGAAGGCTCATTTATCTTCATCTCAGCACAATCTCATCAGTTACAATGGGTTTGCAGCACCTCTGGAATAAGGATGAGTATGTGTGTGTGTGTTTAGGGACTGGTCATGTATGAGAACGGATGTTTGAATGTAGCCAGTGACCTGCTGACGTACCTGTTGAGTAAAAAATGAGAGGAAAGGGGTCACATTTGATACAAACGGACCGTGTTTTGTCGTGTTTGGTCAGCATCACGAGGGCAAACTTTCAGCGCAATCCTGGATCAATGAACATAGATTGCATTCAGAGGTCAGGTTAAGTAACCATCCGTTGGAGCTGTGGAGCCACCTCCTCGCCCTGCAGCTGTGAGCGAATGGAGGGAAGAGGAGAGGGCAGGCTGGGAGACAGACACACAGAGAAACAGAGGGATGTGTGTAGCGAGATAAAGGCTGAGTAATGTCATCATAGGCCCCATGTCCTCCAGGTCTGATTAAGAGCCTCTCTGAGCACTCCTAGACGCTGTGCTGTGATAGGCCAAGGTCACGGCGAATCACGGCGCAACGCTGCAAATTGATGCTTAACTCCGTCAGGAAACTGCGGAATCTAATTTGGCCAATGGGCTTCCTCTCCGCTTCAGATGAAGAGGACGATTCCTCTCGCCCTGGGGCCCTCTGAGGAAGTGTGTGTGTGTGTGTGTGTGTGTGTGTGTGTTAGTGTCTGCTGGCTTTCTGCCTGGTTGTATGCAAGTGTGCGTGCATGTCTGAATTAATTCTGCATGTGTTCTCACTGTGTGTAGATCTGTGTGTGCCTGTTTTTTATATAAATGTTTTTGCATTTGGTGTGTGTGTGCGTTCCTCTCTCTCTCATTCAGTTTGTGTGGCACAACCACACTTGTCAGTATGTGGTTAAGGAATGTGTTTGTAAGTGATTGGCAGGCTATGATATTAGTTTGGGATTAATAAGAGTGTAATAACTGGATGGCGTTTGCCTCCGGAGAGTGACTCCCAGGTAATCACATTTACTCAACACAATCACAGTGTCGCACGCCGCTGCCCGGGACAGGACCGCGATCTTTTTCATTTCCTCTTATGAATGTCATGAGCTCTAGTATGTGTGAAGCGTGTTGTTTGCGTGTTTATGTGTGTAATACTGTTGATGCTGTCTGGCAGCATGGTTATGAGTGCAGACTGCTGATTGTGTTTGTACTTTACAGTCTCATATGTTCATACATATGTGGTAGTTTGCAGATGTCAGAGTGTCAGAAAAAGGCTAAAAACACCTTAGTGTTCATTATTTATTTTCAATTTTAATACAATGCAAGTGATGATTTTAAATGTGTTTGTTGTCATTGTGTATTCTCAATGTGTATATATGTCTATGCCTTTGTGCAGTTGTCAAAATTGCTGTTATTTATGCCAATATTCACTTACAGAGTGAAGCATCACCTTTAACAGGTCTGACTGTGCAACAGAAAAAGTTTGGCCTCCATCCTAAAGAGAAGTTGAGAAAAAATGAGGGTGCAGCCACAAAGTGCACAGTCACTGTTTTTTTTTTTCCCAGACTAATTCAAGGGGCTGTTGTAAGTGAAATGCAATGCAGCAGAAACTCAAACATCAATTATGGTGATGGAGTATGGCAGCATCGGTTGTGTCGATGGAGACATATTTTGTTTGAGTGGAGGAAAGAGCAACACCTCAGGCACACCTTTTTATTTGTGCAGCAGATTTGCTCTTTTTCTGACTGGATTGATCATTTCTGTCCGTGCTGACAACAAACAAAGAAGGAGAGTCAGATGTTGTACATGAAAGTTGGATAACACAAAATCTTTCTTTAGTGTCGAGTCATCTAAATGATTAATACAGTGCTCACTGTTCTTATGCTATTGTGTCAGATTAGAGGAGAACTGTGGATTTTGGTCTCTAGGGCTGTACAAAATATCATATCTTGCATTCAAATCTTTGGAATGAAGTGTTGAATGTCTGTTATCGGCCTAAAAATGCTAATTTTTTGTTTGATTACTGGATAACCTGTGTTCATTTGCCTGAAACAGCCAAATAATGTATATTAGCAGTAGGCCAGCAAGAAACTGCAGACATTAAAGGCGTGTTTGTTTCCAGTTCAGATCTAAGCACCCACTAACCTCTGGTTCTTTCAGTTTTTCCCTCTCTTTTCTGTATGTTACTACTAAGTGTAGCTCACTACCTCTCCACTCCAACTCACTGCTTCAAGTAAAGCTAAGTCCACTAATAATCCAAAAGGTTAAAAAATAAACTCTGAGCTCTCCTCCCACCGTTAAATAACTCTTGATCAGAGCAAAATTCAGTGTGACTTAGAGTATTTATCCCTCCAAAAGCTCTGGTCTGCCCTCAGCTCTCTCCTCCAGAGCTCCTCGTCTCTGAGCTGATTTCTGTCCCTCAGCTCTGCTTTAAGGAGCCTCCAAAACTGCAAAACTGTGCAATTCAAATGGTTTCGAGTCAAATGTCAATGATATGAATACATCTACAAAGCCTCTAACTGTTTATTACAACTCTTTAGTTGTTTACCTGCTCTGTTCATGCTGCTCTTTAGTCACAATCTTAATAATTTTGCTCTCCATTTAGACAAGTGATGCAAAATGTGAGGAATTTGGCTTAGTCATTTTTTTTATAATAGTGCCTTGTCAACAGAATTTTCAACAACCTTAATGTTTTCTATTTATCATTTTAGGTTACAAGATTATTACACAGTGTGGACATGTTAACATTGTTGTTTTGTCTGAACAGCAGTCAAAAAACCCACAAATATTATTGTACTTAAAACAGTACAAAAACATTGAAATGACCAAAATGCTCAAAAAGCTGGAAACCAGGGAACCTTTTGGCATGTTTGATTGTGATACATGACCTCAACAAATAATTATAATTACAGTTGCTGACTGATTTTTATATGCTTTGCCTCACTGATCAATAGATTCATTTTCTTGTCTGTTACCAAATAGGTACCACATGGGATACGTTTAGCCAAACATCGGTAAAGGGACTGAGGTCATTCAAGTCTATACAATACAAGTAATAAAAATAAAAGGTAAAAAGACAAAGAGAGTGAAGGATCTTCTATCAGGAGGTTTAAAAATGGGTGAGTCTTCAGTGGTGCAGCAGTGGACAAAAAAGGGGGGAGGCAGCAGGTAAGGAGAGAACAGTGGGGGGATGGGTTGGGGTGGGGTGGGGTGGGGGGAGACCAGTGTAACAATATGGCTGAGCTGGTGGATCGATAATATACTCTCTGATCCATAACATATTAATAGGAGGGAATACATTATTACTGTTAAGAGATGTCAGGTGGACAGGGCAAAGACACACACACACACATGCACACACACACCTCTGAGAGCTGGGGAATTTTCAGCAGAGCAAAGGTGATGGACACAACACTGCATGTAGGCACCATGCCAAAGAAAGGCTCTCCTGCTCTCTCTCCTCCTCTCCAATTCTTAACCTTAGGAACCTCCATCTCCTCTCCTCCTCGTCCTCCTCCTCCTCCTCCTCCTCCATCAGATGTCCCCCCCCCCCCACTGTCCATTTCATTTCCTGTCTTAATATCCTGATTGAAGTGGTCAGCTTTCTCTGTTGTGGTTAATGAGCAGCAGGTGTCTGAGTGCAGCTCGCTCGACCATGACTGGGACTTGGGGACCAACTCACAGCAGAGCAGCTTCTTTATCAGCCTGGAAACGAGGGAAGAGCCTGCAGTCCAGCCTCTTTAAGCATTTTAATGGCTTTTCATTATTGCTGATAGTGAAGAGTGGAATACAATGGAGAGAGACGGTGGTGTCCTTAGATGTGGCACTTTTAAAGTGTGATATGAAAATATTGTTGCATGGTTCTTCTCTGTGTTTTCAGTAGTTAAACTTGAAACCGTTTTCAGAAAAAAATTGTAAATTATCACATTTTTTTGCCTGTTATTGCAGAATCCCTTAACATTAAAGCAAAGGGCCTTTATTGATACAGAAATGTACTAAACTGAGTTTCAACCACAATTTTAAACCACACAATGTTGTTCTACACATCAGCGGTGTACACTTTTATGTGTGTGTGTGTTTCTTTCTGTCTCACTGCAGTGTGTGAGATGTCCATTAGAATGCAATGCAATATAGTGCAGCAGTTTATGTGCTTTGAATACACAACTACACCAAGTAGATACACAGACAGAGGAAGAAAAAACCAAACTGGTACGTTGTGAGTGTAATGATGCATCTCCATAATCTTTTTATTTTTTCACTCAGCTCTCTGCATTATTACTGAAACAATGATGCAGCAACCTCAGCTGAAAGTCTTGCCATGATTTAATGACCACACAATATATATAAGAGATTTTTTTTGTCTCATGCAGGGTTGCAGTGGTTTAACATTTATATGCTACGATAACCATCTCAGTCCTTCGGCTCCACATGCTCTTTATTACAGCCACCTCCTCGATCCACTGGAGTGGCTTTTTTTATGAACCGACTGACAGACTGGCTGGCTGGCTGGCTGGCTGGCTGGCTGGTAAGCCCACTGATGCTGTTTAAAGCACCATCAAAGGGAAACAAAGAAATAATGGGAGTCAATGCAAAAACCCCACTTTTAAATCAAAGTAGAGAGAGAGACTTACAAAGAGAGTGAGATGTGGGTCTAAGATGATGGAGGATCAACTGCTGGTGAACTGTGAGGCTTTGATAGACTTAAGTACTGTGGTCATGATGACAGAGGAACATGTGTGGATCTGAAAACAGAAAAAAAAATGATGTAATTTCTATTTTGAATACTTGTTTAAACTGATAAGATAATTACATACATACATTTAAGAAGAAACATGACTACATAGTAAAAAAAACACTGTTTTTTGTTGGTTGTGGGGTTATCAGGTATGCAGTAAGACAGCATCTTTTTTAATGTATATATGTATTTTTCGCATAGCCTCGATTTATAGATAAGGTATCAGTTATACCTCATACACATCATGCTTTATAGTACTCCCTAAGACAAGGCACATCTAGAATACTGTGTCTGTGTGTGTCTGCAGGCCTGCATGTGGGGATGTTGATGTGTCTGTGTGCTGTAGAAAAAAGGGTGAAGAGGGGAGCAAACTAGTTATCAGTGGTCCTCACCTCAAAACCCAATGATGTGCCCTTGAGAAATTCATTTGACCTCAGCTGTGCTCCAGCGAGCAGCAGACTGACTGTACATACAGAGCACATCAACATTTGTCTGTGTGTACATACAGCCCTTAAAAAACACACTCTACCACATAACGGCTAAGGATATCACTGATAGTAAAAGGTGTGTTTAGATGGTGCATATCAGCAAGGAACAAGTATAAAAATAAATGAAAATTGAAAGGACATGCTGTTCTATGAGCTCCAAGCTTTTCAGGATCTCACACCCCTGATTTGATTAGCTGAGTGGTACATTATTATTTTTTTGTCAGGTGAAGGCTGGTGAAGTGCTAATGGATGGCTGCCATTTCTTCTGAAGAAACACATCCATAAAGGGTCAGTGAAGTTTCCAGCCTACAATGTTTAAGTCCCAGTGGTACAAAGAGGCTTGGGCCCTCCATCTTTATGTTTACAGCTAAAAATAGTGCAGGTTTATCACCATCACATGGTCCCCTGGGTGTTTGTAGAAAGTGAGCGAGGGGTTGGAGAAATGGACACCGCATCCTGTATCCGACTTCAAGTCCGTGTATTTATCTTTGAGCCACAGCTGAGCTTAAACTGGGACGAAGGGGAAGAGAAACTCTGGACGGTGGGAAAGAGGCGGGCGAGAGGGAGCACACACACACGCACACACACACACAGGACTGATGCCAGGCTGCTGGCATCAGGTTTCAAACTCTGCCCGGCATACAGCAGGTCCATATGCAGGGAAGTGTTGTGTATGTTGGTGAGTGTGTTTAGTTTAATGCTTTTCTCTCGCACATAGTTGAACTGTTGATGTCAAAATCAGATTGATGCAGTTTCCCTCTTTTTTTCTTGAGTCCTCCTTCTTCCTCCCTTCCCCTCCTTCGTCTCCCTCTCTCCTCTCTCTCTCTCCGCAGGGTGAGTGAGGCGAGGCCAGATGAGTTGCTATGTCAGAGGGAATGCAGCAGTAAGGAAGGCGAAGCTTTATTTCTCAGTGAAAGGTGTATTTTTCTCCTGTCAACAGCCACGGCTGCATCAGCCTCTCCTTGACTTCCCCCTCCTCCCAATCTCCATCTTCTTTTTTTCCCTTACATTTCTCCTGCTCCTTTCTATCTTTGCCTCCCCCCTTTTCTCACTCTCTCTTTCTCTCTCTCTCTCTGCCTCCTATCTGGAGCTGTACAGAGGACAGATTGAGGATATTATTTTTCTTCCACTGAGTTTTTCTGCTATGCGATGATACTGAAGGTCCCATTCTGCTCCTGTGTCCAAGATAAATCAAAAACATTTTTCTACAGCTGCAATCAATGCCCTAGCACTTTTTCAACAGCACTGCCTTTTCCCCCTCTCTCTCTCTCTCACACACACATATCCACACATGCACACACTCTCACACATAAACACACACTTTCTCTTCTCTGTTTCCTCCTGAGGTGATGGTTCTCTCTTGAACGCTGACATTAGATAGCCTCCCTCCAGCAGTCCACTCCTCTGGGAGGGATTTGCATCTTATTTGCATCTCATTACAGATTTAATAGAGCAAACTGTGCTCCATCCTAAGTAAAAATGACAAGGGGGGGTGGGAAAGGTGAAGATAGCTGGGAAGAGTCAGTCTGCCAGTGACTGCTCGTGCCCCCCAGCAGCTGTTACTGCGTAGCCCCCCGACTCTCACCCTGCTATGTGGCTCTGCAATTAAGCATATTCTTGAAAAGTGTAAAATAATGTCAAATATTTTAGAGGGCGTGAAAGGAAGTGGAACACATTCTGTTTCAGTGGTAAGAATTCTTAATCACATTTACTTTTACAATAACATAAACTACAAAGAACTCAGACCTACAACAAAGTTTAGCTCAAAGAAACATCTGGTTTGTTTGATTTGTCCAGCCAGGGATCCTGAAAAAGTAAAAAATAATGTAATTATCTCTTTCATATTTCTACTTTAGTCAGCTTTTAGTTTGTATGTCAAAATCCTCACTGGATGCACAAGTAAAAACCTGATCTTCTTCACAGATAATTGTGAGATATAATTATCTTTTTAAAAGCACAGACCCTTGGATTGTTATTCCTGGAAGGTAATCATGGTGTTGGTCTCTGTTGTACACAAAAAAGTGGAACATATTGCTATTTAAAGACAGGAAAAAGGGCCAGTTGGCCAACTTGAAGAGGTTGTGCTTGTTGTTTTGTAAAGTAACAGTTAAACTCAACATCATCAAGTTTTTGGACTGAAATCAGGCAATTTGTGAGCAACATGAATGGACAGGGAGTCTAACGGTGCTGACATCATTAAACAGTAGAGATTACAGGGAAAAAAGTTTTTGAAAAGTTTAGTATTTTCCTGGTTTTAAAGGCTTTTGTCAGTTAAATGATAAAGTTTTCTGAACTCACCAGATTGTTAGCCTTTACCCACTTAGTCATAAAGTGATGATTATTAATCTAATTATAATTATTCTAAGAGTTTTTGAAATAATCAGTAGTTAGCCCTGTAATATTCACTGAGTTATTTAGCAAAAATGTTTTTGACTTTGTCCATCTTGTCTAGTTATGACGTTATATTTTTTAAACCCTGTCATTATTTTATTGTGATCACAGTCTTTTTTAATACAAATGCTTTTGATCTAACATGTGGCTTAACTTACAACTGAACATGTAACCCTTTTCATCCTAGAAAATACTAAAATACACATTGTGTATAACCATTCAGTGCAAACATACAGAGATATGATTTTTGCTCCATATCACTCAGCCCTAAAGTTTAATTTGTGCACTGCAACACAGACAGATTTCATGTTAGCTGCAGTTTTAGAAATGCTAAGTTATTAATCATTGATATAGTTACTCATTCATCTTAAATCATAGATTTTCAACCCCAGGAACGAAACCCATACTGACAGGTTGCACTGAATGATAGAAGCCAGAGGAACAGCAGCTGGATGTCAGAACTTCATCTCTCCGTTGATCTCTGTTGAGAAATTCCTTGTGCTTTGCTCAAAGACACCTCAGCAAGCAAAGTGTTTGCTGACACAGAAGCAGGAGCCACACTTTCACATACAGCTAATGGGGCAGAAAATATGATTTGTTTATGTAAATTCATATCAGTCAGTGTGTGACAATCCTGAGATAAACCCTGGCATATCACACAGCCCTTTTTTAATTACCTTATTGTGCTGTCTCTCCTCAGCAGAGAACTCCTGGAAGGAAGAGGCTTTTTCAATTAGGACTCCCCCCCATCTGAGCTCCACTCTCTGCCACACGCTTTGTTATTGTGTGTGTGTGCGTGTGTGTGTGAATTATTTGGTAACCTTTCTAATTTCACACTTGTTAAGTTTTCATGTAAAAGGCAACATTTTAGAAGGAAGCCCTCAGGATGGGTGAATATCATTAGTGATTGTGTTCAAGTGTGTGTCCCTGTATGGGTTTGTGTGTAAGTCAGAGGATTGATGGTAAAAAGATAAGTAATGTGAAATAAAGGGCAGGTTTGAGTCTCTCAAGGCCTTTTGCTAGTCAGACTTTGACCTTGTTTACTTTTAGTTTTGGGTGATCAAGTCAGAAGTGAACAAATGTTAAATACAAATGTAAATGACCAACATGACACTATGTGATCTGATGCTCAAACTACCTTTTAGCCCAAGTTTTTTGCATCTGATGCATCCTGATGCTTCCTCAGAAAGGACAAAACAGGATGTTATCCATGTAGGATACAGTGTTTTTTCAGTTTATACTATTTTGCAAGTTGCAAACACTTCATCCCATTGTGTATTTTGGCAGTTGGAATGACATCCATACAACATGTTTATTAGTTCTTGGAATAAATTGGTTTTCTGAGATTACTGATGCAAATAAAAAATTGCTGGCTTGTCTTTTGACAGATTAACCCTTTAAGATCTGAAGAAATTTAACTTCTGTAATTTATATTTGTTTTTTCTTAACCTCTTTTAACAATCAGAATCAAGTGTCATTCATCATTTGATTCTGGAGAACCTTAAGTTTCAGCCTCGTCCATTTTGAAGCCAGAATTTTTTCATGTGCTTTGCTTTGATTAACTCAACCCCAACACTAACCCTAGGCCATTTACAGCCATTTCTTACAACATTACCCCACACAAACAAGACATATGTGATACCACTGAAAAGCTGAGGAACTGTGCTTTACAAGATTTTTAAAAGGCATCTTGATTGCAGTAGCATCTCAAAAGTTACTAAGCAGTTAAAACGATAGAAATTTTTTAGCCACCAGCGGCTGTTTAGGTCTTTGAGGATTAAGGTGATAACTGCGCTTGAGTCCTGCTGATCTTCTAGGAGAAGTAACACAGGCAGTAATGAAAACAGCTGGACAACAGAGAGATGCATGAATGATTAATGTGAATGTCTTTACTTCTCAGGTGATTATTTGTTCAGATCACTATAATGCATTTTAATACTAAGTGTTAACAGGGTCTTGAACACACATGCAAACACACAAACAGAATACTGCAGCATCCTGTTGAGGTGATCAGCCATTTGCTGTCATTTGCGGTCTCAGATGCACATACACTGTGCTGTGTGTGTTTCTGTGATGACGATTATGCCTTTTCTCTGTTTGTTTCTCTCACTCTCTCTCTCTCTCTCTCTCTCTCTCTCTCTCTCTCTCTCAGCATCTCTCTCAGCATCTCTCTCCTTCCCTCTCTAATTTATGTGTTGTTGTTGGGGCTGGTGCTGATAGGCCCAGAGATGGCATTTAGCTAAAGAGCAGAGAGGCTGTTAGCTTCTCCATTCATCTAATCAATCTCACTAATGAAACCACTGTCCTCTCCACAGACTCTTTCTTCCCTCTCTTCTCTCATCATTCTCTCTCCTCTCTCTCCCCTGCCCTCTACCCTCTCATCATTTGCTCTCCTTGTGCTTGTATCATGTTACTTTCTTGTGGCACACGGCTACCCATATTAATTTAACTTTCCTTCCTTCTTCCTTTCCTTCCCTCCTTGCCTCCTCTCTTCCTTCGTTCAGCTGCTCCAGATTCACCGCTGGTAGATTTGCTCCCAGTGAGGCAGCTTTTTCTGGTGTTTGCTTCCTCCATTTCAGCAAAACCCGTGTCTCCTCCCCTCCCTCAGCAGAATAGATGGTGGATTGACCCAGTTAGGGTGAGAATGGGTATTGTACTGGGAGTTTGTATATGTGCCAATTTTTGTGCAACAAGAATGTGTGTTTTTTCCACACGTGCACATCTTGGCTACATACATGCATGTGGATTTTTAAAGCTTGGGTTGGTAATTTTGGAGAGACCAGCAAGAGTAAGCTAGATTTTAAAAGTATTTAACCAGAAAAATCCCTTCCCCCCTTTTCAGGCCTTCCTCCAAAATCACTCCCACAAAACACAACATGTCTTTCCTGACTCCTGCTGAAGGACGAGCTAATGTTTGGGAGAGGAGCACCTCCTTGTTATTGCTAACTATGTCCAGCTAGCTTGTGTTTCATAAACACTGAACATTATCATAACAAACATAAACAACAAATATGACTATCAGTGTTAGCATGTTATTAGAACATTTTGACTGCACTTTTTCCGTCCTTCTTGGCAATTATTTTGACATAGTTTTAGCAATATTATGAAAGATATTGAAAGATAAGACTCCAGTCCTGCACAATGAGTGCATGGGTAGGGTGCACATGGGTGGGTGAGTGTGATGTAGAGAGGCAGGAACTCATCCAACTGTTTTTATTCAGATAAAAAGAATGATTGGATTGGTTTATTACAGGCCTGCAACAGCCACAGATACCAGGCTTTTTTCTTTTGTCTTATCACTTGATTTGCTTTTCCTCTGCAAATACATTATTTTCTCTATCAGGACACTTCAGACTTTATCTGGTATCAAGTTAAATTCCTACAGAAAAAAAAGAAAGCTGAGTCCAACTCATCCATTTTTAAAAGTTTGTTACTGTTTTTTCCCATAACTGTCTCTGATAGCTACTCTGTAATGTACTATAGCATGAAGTCCTGTTGCTATGGTTACTTCAAGTTTATTGTCGAATGCTGATTTAACATTGGGGTTAAAATTTCAACAGGATTTTGTTTCGATTTAACATCTGTCAGTCAATCAGAAATTAGAATTTTCCTCAGCCGTGAAGTAAGCGAGTACTAAAACATCGGGTTGTTTTTGGATTTCCTCTCAGACTCCCTTCCAGTTTGGATGTCAAAAAGTGTTGAAAACACATCGAGGGTAACGCTGGTGTACAGAGATGTGAAGTATAAACGGGGGAAAGTGAGTAAAATTGCTTAAAGGGATGAAATGCCAATGTTAATGCTCCGACTTTTTCTAGGCTCGGTGTTACAGCTGTTACTCTTTTTTCAGCCATACGCAAATTACACACCGATTACATTAGTTGCACTCTGCCCCCACTTGAATTTTCATTTCATTTTAGTTGAAATAAAACCCATTTAGTTCATTTTCGAGTATCAACGCCCATATTCATCAAACAACTTTAAACTGTAAATTACCAAGTGTGTTATTGATTAGTAGCTGGATTATGGATGTGAACTGAAAGTGTCTGATCTTTGCAGCAGCAGAAGAGTCGCAGCACAGAACGCTTATCGTGTGATGAGAACGAAATGAGTTTACCAGCAACATGCTGGCCCAAGAATTGTTGTCTAAACTGAAAGGAAAATTCCTACATTGGACAAGTAAAATTACTGTGAAAAGGAAATTAATTAAAGGGTTTCTGCCAGCGGAACAAGTGAAAAAATTAACTTGAGATGTGACATATGTAAACATTAACCCTTGCTTGTGAGGTGTCTGTATCTTATAATAAGTACAATGAGATGTTTTGACCATAAATTAGACAAATATACTAAGATTTAGGGGTTTTGAAGTGTATTTGGCAGTATTTTAGGCTTAAATTCAGTGCTAATAGGGAACCTGATCATTTTAATGAGGCAGTCTGTAAACTCTGTCTGATGAAGATGACTGCATCTGGAGACTCAACCTCTAATCCTACACACACATCTTCATGGGAGTGAGGCTGCCAGAAATGAGCCCAGAGGTGGAAGCTCGACCAGAGAGGCCAGACACTCAGCCATACAGATAAAAGGTAGTGCTGCAGATGTGAAGCGTCATATTGTTTCCAGTGCAATCTGTGACACCGGTGCATCAGAGTTGATTAAGCAGTGGGAAAAAATGTCCTCACTGTGGCTTGTCTGACTCTGTCTGAAGAGAGAGAGAGAGAGAGAGAGAGAGAGAGGGTGGGATTGGAGGAGGGGGAAATTGTCCTGGGGGGTCCCTCTGTTTTTTTCTCTTCACCACTTCATTCCAATATCTGTTTTGTGTGTGTCTGCGTAAGTGTGCGACTGCTCATGTGTGTGTATACATTACTGAGAGTGTGTGTTTGTGTGTAGCCTTGGGGTGTTGACGTGTGCTGGACAGAGACCCTACAGAGAGCCTTTGTGGTGAAGTCTTCCCTGCAGCAAGGTCGCCCCCCTCTTCACATACACACACACACACACACACACACACACACACTCACACACACATCCCTCGCTCCTCCATCAGTACATCTCTGTCCATATCTGTGCTGCATTTGTAGTTTTAATGCTTCTCTGTCACCATCTTTCTCACACACACACTCTCACATTCATACTCAGACAGAACACACGTGCTACATGAAATATTTTTTTGAAGGCAGGTCTCCAGTGAGGCCAGTGGCTGTAACTTCAGAATATAAAGTGGACTGTATGTCTGCCATGGTGTGTGTGCGTGTGTGTGTGTGTGTGTGTGTGTGTGTGTGTGTGTGTGTGTGTGCTTATGCATTTGTGTGTTGAACATATGGGACTCTGGGTAACATGCTGATTAAAATGTATAGATGTGCTGCCTTTTCATTGGAGGACAAACATGTCCCTTACCATGCATCACACAGACACTAACATATACTGCATGCACACACACACAAACATAAAGCTTATACATTTAAAATATGAAAAAATCATATACCACCTTGTGCTTGTTGTCCCTATGTCACACACTGTATATAATAGTATATAAACACACAAAACATTATTCTTTTTCAATAGCACACACACACAGGGACATTTTGTCCTTGCGGTGCTTTGATGTACACCCACCCGTGGCACTTTTAGTTAGCTGTGTGAGTTTGCGTGTGAGTTTGCGTGTGTGTGTGTGTGTGTGTGTGTGTGTGTGTGTGTAAACTGCAGGACAGTGATACCGTAATTCCCCAGCTCTCCCACTGTGAACAGAGGAGCCACATTGCCATGATTTTACCTTTGAGTCTTTAATACACACACATAACATTCGTGTTCACTCTCTCACCTACTCTATCTCATGTACAAACACACACACACTCTCACACACACATATCTTCCTCTCAGTTGGATGCACATCAATCATCGCTCCAGCCTCACCTGTCATTGTCTTTGTTGTTACTTATACAAACATCTTTTTCCTGGTCCACCGAGTCTAGACCCCAATCAGGATTTACATTCTCAGCATATCACCTTTTCGCTCCCAAACACACTCACTCCCACTGGAAATGAAAAAAACACACAACAGCAGCTTTTATTTAGTAGAAAGCGTAGAAGACACTGCTGCTGTACTCATTTATTTTATTTATTTTTCACTCAATTATCATAAAAATAATAATTTTTGAAATACAGAAGTGTAGTTTCTTTTTGATGAAGTTAAGTTGATTTGTGAATTAGATTGAATTTAGGAAGCAAGAATGTGAAATTGGGAAAAAGAAGTCGGAGGAAGGGACAGGTGAAGTGTATGTCTGTGTGTGTGTGTGTGTGTGTGTGTGTGTGTGTGTGTGTGTGTGTGTGTGTGTGTGTGTGTGTGTGTGTGTG
>JAQMCX010000046.1:6857441-6880743 GCA_029814765.1 Acanthurus leucopareius
AGCAGTTAAATCGGCTTATTTCCAACAGCCTCTGAAAACACCTCAGATGTGCGTTAATGAAAGAGCAAAAAAAAAGAAGGGATGAACACTCCTCTAATCCTAATTTGTGTCTTCTGCTGCTGCCCCCCCCACCCCCACCCCACCCCCACAGTCTCTGTCTGTCTCTCATTTTCCTCTCTGAGACGGTCAACTATCAAATTTGTACAAGCAACATTCATGTATAAATACAAATTTTGATTCACAAGTGGGCCGGTGGTTTGGAAATATTAATGATTTTTTTTTCTTCACACATCTTTTCCTGTTAAATTACTAATGTAAGCTGTGATTCTGGCTGTGCGCCTTGGTATTGTGGCCGGGGTATTAACAGTATTTTGGTGACTGTAGAGGCAAAGCTAAGGGTTTAAGCCACTGAGGTGCCGCTTCATGAATGACCTAATGGACACACTGATGATTCAAAGCCCAAGACCAACACTTACTCAGTCTATTTGTTTTTCCTGTTCAACTTCCTAGTGTCTGTCAAACAGAAACATATTTCTGATGATAAACAAATCATAAGTAAGGTCAAAAACCACAAATCCTGCAGCAACAAGCTGCTTCAGTGGTCAAAAACCTTCAGTGTTGCATCGGGAACAGCTGACCAGAAAAAGACTGGTTCCTATATATAGAACTGAGTGTTTTTTCACATAATGAGGCCTGATGCACTATGTGTAAAACTAATTATTTGACCAGTTATGTTATGGCTTCTACACTTACATTTGACTCCTGCATTTTGTAGAGCCTGAGGGCACATTCAGATTGATTTCTGCCCAACACCAGTTCTAAAACCGATACCATCTCAGCCCTCATCCTCTGGCCCTGCACTGGAATTTTACTCATTTATAAAAGCACCGAAAAATACAGTGTGCTGTCAATAAAGACAGAGGGAAAGAGAGAGAAAAATAGTGAATGCAGAGACACACACAAACACACACAGAAAGAGAAAGAGAGAGAGGCAAAATATAGACAAAGCTGTGGGGGTTGAACCATGTTGCTGCATTGTGAGCTTTAGGGCAGGCTTATATTTAATGGCTGGACTGGGACTAACTGAGCTGAATTGATAAGGGGGGTGTGCTCTGAACACTTATATGCCCACTAACATACATTTTTGTACAGGTGTGGTTGTGTGTTTCAGTGTGTGTGTGTGTGTGTGTGTGGGGCTCGTTATTAATTAGGTCATCTTGCAACCATTTCATGCCATCTTAACCCAGACTGGGTGGATGTGGGTTTGTAGGCTACGATTTCTAATATCATCGACGTTCGAGCGTTTGACATAATTTTGAAGCGATATGCTTATAAATCCTTCAGAGTGTAGTTGGAAGCAAATTGATATTTTGTAGTGATTTCTTTTTACGTCTTTAAACATAATTTTTGCGCTCTGTATTAATTTGGGAGGTTTAACATTTTTTTTGTGTGTCTCAGTGCACTTTTTTTTTTTAAATCAGAATTTATGCAGACACATGCAGAATATCAACCATGCCTCTCTCAAACATGCGGCCCCTGGTGTGTGTGCACCAGGGTAAATGTTGGCTTAGAATTAAAGGGCCGTTCCCCAGTGTGTTGAATCAGTCTGGTGCAGGATCAGCACAAGAGGTATCTGGTCCACGACCCCCCCCATCTCCATCCTTTCCTTCCCTTGTTCTTTTTCCCTGCTCCAGCTCATTAACCCCCCTGTTTTTTTCCATCTACCAAATCTTCCCCTCTTTACAAACTGGTATCAGTATGCATCTCTCATCTGTCATCAAAAATTCCTCTCCCCTTCCCCCCATCTCCAGACTGGATTGGTTCAGTCCATGTTAGCCTCAGCAGGGGACTGACTCCCCACAAATAAGGCCAACCATTCTGACATGAAAGGGTACAGCCTCAGAAGAACAAAGAGTGGTGTGTGTGCTGTGTGTGTACTGTACATGTATGTGTAAATATGTTGTGGATTTTTTGCACATTTGTGTGTCTGCTTGTTTTCGTTTCAACTGGCTCGTTTCAACTGGCTCGTTTCAGAGGGAGTGAAGTTGTGTATTTTTAATGTGCAGACATTTGTGAGTATTGAGAAGGATCTCATGCTTCACACTCTCATCTTCTTTGGCCTTGCATGACCACTTCAGGAATGTTACATGTGTGTGTGTTTATATGAGAGACGGGTGTATTAAACAGAGTTTTGGCAGAAAAGAGGATCAGTGTGAGTTGCGAGAAAGACTTCCAAGAGGAACTCTGCCCCCCTTATTTGTCTGTATCTCCACCTGTCTCCCACTATCTGGACCTCTGTCTATCTTTTCATCCTTCTTTTTCTCTCTGTTTCTAACTCAGATGGCATTGCCTCTAGGGTCAGGATTGGGCAGGATGTTTCAGACAGATTATCTAGACAGTGAGAGGACCATGTTCAAACAGAGGGTCATCCAGACAGTCTCGTTCTATCCACAGGCAAAAACACAGACAGAACAAGCATGACTCACTTTGTCTCGCAGTAGGAAAATCCTCTCGATAATAACTGAACTCGGGCCTCCATCCTGCACCTGAATGCACAGGAAACTGCAGAAATACCACTGCCAGGTTTTGGGTAGCTCAGAGGAAGTTCATCCTAACAGACACAAACACACAGACACACACACACACACATACACAACATGTTGTGCAGGATATTGTACAAGTGTTTCCTCAGCAATATATTATCTGATTAGGCTAAATTAATGAGACCCAGTGGAATGGTAAAACTCTTCTTTTGCATCCTTCCTTCTGGTTATTTCACCATCCCTGCATCCTTCATCTCTTCCTTTCACACTCAGTTCACCCTACAGCCCTCTTCATTCCTGATTTTACTCTTTTTTTCCCTTGTTCTCCTCCTTCTCTCTCCTCACAAATCATTGCTTTTCTGTCCTTGTTTGTTGTGCTTTAGATGGATGTGAAATTAGTAGTAAATAAAAGTTTTATTGTGGATATTTAGGATCTTTTCGTTGAGCAGAGACCAGTGTCGACACATTGTGCACACAAAAGATGGCTGCACACATGCATATAGACAGCTCACATACTGTATATGCATACATATGAGTTCACACAGGCCCCCAAGCATTTCCGACCGCTGGTGCACATGGAGCTGCATTTTTGATTTGCCAGTTAGTTATATCTAATCTGAACTCATACAATGTAATGTTTGATTAGATCCTGCTCGATGTGTGTTAAAATGAGAAGGAGCTGGTAGCTTTATCCAGCTGCCTGTCTTAATATGTGAGCAGGCATGAAAAGAGGAGGCAGGAGATTCCCTCAACCCGCTGTCAGATTTTTTTTTTAAAATTAATACACACACAGCTTGTAGCACTCTTCTTCTGCAGACAGCATGATGTGATGTGTGTGTGTGCAAAGACGTGAAGTCGTCTGTGATACAGGAGCTGTTTATGTCATGATGCAAAATATACTTCATTACGAGTGACACCATAAACATGAGAGGAAGAGAATTTGAATGTCTGTGTGTGCATGCGTGTGCGTGTGTGCATGCGTGTGCGTGTGTGCTCGTGCTCGTATCGCCTTGGGGCTGCTTCTTGTGATGTTTAAGCAGAGTTTCATGTCTCCCCTCATTAAATCAAAAGGAACAGATCTTTTTGAAGAATTGCTGGTGTGAGCAGGAGCATGTGTGTGCGTTTTTTTCTTTTTCCATAGAGGTGGAGGCCTGTCATTGGCTCACTTTTATTGACGCAATTGCAAAGATCGCAAATCACAGTGCAAAGTGCTTGGTCATATGTGCAATGAGGGAGAGAGGGGGTATATCCAAACGCACCAGCTTTCATTTTTATGGTTGCAGGTTTTCCATATTCAAAGGGTTGGATGAAATGAGTAAGAGCAGCGCTGCATGACATGCTGCCTTTAGATGACTTGAGGGACTGAATCAACTAAAGAGATCTGCTTTTTGTACAGTATAAATAAACCGATGAGCACTGCCAACAATAATCTTTAGCTCAGTAAAAACTGCTTTAGTGGCATCTTTGCTTTAATCCCAATGAACTTGTATTTTCACAGCTGATTTTACATGTGTTTGACAATTAAAAATGGTTAAATCTCAATTAAATGTTTTCATTGATGTGTTTTTGTGGTTTTTTTGCCTGTTTCTGTCAAGTTTTTTTTTTTTTTTTTGGCTGGTCGAATTAGCTACTTTGTTATTCTTACCCAACATCTGGACTGATGTTTCCACATCTGTATGGATCTCCAGTATCTCTCCTGTCACCATGGATGCTGTGCTGTGAATGAAAATAGCAAAAAAACAAGTAAAGCACATTTCATTATAAGGAATAGGCAAAATCCGTGCTTGTCTCTCTGCTTTCATGAAAACTGAACCTAATTATTGTTTGAGAATTGAATGATTTCCTGAATCCAAAGTGTCTTTGTGTTGTTTCCTGTACAGACAGAATACAGTTAATTGTTTAGTTGATGGAGCAGAATGACGTGTTTTGCTAACCTTCCTGTATGTGTGAAGGTTGCATCACCTTTTCTGCCTGACTAGCAGCATAATAATTTTATTTGTGTGTGAGTTGGAGTTTATTTGTTTGCACACAAATGTTTATCTGTAAGTCTAAAGTAAAAGAAAATCTTTCTCTCTTAATCTTTGTGTTTAAAATCATAAATTATAGATGGTGGAGGAAGGAGCAGGCGGGTAGAATTAAACGAGGAGGAGTCTCTCATGGGCATGGAAATGTGTGTGAATTATGGATGTGGGAATACACAGAAAGTTAAGATATCACTTTAAAACTATATATATATATTTTTTTTAAATACTGAGAGACTAATTTAGTCCCTAACTCATAAGACATTTTTTATTTAAAAAATTGCTACATTTAATACATTTCACAAGTCAGTGTATATTAAATGCACTTTATTTATATGCATTTAACAGATTGAGCCACTAATGTGTTATGGCGGAGCTGTGAACTTTGAACTGGGTAATACTAAACAAGAAAACATCAAATTGGTATTTCTTGTGAACACAAGAATCACGTAGCAGCACTTTTCCCTCTTTGTCCCTCCTCACTGCTTTCATTTTTTTTCTGCTCAGTCCAATCAAAGTGTGAAGCAGACAGGGATTCCTCTGGAGTTTTGATTAATAGCATTACATTAAATTCAGGAGACCGGATAGCGAGAGTGAGAAAAAGGGAGAGAGACAAAAACACACAGAGCAAAGGGATAAAAGGAAGTGAAGAGAGATAGCAGGAAGAGCCAGGACGGAAAGAGACACTCAATCCCTTTGTATTTCTTTGTAATAACAAGTCTTGCTGTCAGTAGTTTCTGCGGACAATAAAGTGTTGTTGACAGGGACTTTCACTCCAGTTCAGTTTGCTTCACTTAAGCTCAACTCATCACTTTAGTTTCGTTCAATTTAATGCAGTTCAGACAAAATTAGTGGATTTCAGCTTTTGGACTTAAACAGGTGTATTCTGTCTGCATCTATAAGTTGTGTGCAGCTTCCATCACTGCTCAGACTCTGGCCATGTTTGTAATATTTCACCTCTCTCTCTCTGGCCTCCCTGCTGTCTGTCTCACCCTCCCTAACCCTAAGCTTTTCCTACAGTGGCTGCACAGATTTAAAGAAACATTTCGGCTGCGATATTCTCATCCGCTGAACTTTGAGCTTTTTTGCTCACAGAGAAAATTTAAGAAGTGCAAGAGTATTTTAAAAAGCAGAACGTCAGTTATTGAGTTTTTTATTGACTAAGACGTTGTAGAAAGGCAAAGTTTTTTCTCAGTTAATGATTGTCCTCACAAAAATCCTCCCCCGGCGAACATTTCGCAGATGTGAATGTGTGTGTTGCTCAGAATTGTCAGAATACTGAGGTTTAAATCAGAATTCTGGTGCCGCATCTAAAATCAAACTGCATACTCACTAAACTCAATATGTGAATTATTGTTCGACATACTTTTGTATGAATAAACAGTATGTTTCTCTTCAGAAACATTGCTCAGGCAACAGCACATCACTTCCTGAGAGCATCCTTGCATTAGCTTTCTCACTAGCATGTTTGCAGGGAATCAGGTGATTAAATTCAGATTTATGACTTTATTTACAGAATTTTAACTGTTAATTGAAACTCCAAAAATTTTTCACATCTGACCCTGATCCTCTTTTTGTGCATGTGTGTTGCTCCTTTATAGTAATTACAGTCAGTCAGGTTGGGAATCATGACATCACATCTGCTGTACTCTGACTGCCACTAAACCTTGTTTGTAGCATGTGTGAGAACCTGTCTTTGTACTGTGTGTGTACTGAAAACTGGCGCACATCTGTGTTCACCGATGTGTGTATGTGTGTGTGTGTGTGTGAGTGTGAGAGAGAGAGTGTGTATACATTGAGGTGAGTTAATTTGAACCCCAGCCAACAAACATTTAATTCTCCCTGATGCTCCACCTTCACAGTCACTCTGTGAAAGCAGCAAACTCTGCATCATTAGCAGAATACATTAAGTCTCCCCTTGCCAGCTTGCCAGCTAAAACACCTATTAATATTCACATCCTAGGCTTAATGGAATCAGAGGAGCCAAAGACAGCATCATTTTTTTGAGGGAAAATGGACTGCTGTCCAGATACTATCAGGTCACAGGGCACATATACATGCAAATACCTTGATAAACAAGCACACACACCTATGTTTTTACCCAAATAGTCCTGTGTTATCTGCTTAGATGATTAAAGGTGTGGGGGCGAGAAATCCAAATAGAAAATAGGCTTATGTGTTATGAAATTGAATTTTAATTGACAGTAAAGCTCAAGAGATTAATCTAATTTCTGATCTGATTTTTCTTGTCTCATTTTGGTGGAGATACAACATCTCACTCAGTGGATATCCTGTTAAAATCCTGCACCAGAACAACCACTGTGGGGTTTCAGACGGGTGCAAAGGAGACTGACTTCTCCATTTATTTGTTATTAGCTGTTTTATAGATGATCATGTAGTTCTTTTGTGAGTAGATGAGAGGTCATGTGCATTTTAAATTGGCACTGTGATTTTCTGAACGGTGGTGTGATTCAGCAGTGTGTGACACAATGATGTGGCATCGGTCAGGTTGTCCTTCTTCCATCTGCTCTATCAAATGTGTTTTCCTGGACGGTTTAAGCTTCACTCCCCCTCCCACTCACCAGATCTCCCGACCATACACTTCCCTCCCTGCATGAGACTCCAATATAACTCTCTCTCTGCTGGGCCTCCACTAGTCTATGTGTGTATTGTGTGTATTTGCGCATTTGTGTGTCTTTATGTGCCTGGTGAGTGTGTGGTTGTGTGTGTTTAGCTTCACATGCCATCCTGCACGACTGGCTTGCATTTATATCCCCATTGTATGTGATTTATTTATCCCTCAGCTTGAGTGCGTTAGCATCCATATGTGTATTTGCAATCACTCACATGTCTGTGCATGTGTGCGTTTGTGTGTGCGCATGTGTGCTGGTCATGCAGGGTGATCACAGACCATCTAAACGTCCATGTGCACCACTTCAGACTCTCCAGGCTCTTATTCTTAATGTGTGTGTGGGTGTGTTTGTGCACATGTTGGTTTGCTTGTGTCTGAGCAGGCACGTCTGCAGCCCTTTTACATGGGTCACTGAGGTAGTTTTTTGCGTGTTTGCTGCACACTCACTGTGCATGAGACCCTACTGTATGTAGTAATTTGTTGGGCGAGATATTTGCTGGATACAAATGTGTGTTCATTAATGTTGTTTACTGGAACGCTGTTGCACCAGGAGTATCGATCCTTACCAGCCTCTGTGTGTGTGTGTGTGTGTCTGTGTGTATGCGTGTGTGTGTTTGTAGAAGTGAGCTATTGATCTCCACCACTCCCAATAGTGTTTATTCCTACAGCAAGTCTGTCAAAAGCCAAGTGTAAGTAATCCCTCTTCCCCTCTTCCCCATTCCTCTGCTTTTTTCTCCTTTTATGCTATTTGTCTCAGTCACATTCAGACATTCTCTTAAATTATTGCATTCAAGTTTTCTTGCGCTGTTGCTTTTATTTGAATACTGTCAGCTCTGTTTGTCTTCTTTTACTTTGTACATCTTTTTTTTCATGGATTTGCTTTGTTGCAACACTGACAAAACAAAAGCATAAGAGTGCATATATTTGGTTAAATAACTGTCTGTGTAACTAGCCAACCCTTCTAAATCTTCAGAACATGAACATACTGTAGCATCAAATTATGCTCCCTGCACACTGACTAAACTCCACAGATAAATGTTTTTTTTTTCTCACCGTGAGTTGAGTGTTACTTGCTGCTTGTAGTGGTTTGTGTTTGAAGCCACGGGGCTCAGTCTATCTCTCTAATTGCTTTTGACTTCCATCTTTTCAAACACATTACCATGACAAGGCAGAGTCTGAATCCAAACTGTATTACGTTAATTGTTTGTCAGTTGCTGTGTGGCAGATAAAAGCACAAAGATACACACACACACACACACACGTATGCACAACCCTTAATGCTGCCTAATAGACACCCACATTCCAGCCAGCGCTGCTTTGACAACACGTTAATTTGCTTTAATGTGCAATGGTTTGTGTCTTGCTTACATGATGCTGAAGCTTACAATGCTGTGTTTAAAAAACACTGGAGTGTGAGAGACATAATGTTCATCTGTTCATGCGGGCAGCCAAAAATGGCTGTCACATTTCATGTGGGTGTTACATAATGTTACAGTGGGACACAGTTTGGGCCACAGGTTCATTTTACTACTGATTCATTCATTCATTCCATTCAAGTATAGAGTCCTCTTAGAGTACTCTTCTAGAGTACGCTTTTAACTCGACATGCCAGATGGAATGTTTCACATATCCAAATGATAAATTTCACATATCCATCTGAGAAACAGCCCATAAATAGCATTTGGAAGAGGTGGGTCATTCAAATAAAAAAAAAAAAACTGGAAGGTGATTGGATGAACTTTCTGTCTGTCACATTTATTACGCCAGCCAAAGCCAGTCAGGGGGAAGAGTGAAGTCATCTTTTCCATCAAGAAAAGTCTTCAGTGCTGTTCTCTGCTCTTCTTTAAATGAGGAAATGTTACTCCAGTTCTGATAAAATTGCTGCTATTGTAGCATCCATGCTAACCTCTTCAGTGGCCACTATTGTTTACAAGCTTGCAGCTGCTTCTCGCTTTTATCAAAACTAAACCACACCTGAAGCTGCCATCTCCTTCTCCTCAGAGGATGCTGATTGGTACGGTCATGTTCTGACTGAATACAAAGAAATCAGGTTTGAGCTTTTCAAGATGGACCTGCAGAGAGATTTCAGACTTCAAATCTCAGCAGTGCTGCTGCTTGCAGGTTCTTACTCTGTGTTAGCATCACACAAAGTTCAGGCATTGTAATCAAAGCAAAGGAAAAAATTGGCATTGGAGCATATCTATTAATATGTATTGAGTAATTAAAAAAAACTATAATCATAAAATGAGTTACTGTATTTAGTCTTAAACACACACATTGTATGCATGAAGCTGTGAGGTCCGGGAAACCAGCCACTGAGAGTCTTGTGTAGCTCAGCAGGCAGAGAATGCAGCTCAACCTGCTGAGGTCCTGAGTTTTTATTTTCCGCAGACCTCCCTCAGTAAAATGTATGCACTCGTGATGAATTGTGCGATAGGAGAATGGATTGTACAGGATTGGAGGGGAGAGGAGCAGTGGGAAGGGGCATCGGTTGAGAAGAGAGGTGAGATAGTAATAATAAGATTGGATAAGAAAAGGGAGGGGAGAGATGGGCGGCAGCATGGGTGTTATAAGGGAGGAAAGAGGTTGTTCAGGGTTGAGCAGTGAAGCAGAGAAGCTGTTGCACGCCGAGGCTGAATTGCGAGTTTGTGCATGTCTGAGTGTGTGTGTGTTTATTGAGCGTCCATACGAGACGATGAGTTTTTAACCCCAGAATTCAAGTAGCCAAGTGTCCTCTAGCCGTCCCAAAGTCACTTTCCCTCCTCCTTTTCCTCCCCTTCTACCCATCTACCCATCAGCCCAAAGTCACTCGCTCTCCTCCACTTTTCTCTTATACACACACTCTCTCTCCCTCTCGTCAGGGGGTCCAGTTTGGTCTGCCATTAATATTCACACCACACCACTACTCCCACCCATTTAACAGAGTATTGAGTATTACAAGGCTAAACATGACTCTTCTCTTCTTTATCTGTGGTCCTTCCTCCTCATCGAACCTCTCTGTTCACAACAAAACGCTCCCAAAGATCATATTAAAACCATCCACCATGCATGTTTGATTTATTATATTCTGAGCCAAAATTCAGCATGTTAAGACATTGTTTTGTGTGTGTGTGCGTGTGTGCATACAATCAGACACACATGTATGTAGTCTCCACTATTCTCCTTTTCTGTGCCGGCCTTGGTATTGCACCTCATTTCTAAATTTATCCTCAAAGTGTGCCACCTCTCCTGTGAGCTGCTGCTGGGATTCTTGGGGGAGGCAGAGGGGTGAAGAGGGATGTAGAGATTGGCGAGAATAGGGGAGAGAGGCGGCAGGGGGTGGGGGCGATAATCGGAGGGGAAGGGAGGGGAGGAGAGGAGCGGCAAACGAGGGAGGGGCTTTGTGGCGTATGTATGTGGGACACAGCAGCTCACATCCTTTTCTCTGCTTTCTTCCTCTTTTTCTTATCTCTTCTGCCATCGCACCATCTCTGTCCCCAGGCTGCTGGGCTTATTTGGGAGGGATTAGCATTGTGAATGTGTGTGTGCTCATGTGCATATGTCTTGTGTGTAAGTAGCATTTGCACTCAAGTAACTGCACCGCCTGCATGGGCTTTGTTTTGCATATTTGCACGGAAACATACATGTTGTACTTGAATACAAGTGGCTTTGTGCTGCGTTCACTGCCGTATCAAGGTGTGTGTGTGTGTACAGATCAAACCATGCATAATACACAGTTTCACATTAACTGGACCCTTGAGGTGCCTGCACATCCGATCATCTTAGCTATTATACACTCAGGATTACAGCCAGACAGATACAGTGTTTTGGAGGCTGATAGAGATACAGACTTATGTATCCACTTGTGGCTACCAGTGAATAGAAAATCAATATCCTCAGCAGGATTAATGGCTGGGCACACAGCACATGCAAGCACCAGTGTTAACATACCACTAGTGTGCACACACATGACATTTGCTCACCTTGTGTTATATTAGTGAGAGAATCTGCAGAGCTGTAGTTTAATAGTCTGCCTGGTACCATTTAACATCTTCATTGACATTAAACAATAACTGTTATGTTGAGGGAATATGTGGCCCTGTACGTGTCAAGATGTGTGCGTCCACGTGTTTGCATGTGTGTTTTGCACAATAGCTGCCATGTGTGGTTAATCTCTCTCCGACAATAGCCTCCCTGAGCTGCCAGCTCTCAGGCCCGCAGCCTGGAGTGAAGCCTGGGGATCGTGGGGTTGGAAGTCACCCAGCCAGGACTCAAGGGACCGGGCTTGGACTGCCTCCAAGTCTCCCTGTGTGGGGATGATTGAGGGGGTTGCAAGGACACTACTGCTCTGCAAGAAGGGGAACACGAGAGGAGCCAGGAGGATGGGAGAGGAGAGATAATGAAAGAGATGAGAACAGATGGAAATAAATAGGAAGGGCAGGGGATGAGGAGGGGGGCTTACATTTAGGTATGGCTGCTAAAAAGGCCACATATAATAACTTTTTGGGGAATTTTTCGTCTGAAGTCCCTTCAGTGACCCCTGTAACACTAAAGGGATACTGAAATTGCTGTTAAATTTAGTAGCAGAATTAACTACAGCTTTGTCTGGAAAGGTCAGTTTTAATGCTGCAGCCCGGTGTTGTACATTTTTCTCAAAAGGCTCTGCAACGGTTCCCCAAAGTTCCCTAAAAATCTTTTCAAAAACCTTTAAAACAAAGGAAGAAAAACAAAGTTTATAACAAAACACTTAGTGTATATTTCTATTATGACTCCCTCTAGAACAAAATGACTGGAATTCAAACTTTACTGAAATGAGGAGACAGGACATGGACACTTGTTATGAATATAGAAACGACATGTACTATTGATTATAGTGATTAAAAGGTATACTATAACCAGGCTCACCATGGCAGTGCAAAGGTGTGGAATTTAAATGGCAACGAAACCCAATTTGTAAATGTATTCACCCAGTTTCAAATGGGCTTAATTGCCTCTATTAAACAACCCTCATGACACCAAGTGTAAAGATACAGATGGTGCAGTTTCAGTGGGGTTCTTTTCTCTAATTTCCCCACTGACACAGTAATCTTAGAAAGAAAGAACACATTCAGCGTTCACCATCTGTATCTTTACGCACAGCGGTGAGAGGGTGATAATTTATATTTTCTTTGAAACCTCAGCGACTGTGCTAAATCCCATCTAAAAGGAATCACATTTCGTGAATGATGCTTGAATATTATGGAAGTGAGTCTGTGCGACATCTGAAATTCATTCAGACATTAATTAGAAGGACCTCAAGTTTTTAAAAGTTAAAAAGATTTGGAACATTTTTTAATGAAAATAGTGTCGTCATCATCAAATTACGGGCCTTGGGAATATGATGTCATGTATGCTTTTTTTTGTCATAGTTTCTGCCATTGCAGCAGTTGTAGGAAACCAGTTTAATAAGATAGTTTATGCATCTCTTATTTTATTGTAACGCAACAACAGGTTGTGTGATTTGTCAAAGCAAAAGATTATTGAGTAGAAACTCAGAGGGGCTGAGAGTTATGGACAGACATCCTTCTCTGATGGAGTCACCAGCTGACACAATATTTATGTAAGTAGTGGGAGGAAGTCACGACTCTTCCCTGGCAGTTAGTTTTGACATGCAGTGGGCAGATATGACTCACTTTGTAAAACATGGTCTATAACTGTTTCTTAAAGTTTCTTTCCAGACACGTATGTAAAAGAATCTGATATGATTCATATTGATATACATGGTTTTCTGACAAAAAAGTAAGAAATAACTCAGAAAAGAGGCTGGAAGCACACAGTTTGCTAGTGCAAACTCTCTCTCTCTATGCTGACAAGTCAAAGGTCAAAGGTAAAAGTTTCAGGTTTCTTCACCTGCGATTAGCTTTCATATTTGTGACGTATCAAAGCTATCTTGCCGAGTGTATGGTTAGATCTTAGATTCTGGTAAAGATAAACAGACATCACCCCCTTCAGTACAGGAATGTAAGAAATCTCTTAAATTTTGCAGAGTTAAAAGTAAATATAGTAAAATCTTGACATTTTCAGAGACATAAAAAAATAAAAACTTGTTTTTCAGTAAAGAGGACATTTAATTCCTGCTGTATGAGTGATTATAAAAGTAATTGCTGTCGGCTACTGTCCATCACTGTTCCCTTTATCCTTTATCCACAAACATACACTGCTTACAATGACAACAATATTCTACAAATGCACAAATTGTGCTTTTTGTCAAACACTTGACTGTCACCAACATTTGTCACTGTCCTTGCACTCTGGTGAGCTGATTATTTCATTATGTAGTTATTCAAACAAGAACATGAACGATCAATATCTCACAAATGAGAGGTCAGTCCGATCTTCTCTGTCTGAAACAGATCTGACCTCAGGGAGCCTCGTGAATGTGTCAATGGTTAATCATATTAAACTAAAGAGTCAGAGCTGAACAAAACAACTGTAAGTGAATGTGTCTTTACTCGTTATAATGGAAAAGAACTGGAAGCAAAATCCATTCTGACAACACCATCAGTTATATAAGTTCAGTGAAATCATATAACTCTAAGTATAACTAGAGCTCGTTTTCTCCTAACCTGTGATGCTGTCATCAGAGTGACTGAAAACACCTGTATGCAAACACCTGTGTGATTGTGTTGGGCCTTTAATGCAACCCCATGCTTTTGCTTGGAGCTCTTTTAGTTTGTTTCAATCCATTTTCATCATTCATCATAACTGCATCTGTTCCATAAACAAAATAACTGTGTGGAGCTTTCACAGCTAATTCAAAGAGGCCTCTAAATTACCCTGAATTCATATTCACAAGGTGTCTGTTGATAAAATTTGATTAAATAATGCTGTGAATTCTGAGGGCACACTGGCCCTTAAAGTACCTTACAGTGGGAGAAATTCAAAAATGTAAAAAGTCAGATACTTTCAGTTAAAATTTGGAATGTATTTTTAAACAACGCCTGTTCTGATGAGCAGCACACAGAGCTTTGTAGATCAGAGACAAAACCCCCCAGACAGAAAGCTCAAAATAGACAACACATACTGTACCTTTATTATTATTGTTCAAAAGAGAAAACAGCTGCAAACAGGGAATTGCATCCTTGCGCAACTTTGTTAGTGGCTGCTATGAGTGAAGTGTTGTGGCCTTGCAGACTCTCTGAATTAGCATTGCTGCAGAGACATGACTTTAGTTAAATTTGATCAAGACAAATGTCTTCCTTCACTTCAACTGACTTATTAGTGATGAAACAGGCAAGTTTGTGGGTCGTTCTGTTCCTTTGATAAAAACCAAACCAAACAGCATTAATGAAATTTTCTGAGCCACTCTAATTTTTTTGACTTAGACCAGGTTCTGGTATTATCAATTACACAAAACAAAACTACTGTAAAAGTTATCAACATCTAAAATTCTGCATTATCCTTCAAAGAGTTTAACTGCATGTGTGTTTAACCAGAGCTGCATTTCTTCTCAATAAGTCACAAACTTATCGATCACTCCTCATACTGTATATTTATACATTGTATGCATGTTTGTTCTCATGCATCCCCCAAAAGTTGATTATATTTGTGTGCTTTAATGTCTTGAACCATGCAGAGTATCTGAGCACATACACACTCGTTCTTTCAGGACACAAAAACGCACACAGAAGCACTGCAGAGTGAGGATCCATGTGAGAAATGTGTTTTTAATAAGACCAGGAGCTCAGTGTATTCTGCGTTAAGAGGAGAGCAAAATGAGCAGTTTTCCTCCAAGGAAATATCTAGAAAGAGATTGGACAGCTACAGCACTATCACAGATAGAACATGGTAAATGAGCTTAGACTATGGTAGTCAGCAGGGAGATAACCATCTCTCTCTCTCTCTCTCTTGCTTCTATGCTTTCAACATATTTGTTTCTCAGCTCCTATTTTTTTCTATCTTTCAATTTTCATTTTACCATTGCTCTTTCCCTGATGCTCACTGCTGTTATAACACATCCATCTTGTCAATTTTTCATCTTTAGAGGTGTGTGTGTGAGAGAGAGAGAGAGAGAGAGAGAAAGAGAGAGAGCAAATCAGAGTGAGAGAGGGAGATACTGTATTCCTTGTGTATTAAGCTGTGAGTGCATGTGCAAGTGGATCTGTGTGTTTGTGACTGCTACAGTTATGCATGCCTGCCCTCGGGCCGGGCATAAATCATCATTAGAGCTGGCAGGTGTGTGTGTATATGTGTGTGTGTGTGGGTGTGTATTTGTGTTTGAGTGTATGTGTATACTCAAACAGTCCAACTGCAGCAGCTAGCTTTTCCATGCTCAACAGGCTGCCTTATTGTTACAGCTCCAATGCTCTGTTCCACTCCGTTTCCAAGGTTTCCGAGACCTGGGACTGCTGTAAAACACTCCCATACACACACACACACACACACACACACACACACACACACACACACACACACACACACACACACACACATCCAGACACACGCATTCTCTGCACTGTCTCTGAGAACGGGTGACCTTGCACAGTGATGAGAGACCGGTTGATAAACTCTGCAGAGAGGGAGAGAGAGAGAGAGAGAGTGTTTACTCCACCTCCATAAAATGGCTCGCACAAGGCTAACAGGCAGGTAGCAGTGTAATGTTGGACTATTGCTTTACACACAAAAATATGGCCTCTGCAGAGCAGCCATTTTACCATCTGACAGCACAGGAGACAGAAGCTGCATTAATTCACAGCGACTCTACAGCATCAAACCTGCACAGGAAACATCAGTTAGACCACAACTTTATGTCACATTGCAGTCATTTGGCATTTTCTGTGCTGGCACTTTGGGTTTTACATGACTTTTAAAGTGGAGTATCACTCAGAACACTTGGAATCTGTTGCAACCCATTATAATCTTATATGAAGAAGCTTTTTGGCTTTTAATTTTTGTATCAATCAAAGAAAAGATATTTATTTGATTACTGACTAATTCAACAAAATGTTGGGACATGCACATCACAATTTATTCAGAGTAAAAGTTTCATTCTCTGATAGTTTACTCTGTCCAACCAATACTCACTAACATTACCCATACAGTGCAAAAAAAGAGAGAAAACCAACAAATCCTCTCATTTTAGAAGCTATGACCATTTAATGCTTGGAACTTTTGCTTCATGAATAACTGAAATTGTTAACTGAATATCAAACTGACAAAGCTTCACATCTATTGTATGTAGAGGTTTTGATGAGTGTTTATACATCGGGCTGTTCCCAGTATGTGGTCTCTACGTAGATAATGCAGTATAAAAACTATATTTTTACTGCTATTAAACGCCCTTTTTTCCCTTTTTTTTAAAAAAAGTACCCTTCTTTAATGTACACAGTTTATAATCACTGCTGATAAAATGTAAATGGTGTGGCTGAGTTCATATGTTCAGGCAGTTTACAGATCAAACACACAAAAAAGATCAGTGGCGTCCACAAAAACATCACCAAATGGAACATGCATGACACTGAAGTAAAGACATCTGCATCACTTCCTTTTGTGGGTAAGGAGTATCTGGTAAAAAAGGGAACATATGATTGATTGATTAAGTAGTTCTCCTCTCTTAAACACTCCACCTAATACCACTGTCTTAAAGTGGTCTCTCTCCCACACACTTGCACTGCAATAGAACAACTTGGCAATGCAGCAGAGGAGGAGATATGATTAAGAGCTGGCTGGGGATTATTAATGATAATTTCTTGCTGCCCTCTACTTACTGCAATCAGCTGCATTCATCAGGAAGCTCTGTGAGAATGAAGGAGAGAGAGAGGGGAACAGTCTCTGCCTCTCATCTCAGTGCCTTTTCCTTTTTATCTCACGCTGGATCCCTCTGTCTGATTTGTATGTCAGTCAGTGTCAGAAGCTCCCTGCTGTTCCTCTCAGCTTTCTGGCGTTATTATGCGTTTTGTTATCTGTTTGGATATTTCTCAGCATTCAAAACACTGTGACAATCCCTCCGCTTCTGGCTTCATTCACCTGGCAGGCCTTCAGTTCTTTGACTATGTTGTGTGTGTGTGTGTGTGTGTGTGTGCGCGCGCGCGTGTGTGTGTGTGTGTGTGTGGTTCTGTACCTTTGCCAGGCTTGGTGTTAAGGGAGGTATCACACCTGACAGTTTCTTTTTCCTTCCTTTCATTTGTATCCCATCATTCATTTTATGTGCATGTGTTTGTGTGTGTGTGTTAAAGGAGGCGGTAAAGTCTTCTCCAGCAGTTCGATCTGCAGATCCACCATCCTCTGCCTACCTTCTGACCAGCTGGGGTGTGTTTCTGTGTGTGTGTGCATGTGTTAGACGCAAAGGAAAATCAATGGTATTAATTTGCAGAGGCAATGGTGTGAGCTGAGGCAATCTGCTGCACACTGGGAGCCACGCTTTGCTCTGATTTACCGTGCACAAGCACGCACTCACACACGCACACACACGCACACACACACATGCACACACACATATGCACACCTCCTCTTCAATTTCACCTCCCCAAATCGCACCTTCCCTCCTCTCTTCTTCTCTTTGGTTTGCATTCAAAGACAATATCAGTTTACAGTTTATGAGGCACACTGGAATGTCACGCTTCACTCGCTCTTTGCCTCTCTCTCTCTCTCTCTCTCTCTCTCACACACACACACACACACTTTCTCTCTCTCCATCTGTAGCTCGCTTGCTCACTCTCTTTATCATGGTCCAGGTAATTAAAAGGCAGGCTGCTCCATGGTGGCAGGAAGGAGGAGAGGACTGCAGGGAAGGGCAGGGTAGACTCAGCACCACACACTGCCTCTGCCAGCACACACAAATACACACACACACACACACACACACACACTTTATAGCACCACACGCCCTCTTTCTTACTGTACAACATGAAACCACATTTTCACAAATGGAGGTTTTGTGGCTTTGCAGCAGTGGTGGTGACGGATTAGGCTGCACTAACTGGGCTGCAATTAGCAAAACCCTCATTTTCTTTAAAAATTACAGTTAATAAATGATGACTCATAACAGTTTTATTTCAGGGTTTTTTATGTCACAATTAATAAACTTGAGTAGATGCACCAGCACACCATGCTTAATGAGCGAATGACTCAAACTCAACTCAGAGCACTTCCTGTGACAAGTGACACACACTAACATACCACACACTCATCAAACAGTTGGGAGATTTCCAATCTCTTTTTTTCTTGCATTCTTCTAATCAAATGACCACAGATGAACCAACTCTAAAGAGACTGCAACTTGCACTGAGTGGCATCAGTTGCTCAAGTCAAACAAAGGATGCAAGCCTCACTTGAACCCGGATGAGGATTACTCTCTTGTGATGTAGCTTCTCTCAGACTGGGAGGTGGAGGCTGTTTCTTTTGCTGCATCATCAACAGAGTGAGCAGTTACAACTCACAGTTCGAAGTTTGTTTTATTAAATTTGAGTCCAGACAAAAGAAGTTTCTTGCCTCCCTGCAGCAAACAAACTTTCTTGGACTGCTGTTTTTCCTCCTGCTTTGCCTCGTTTCTACCTCCCACAGGCTCGTAGTTCAGAAGAGCCACCTTTTTTGATATTTTTCAGGGCTACATGGTTGTCTTTGTCCTATTGATTGGGTTGAAAAATCAAAACCTGGTACAGTGTATAACAAGACAGAGGTTACATTAAGAAAAAATTGTATTTTGGAAAATTCCCTCATGTTGCCAAAAGCAGGTGTGACAGGAAACAGTGTGTGTGAGGCTATAAACATAAACTGCAGACGCGAGTGAAGGCACAAACAGCATTCTAACAATCTGTAAATTATACATAAATTTATAAAACACAGCACTAATCTTTGTTACTATAGTTACTCTGACTGCGGACAAGCAGCATCCCTTCTTTTATGGTGTTTGGACTATTTTGTTAAGAAAATGTAAAATAAGATCATTTCCTGAATGAGATTTACACACTGGCTGAATATTGGAGAGCGTTGCAATTTTTTGTCTTATAGTTCAGTCTGATTTAAGGCGGGACATTATGACTGGAAGTGAATGTGCCTCACCTTGTTTTAAATAGAAACTAATTTGAAGTGAAATTGAATGCGACCACATTGTAAAGGTCTAAAGCCATGCTTGCAGGTCTTAAAAGCTGCACTCAAGTACAGAGGTGCTTTAAGCTAAATGCTAAAAAGAATAATCAGAAAAATGAAGTGATGGCCAAAGTCAATGGATACGTTAACCTCTGAACAGAAAATTTATCTGATAGTTGATATTTAATAAATAATAAAACATTTAATAAAAAATGGCAAAGAAAAAAGGCAAATTACTCATTGTTAAAATACAAATATATATGCAATTTAAACCTAATTTATAATAATGTTTCATGCATGAGAGTGTAAAAACATCTAACAAAAGATAGTTTCTACTAACCCTTGACAGTTTCCTCACATTGACCTCTTTAACCCTCAGGCTTGGTCACAGTCAACACCAGTTATTTTCCAGAAACAAGTGTAAAGATAGGAAAGAGATCACACTTTCTTTTGTCCTGTTTGTGTGTCAGGAGGTGTTGGTTGCATTAAACACTGCATTTTTCTAAGCTCAACACACACAGTCACCTGCCATGAACTCCATTACTGAGTCAGTTATCATTTTTTTATGAGTTATAAAAATCAGCATCATGCACATATTTTTCATTGTGACAACTAAACCTTCATATGATGAACTCAGAGGTGCATTCATCATATTTTTTATTATGTTTGATGATCTCAGTGATGGTTGGGATGAATATGTCTATCATTTAATGTAGAAACACACATTAGGACAGCGCTGCGCTTACATTACTCACAGCTATTTATTATGGCAATTAGGATGCATTTTCAGCTTAGTGGTGGATGTTTGGTGCATTTACAAACTAAATGAGCTGCCAATCTCCATAGCATCAGCATTATCCTGGGATTTCAATCATGTATGCCTGCCATGGTAAAACCCCTTTGTCACAGTTATGAGATTAAACTCACATAAAAAAAAAAACAGCCACAGCGCTCCTTCGTTCACTCTCCTCATGTCCAGCATCAGACCAGACATGACTAATCCACTGTAGAGTTTCTTAATCCAATCAGACCTGTTGTTTGCTGAACCGAGACACGGAGGGCCGCCGCTCTGATATTGTTAAACATGTGCACACAATGCACACACACATTTTTCCACACAAAACTGAGCCGTGCATTGGCATGTCATACAAAAGTTAAAATAAAATGCTTTTTAAATGTGACCGATTTTATTTTGTTGGTCTTATTTTGTGTTTTCAGTCATTCTTAGAGTGGCTCAACAATCACTGAGTTAATGGCAACATTGCTAAAAAAGTCCTCTGGACCAGAAATATTAGCATTAGACAGGTTGTATACAGGTTTAACAATTTATCAAGATTATCCTGATTACTTCATTTTGAGGAAAATTTAGGAATCCAGCAGTGAGATTTACTGAATCAGTATTTGTAAACTATCAAAAGCAACAACAAAGAAATTATCTGATCAGATTATCCAGGACCAAAATCTGTAAGGCTGAACAACAATATGAGGACTTTAATCAAAAACTAGATTTTGTTTTGCTTTCTTGAAGACAGTTAAAAAAGGGAATTGTGTTGATTTTTCATTCATTTTATTGAATAAATTATTTTTGCACACATTTGCCTTATTGTCTATATTTTTTGTTGTCTAGTCATTGTTTTAAATGATGTAACATTATGAGTATTAATGTCTTAGATTTTTTTCATTCTGTGTCAGTTGATTTTTATGGAAGTACCGGAATTTCCACGATTAATAAATTAGAAATAGAACATCGATATTAGAATTGTGACATATTAATGAAAGCAAAAGATTCTTTTTTTATACAAAGATAAGAATTTTGTCACTATCAGCCATCTTTCTCATCCCTTTTCCTGCTTGCTGGCATCCTGCTACTCATCATGACTGACATGCATGGCTGCTCAGTTTTTTTTGTTTTTTTTTTAATTGACTTTGGCTTCTGTTTTAAATAACACAAACAATGCAAAGCTGCCAGGTGGCTGTTGTGTAGCACTGAGTTATTACTCCCACACTTCCATCTCTCATGGTGTGTTAAGACTCTTACATTTTATCTCTCAAGAGTCCCTTTTTTATTTATTGTGATACGTAGCTCAGCGCTCGTCGTCGTTGTACCTTCTCGCTTCTGTCACTCTGTGGTAAGCCTGGTCTTTATCTCTGCCTCCATCCGACAAAAATACACACTGACACAGATCTCACCCTGCTGTCACACAAACCACGCGTCGTAACACAGAGGGGGAAAAGAATCTTTGAGGAGACGGACCAGTGGTTTTAGTCGTATTGACTATTTGCTGTTGTTTGCGGAGGATGTGTATTGTTAATGAATGATGCTGCGTTTTTAGTTTTCTATCTGTCGTCTGAGCTGAGGAGAAAAAAAAGAATCTTTTCTCCAATCTGCTTTCGACTCGCAGACCACAGACTCTCGACTGTTATTGAATAGCTGAGGAGTCATTTTCTAGTCCTCGTGTCAGGAAGAAGAAACTCACACAAGACAAATTCTCCAATTCCACTTTAACAGGCCCACTCATATTGTAATAGAGGGCCTGAACAAAGAAAGGACAGAGCCAGGACATTAGGAATGGCACAGTCAGCCTTACTCACTTTTACCCTGTATGTGTGTGTGCATGTGTGTGTAGTAAGAGAGGAAAAGACATGGGGGGGGGGGGTCTCTTTAATTCTCCCTGTTGGAGATGTACAACCTCAGGGATATTCTGCCATCTGATCCATTTTAGTAGTGTGGCAAACAGCCAGGGCATCTTTTCAATTACAGAGAAATGGATAGTGTGTGTGTGTATGTGTGTGTAAGTGTGTGTCAGTCCATGTGTGTGTGCTTGCATGGTTTCTGTGAGTACAGAGGAAAAGACAAAGACACAGCATGGCAGAGAGAAAGAGAAAGAGGTAGAGCCAAGAACAAAACAAAAAACATGGGAAAAGACAGATTTTTTTTTGAGGAGATGGAGGGAAAAGAGCAAAGGTGGAAGCCATGAGGGGCCTGTATCCCTCCATCGGCGGCTTGGGACTCATCAAGAGAGAAGAGACCGAGAGCAAAATGAGAGAAGAAGTGAAGAGAGAGAGAGAGCTGGAATGAGAGGGTTTTGCACGCAGGGAGAAAATACTGCTCCCCCTCTGTCTTTAAGCCGAGCAATAATTTAAAGCCTCGGCCCTCTGAAGCCTTGGATCCACATTGACTGGTCATCTTAAATCAAATCAGGCCACTGGGCTGGCTGCTCACTGGATGTGTATATATGTGTGTGTGTTGGTCCATACACACACACATTCAGGAGCCCCTGGTCTACTCTGAATTATTGACGGTGGAGAATAATTGATTGGTTCACCTTCAGGCCTATCAGCCTCCGTCTGAGTGCACCACCTCATATCAGCACGCCTCCTCCTGTTTTACTCTCACTCCCTCACACCCCTTCCTTCGCTTTTATTATTCCCTTCTCTTCCTCCTTGTGCTGTTTATTTTGTCTTAAAGGGATCATCCAGCAGTAAAAAAAAACCCTCCAAACAGATTTTTCACTCAGAAGTCAGTTGTCGAAGTGAATCACACAGGACGGGTTTTTTGTGTGTGCGTGGGTTTTTGAGATATCTGCCAATGAATATTACTGTAATGTTGATGCACAATACAATGCAGATAATTCAATTTGATTTGAGTTTTGAGGTAGTGACTCACAAATCTCCCTGTCAACAGTTTTCAAAGAGACTATTTTGTTGCAGCAGGAAAATTTGAAGATATGTTTTTATAATGTGGCTGTACTGTCCTTTAAGCCCCTGCTGCTCAATGCTGAAAACAATTTTCCTCTTTATTTTGCTTCTTATCGCTTCCTCTCTCTGCCCCCCAGCTGCCGTGACAGCCCTGACCATGACACACATGCAGCATGTGATCCGTCACGGACTGCTATAGTGTACCGGGACATGCATCCAATCAATAACATGAATCTGCAGGCAGGAGACGGTCATGACATACAACCACGGCCGCTGACATACACTAATACACACACACACACACACACACACACACACACACACACACACACACACACACACACACAGAGCGAGAGAGAGGG
>JAQMCX010000046.1:6880843-6903785 GCA_029814765.1 Acanthurus leucopareius
CACACACACACACACACACACACACACACACACACACACACACACACACACACACACACACACACACACACTCATGCTGGGCTGACATACAGCCCCTGCTGCTTTGACAGGGCGGAGATGAGGTGAGGATGGATGGATAGATAGATAGATAGATAGATGAATGGCTGGATGGATGGATGGGGGGGTGGACTGCAGGTAATGGAGAGAGGTGATGTTGTAGCTTGATCACTGTCAGTGACAATGGAGTCTGACACTCTCTTATCCTGTTTTCAGGCCTTACTGAGAGCCGGACTGTTTATGATGAGTCTCCAGGTACGGATTTTTACACCGTCCATAACTCTAAAGGCAATAGGACGGGGAGCTCAGAGGGCTACAATTTAAAACCCAACAAAATATAGAGCTCAATTACCAGCTTACTGTACAAATCTTCCAGTCACAGAATGCTTGCTGCATCTCTTGGGTTGTTTGAGTTCCTTTTTCAAAAGCTGCTGTGAACCATCCCTTTCCCCTCCTCTGCAGCATAAATACCAACATGGCAGACTATAATAGCCTCTATTGAAAGCAGGAGTGTGGCACAGATGCCATATAACTGTGTACTGTATCAACAAATGCATGTGTGCTGTCTTATTATTGAAAATACAGTAATCTTCTTATAGTTTGCATGCAATTCAAGTAATATTTATGCTTATTACGCACACCCTGTGCTGTTTATACAGTTTCATTTGAAACTGTTGAAACTCCCCAAGCACACAAGTGATACTGTATCACAGCTCCAAACCGCAAACTCTGATTCAGCATTATTTCAGCTACAAAGGCAGCGCTGCAAATCCCCAACCGGCAAATCTCAACTCCTTTTTCTTATGTTAGTGTAAACAGTCTGCACCTGCTGCTTGTTGCATCCATATCAGTGTTGTGCTGATGGGATGCATGCAGTACACTGGCGTGTTATGCAAATGTGTGAACCTGGATAAGACCAATGGGAGAGTCAGGATGGTGTAATCCTCTCTCCTGTACACTTCATTATCATATTCACGCCATGGCAGTGGAAGGCCTTGTCCTGTCTAATCCCTCTGACTCAAGCCATCTTGGGAGAGAGACGAACACAGAGAGAGAGTGAGACAGTCAGAGAGGGAGACAGTCAGAGAGAGACACCCTCGTAGCTTCTCCTCACCCACAGCTTTCTCCTCTGAATGTGCTGACTCCATCAGAATACCTCGCTACTAAAAGAGAAGTCAATTAACCTGCACGCGTCTCGACTCCGTCCCCTGTGTGTAGGTATGGTGTGTCTGTGTGTGAGTTTGTGTGCATCAGAGCTGACTTGTGTGTGTGTATGTGTGTGTGTGTGTGCGCGTTTGTCTGTTTGAATGACAGGCAGGGGCGCGTTAATCCCGTCGCCTTAGCTTGTCGCCGCAGTCAGCTCACACAAACGGAGCACACAAAAAGCGTTGACACAGACAGTGACAAACACACAAAGCCACGCAAAAGTGAGTCCACCCCATCATAACCAGGATAATTAATCATTAAAATGTGTTTCCACGGAGTGTGTTTGTTTCATGAGCCACTGCATCACACCGAGTCCTGCTGCTAACACGCTTTGCTTTCACTGTCACATACTGCCAGAAGAACATGACTTCTCTGTGGGATAGAATTATTAGATGGTCCTCAGTCTCAGCTTGGTGTCTCTATGTCTTAACTGTGACAATATGGAAAGGGAGAGGGGGAGAACGAGGACGGGTAATAGAGACAGACAGAGTGAGAGAGAGAGAGAGAGAGAGAGAGAGAGAGAGAGAGAGAGAGAGTGAGAGAGAGAAAGAGACTACAGTGTGCACCACCAGAGGTAATTAGCAGAGCAGCTGTTTGAGAGGGGGAAGCTATAGCCGTGACACTGCAGGAAAGAGCTAGGGGAATAATTAACCGGTAACACCCGTCAAGCTTTCACAAAGAGGAGATGTGTTATTCCACTTCTGCTCTCCACAGAGGAACACCAGACCTCCACTCATGGTCCAACACCTACTGACTGACTGGCTGCAAATCCTTCTTGTTGGATGGAAAAGGCTGTCACATGTGGAAAATCTTTTGCGTGTGTGTGTGTGTTTGTGACATGTATGCGCTCCATGGGTCAGAACATGTTTAGAACATGTTATGTATCAGGTATGGATTGTGTTGCAGTCTGAAATGATGTATGGCGATTTCAGAGGAGACCACAGCCAGTAGAGTGCAATGTTTTTATATGCATGCATGTTTGCATCTTACCTTTTTTGCCAATCACCACAGATCATAATCAATCAGACTTTCTCAGAGAAAAAACATTATTCATTTCTCCCTTTTCCCTGAATCAAAATCAATGCACTCCAGCTCAACCGGAATACTCAACTAAAATGCAGAAAACATTTTATTACAAAAAAGCCAAAGACATCCGCGAATGACATTTTCCTCTGCCTTTATTTCTGCCTGAAGAGATTTAAAAAAACAGCACAGTTGTAGTATTAGTCTATAATTCCTTTCTTTATTATGTCTTCTTTTTAAAAACTTTTTTCGTGCCCTGTGGCTGTGGATTGCAGCTTTCATTGAATCAGTTGCACATAATGAGCAGAACGGTGATGATGTTGGAATAGTAACATGAGAAAAGATGATTTATCAGTTAAGATACAAAGATGTAGCTGATGCTGTAGAATCATTAAATCTGAAACATTATTGCTGAGCTGGGAGACATATTATTCTACACTGACACAATACAACTATTTTATATTATATTATAGAATTTTAAATCAGCTGATTCTATCATTGTCACTATCATTGTCTCATATGGCACGGTGTAACTCGCACAGTAGGACTTAAATCTCCTTCATTTGGGAAACTGAGTGGTTTAAATTAAATTTAAACATGTATTTTTAACAGGTATTATGACATTTTAGCAGTTTTCATCGAGGTTCTCAGTGCACAGCTGGATTGATGTGTCTCTACAGTCACTCTGCAGTGCAGGGAGTCATCCACGAACACTGAACAGTACAGCAGCAAATAAAGTTACAGGGGCCATCGCCATCTGTCTCCATATATCCACTGCTGTAGCAGTAACCTGCTTATGGTGCACCTTAACCACAGCCATGTCATATCCCCAGTGTCACATTGTCTGCCGTGGAAAAGACTCCCTGACTCCACAAAAGACTCTTTCAATCTCTGTTTTTCCTGGAGCAGCCAGAGTTATCAAAATAAGATCTTTTTCATGGCGAAATGGAGAAAATAATATGATAAAATGCAACCTGCAACTGTCAAAGATGAACTTTATTGTTGAGGTTATGTCTTAAAAGGAGTTTACTCAAAAAACCCCAGCATATTTATATGTTTTGTAGATGGTCATTTGTGTTCTTTAAGGTAGATGTGCTGCACATTAGTATTTTTCATAGACTTACTTTGGAGTCTGTGGGCTCTTTCAACTTTAGTGTCACACATGTTTTAAATGAACAGATTGATAACCATAATTAAAAATGGGTAGAGTTGGGTGCAATGAATTCTTTAAATTTTTTTTGTAAACTATGTAAATCCATCATGTTGTTCATTTATTTTCTTTTTGTTAATTTTGGCTGCAAATGCTGAACCACATTCAAAACAAAATCTTTTAAAGGTTGTATGACTGTCATTTAACCCTTTGCATCTGCTCTTTTTTAATAAACTGTACCCTGATGAAGGAAGAGAAACATGAAAACATGATACGAATCACAGGACCTTGTAAAGCAGTGACAGGTCTGTTCAAACACCATTTATGAGGCTATGCAGGTTTTCAGAACTTCACTTGGCCGACACACTCACACTGTGCTGATTAAAGTTGATCCTTTTTCATAACAAACCTTATTTCGCTTGTGCACTAAATTCAGTTATTCTTGGAGAATACTGTCAGTATGAAGATCCCAGCTTCTTCATGCCCAATCCATCCTCCTCCTCCTCCTTCTTCTCCTCCTCCTCCTCCTCCTCCCTCTCCTCCTCCTCTCTCTTTTTCACCATCTGCATTGTGGGTGAGTGCCTCTCTATTTCGGCATCCACTGTGGTCCTGAATGGACTCCATGGAGTTTTGGCTCTGCAAGAAAGCCTGTCAAGTTTGGGTCCACTGTGAGTCCCTTTTTTTTTTTTGTACTGTGCTGAAGCATTTAGCAGCTGCTCTGTTTTTTTTTTCTCCCCAACAGAGTGGATGAGAGTGTGTGTGTTTCCGTGCCCTAAGCACTCTCTACCTAGAGATTACCCTTCATTTTGCAGTGAGCCACCAGAGCTGCTGACACAGCTACTTTTTACAGAGAAACTCTGCATATGTATTGACTGTATGTGTGATGTGTGTATGTGTGTGTGTGTGTGTGTGTGTATCTGTCCTCATGTCTCTCTCCTGTTCCCTCCACAATACAGTGTAAGCTGAAGATCAGCTTGCATTTAATACTGTTGAACATCCTCATTTCATTCATTACTCCTCTTTGTCATAAGAGAGATTTTGATTAACTCTCTTACTCTTTGCATCTCACTTTGTAGCTTTAGATCCGTTAAGGTCGTTTACAAGTCCTTCAAAGAGCAGGTATCAGTGGACAGTGTGTGCGTGTGTATGTGTGTGTGTGTGTGTGTGTGTGTGTGTGTGTGTGTGTGTGTGTGTGTGTGTGTGTATGATGCTATGGGACTGGTTTTATTCCCAGCGCACTGAGACAGCAGTCAAATGGGTCATAAATATACAGGAGCATCTGTTTGAGGTTCACATACACTTTCATGCACACACAAACACACACACACTCACACATACACACAACCGGAAGGTGCTGGATTTTTTTTTTCTCCCCTGACAATGCTGACACCTCCCAGTAGGGGTCCGCATCGTTATGGCAACTGGGACAGTTGTATTTGCATATTCATGAATTCTAATGAATGTGCAGGAATGAAAATTGAATGTTAAAACTTCTTTTTTTTTCTGGGGCCATATGGTGGACAGTGAACAGGGAGGGACTTGAGTTCACTTTGAATTTGTTTATGCATGTCGTTATAGGAAAGATGAAGGGAAGGGCTGAGGAGGAGGAGGACATTTTTGCTGAGTGTTTGAGTTTGTGCTTGAGTCAGCCAATGTTAGTTAGAGACAAAAATTAAGGGGAGTCTGGTGACAAGGTCATCACCTGGTGCTTCTGAAAGTTTTGTCTTTCTGCTACTTGTTGTTGTCAGAAACATCTGAAACAAGAGTAAAGAAGAGTTTCTTTTTTTCAGCTCTGCTACCAAGAGCTTTGGCTTCTAAGCTGAGTGATGGACACACTCTGCGTTTGACATCAGAAATGTTTTTTGCTCAAATGCAGTAAAAGTTGATGGACAGTGTTTTTCCATATTACGGCCTTTTTTTTTTGTAAAGATGTCAAACAAATAATCATCACTATCTTTTTGCTGTTTGCACTCCTCAAAGGCAAAATCCAAAGAATGCAGTAGAATTTTTTGAGTTTCTTGAGTTTATGTGTGAATACGTAGAGTTACGTTGTGTATATAAATTGCTATTTTTTAAATCTTTTCTGTTCTCTGTCACAGTTTTATGTGTGCAGTATGAAGGACTACAACTTTTAACTCTTGTGCAACCCTGTGTTACCACTTTCTTATTGCATGCATCACTCTTGCACTTACTGAAGTCTTATTGTAACTTTAAAATTTTTGTTATTATGTTTGAAAACGCAGAGAAAGCAACTTCTAATAAGGCTGATAATGAATGAAAACAATCTGCATGAAGGGTCAGAACACACAGAGTGAGATGCTGCTTGTGAAGCTCTTTTCTGTGCCTCGAGGAAACAGTGAGAGAGTCACAGGTCAGATTGTTTGAACAATAATTAATTAATAATAATTCATTTTTCTGAAACCGTATAACAGATTCAGTATTTAGAAACAAAAAAGTGATCTGAGCTCTTTTCCTCTCCCCTTTCAAATCCACCTGAAGAGCTTCTTATTTTTATCTTCTTTTATGTTTTGTCTTGTTAACACTGAAAAGTGTTTCTGCCTCCATCCCCCTGACTCTCTCCACTTGTCACAGTGTAACTCATTCCCTCCCTCCTTTTCTTTCAACAATCATTGCCGGTGAACTCGCTCACCTGTCCAGACGAGCTCTGGGCAGACTGCTTCTTTTAAAAATTTCTTTACAAAATACACACACAGACACACTTACACACACACACACACACACACACACACACACACACACACACAGAATGAGTGCATAATATTGTCACCTCCACTAAAATTATAATTGCTGCCTTTCTTAACTTAACAGAACAGATGAAAGTACTCCTGCAAGCTTTCAAATCCTCAGTGCACGACACAGGCACATGCACGCACGCACGCACACACACACACACACACACACAGGCACACACCCACACCCACGCACACACTCACACAGTGTGCAGAGAGTGAATAGAGAGGATTCCCTTGAGATTGTTGCTCCTCAAACAGGAGACATTTACAAGTGTTCCATCTCATCAAGCCTCCTCTCTCCCCTCTCTCGGCTCTACACCATCACAGAGGGAGGAATACAGGTTAAGTTGTGTGAAATTACCGTGACAGCACATGCAAATTCACTACAGCCCACCCACAATGGGAGCTGTCAATCTGACAGACTGTCTCCTTCCTTCAGTATAGACATGCCTATGTGCCTAATCAAAGCGAACCTTTTTCTTGGTGCCATCAGGAAACCAAAGCAGCTCTGCTTGAGGCGGTTCAGCTCCAGTCCCGTATCTCATCTGGCCAATCGTAGCCCGCTGGCCCTTTTTGCTTGTTCATTTTGTTAGTTGTACCATGGCCATGTGTATGCATGAGCTGTAATTTACATGTTTATGCAAGCTCCTTCTTCTGAACAACATACACATCCCTGTGAGCGGTTTAACTCGGCAGAGTTCACTTCTCACAAACAAATCACATTCTTCCTTTTTCTTGTGTGTCCGTGTGTGCGTTTGAACGTTCTTATGTTCGTACTTACAGTATCTGCAGGATTACTTGGAATCTTGAAGCCTTCCTTGAGCATCCTCTCTAACTGCTCATGTTTTACCTCCCCCACTTTTAATCTCTGCTAAGCATTATTGTCTAATCAGATGTATGTAAAGATGCAGACTGGGCTTTCTGCCTCCCATCATTCTCTTCACGCAGTAATCTCCTTGTATTCCAACACATCTGCAATTTATTGAGTAAATCTCCTTGTGGATTCATATAATTTGTCCATCTGCCTTTTTATTTCATACATCTGTGATTAATACAGTTTTTTTGTCCAACATACAATCTTTCTCCCTTGTTTTTATCGTGAGGGGGTCAATCAGAGGTTGACTGTCAGCTTGCATGTGACTGGTTGATACAGCATGTTATCCATTGCAGTCAGATGCTGGAAAGAAGTTAGATAAAGAAACAATGTGCAGTGGCCCAGTTGTAGAATAAGAAGCCGCCAGGATTGATGTTGTTCCCCACAGACAGGAAGTATCAGATAGAGTGGAGGAAGTTTGGACTGAATCCAAGTGTGATGTTGCACCTATTATCACACACTGTCCCGCTGCTCAGTGAGAGTCACTGCACACTGGGACACACTGCGTATACACATGAGCACACATCTTCTTATACAGCACACATAGGAATACGCACAAGAACAAACAAGCACCCGGCTGTCTGTTATTTACAGAAGTACATCTCGTTTTTTAGAGTTTTTGTGAAGAATATTGGGTATCGTATTGAATCTCAGATCTTACTGTACGCTTGAAGAGTCCAAACACTTTTTCTCTCTCTCTCTTTTTCCCTCTGTCACGTGTTTGTGTGTTTGATGCGACCGAGTCCCCAGCCTCCTTTATTTGCCTGTTTGGTGTTTGTTGTCACAAGCAGAATTTGCATGTTGATATCAACTCATTATGATCTTTAACTGAGTTGATGAATGTAAATTATGCATCTCGGTATTCAGCTTCTTGCCGCAGTGGGTGCACATGTACATACGCATGCATATGGGCACAAACACATGCCTCCAAACACAGACACACACACTGGGATCTTAAATGAATATGTATGTCCTGCAGAGGGATGGAGGAGAAAGATGAATAGTAGTGTTGTTTTACGCACTGTTTTGCTATCTCTTCCAGTCAAAGCAGAATGAAGTAGCACAGAGAAATAAGAGAAAAAGACTGCAGAAAAGAAGGTGAAGGGGTCATCTGTTCTCTGAAGCATTATTCACCAGATATTACATCTCTCTTTCCTGCTTTTTACTTCCTCACCTACTCCCAGTGGGACATGCTGCCTTTTTTTCTCTCTATTTCTTTCTGCTCATGGATCTCAGCAGGGATAATAAGCTAATGTGATGAAACCAAATGAAGACCAGCGATGACAGCAGGGGGAAAAGACGTCAGAATTTCTAAAAGCAGAATGACCAAGAGAGAGACAGATTAATGCTTCCCACCATTCAACAACAAACTTGTTGCAATATCATTTCCCTTTTAATGGCTCTTTGTAATGAGACTAGATTCCACTTTCTACTTCCTGTCTCTGCTTCTCGCTCTCCATGCCTGTTGCTTAATCTCTGTGTAGATGAAGTGATAAAAAGCCAAAGCCAGTTGGAGCAGAGTGTGCAAAGGCAGACAGAGAGCGAGAATGAGAGAGAGATGTCTGGATTTAGATGGTGTTTTTTAGACCGCTGTGCTCCGTTACCAAGCAACAAGCAGAAAAGTCCTTAGTCACTGAGTTTCTGTGTTGAAAGCAGCTGATCTCACCAAGGTCAAGGTGAAAGGTCGACGCAGTCCTCCTTCCAAGAAAATATTGACTCAAAGCAAATAAAGCAGCTGCAGAAAACAGGCAGAAAACACTGAAAAATACTGGAGTTTGATGGAAGTAAGTGTGTGTGTGTGTTTGCATGCATTCAAACATATTCTGTACACAATATGAACTTATGCTTATGCATTTCCTTGGTGGTTGTTTGTTGATGCGTATGCGTATGCACTATGCATGTTCATGTTTGTGTGTGTGTGTACAGTTGGAGTGACCGGGTTAACCCTGTAGCATGTGAAATTGAATTATTCATGGCGTGAAAGCCCATGAGACCCTCTATTCTCAGTGTTACAAATGACTACCATCCTCCTTGTATGCAGACGCAGACTTCATGCTCCAGTATCTGTACAGCGAGGGTTGGGGCTTCATGTTTATTTTATCTTTATACGAGTATAGAAACTTCCCAAGTGCCACAAATTATGCACTGGAATATAAATAATAGTGTCACTGTTGGACGGCCAACATCGTCAATGCAACAGACAAAAAATAAAGGTTTTATTGTTAGATCATTAATAATTTTTGCTTTATTTAGATTTTTGTTGGAATTGAGGCGGTTAAAGTCATGATGCACCATGTTAGAAGGTTGCAGTGGGATCCCAGCAGAGAAGACAGGACCCTGCACAGATGTTATGCAAAATATATAAACTCAGCTATACAGTAATCACTAATAACATACTGTTTAGCATCATTATTGAATAAATAGGAGGGCGAAATCCCACAGAAGTTCGTGGGTGTGGAGTTAAAACCAGCCTAAAAGTCTGCAGCTGTGCTGGCGGCTCAGAGCGGCTTTATGGCACAGCAGTGCTTTGGGCTAATTAGCAAAAGTTAGCATATCATCATTTGGAGCTGTGTATGAAGACACACTTGTGTAGAATTTCTTATGTCTTCTTGTTGTTTGGTATTTGTGATGAACTCAACATCACATCTTCATCTGAAGCAACGTCTCCTTTGATGTTCTTCACTCCCTCAGAGACTCACATGGGAAAGTTAAATTTTACACCGCTGGTGTGATATCTCTGTAATGAACAAAATAAAGAATAAAAATAGAGCATGAAGAAAGAGGGAACAAACTCATGAAGTTGTTGAACTGAAAAAAAGAATGATAATTTTGTAAAGCAGTAATAAAATACATGCTTGTTTTCCAATATTAAAATTGAACATTTTTGCGTTTGGCCGTCAATTAATTTTGACTTGAAAGAACAGCTGAAGGAATATTCCTTTAAAATGTGCCAGATAGAAGAGCAGAGACGGTCCAAATTACTGTAACTTTTTTTTGGTTCATTTAAAAGCACTCAGAGTAACAGTAAGCAATATTCTTATTGGTCTGCCAGTAGAACTTTGTCAAACTGGTCAAAGTCATCTTGGAGTCAATTAACTGCACGTTCTACTCTTTAATTATTGAATCATTTGCATGTTTTTATTAATTGGCATTAAAAAAATCTGTGAGCTTGAGATTTTGCTGTTGCAGGTAAAAGACTTGTAACAACTACAATTGTTTCATGAAAGTAAAGTGGTGAGGACTCAACATCCCCTACAGTGAGACCTGAACACGCATTCGCCGATCCTGTGATCGAAGCTGTTAATCAGTGGGAAAGCAGACAGACAGTGGGTGTACAGTGACTCAGCTCCTTCCTCTTTGTGTCTCATTGCGTGTCTCACTACGGTGTGTGTGTGTGTGTGTGTGTGTGTGTGTGTGTGTGTGTGTGTGTGTGGGTTGGCCGGCAGCTCCCTGCGGCCCTAAAGATTGATGGGGGAAACCTTCAGTGAGCCTTGATGATGACTCATAGAGCTGATTTCAGTCGTGAATACGCCTGAGTTCTCACTGGATCACACATACACACACGCACACACGCACCCCTACACACACACATATACACAAAGTTTGATCACTTTTTAATGGCAGGTGCTCTCTGAGTATCCATGTCTCTCTCTGCACAACACTCCTCACTTGATATTTGGCCCTGGAGGCTGATTTAATGGATGAATGAAGTGCTCACTTATAGCTCATCATATACGTTCATGCTTGCACATACACACACAAGCACACGCACACTCCCACAGTACTTTTACATGCCATATACATGCAGTCTGCCCGTATTAAAGACAAAAGATGGCTGCCTCTCTGCTCTTGTCTAGCATTCGGAGAGAGGAGGACAGAAGGGGAGTGACAGAGGAGAGGCAGAGTAAGATGTGACTGTTTTATTCTCTCTGTCTCTTAACAGCAATTGTTTCATTCCTGTAGCTGGCATGTGTCGTGTTCAGTTTGTGCTCTTCCAACATGCTAAATTGTTTGTGTTCATGCGGGAGGAGGACGTTGAGCAGAGATGACTGGGTCAGAGACCAGTCACTCGTTTACATGCGGCTGCCTCTAATCATCATGTCATGAGTGAGATAATGATTGCAGAGACAGACAGAAACTGTACTGTCAAAGCCCTGCTGACCTCTGGCCTCATTTTTTAGCTCTTGAAAATTCATTTGACTGCAGCAGTTTGAGTTATTTTTAGCTGTCAGAAACTGTTTCTTTCATGAAGTAAATAGATAATAATTTTAACATCATGTAAAACAGGAAAAGACAAAATGCTTTGCAGCAGTTCCTCCGATCGTCAGCACCAATGAGATTATAACATGGAGACCTCACACATCTTACAAACATGGAAATTACCTTCATTTGAATGCAACATTTGTCATGGTGCTGGGTAAATATTGCAGGTGAGCGCATAGGTGTTTTTTCACACTTGCATGTTTCTTGCGTGTCTCAGGAGGGAAAGGATAAGGTTAATGTACAGAGTATGAACACCACAGAGGATTATTCAGATGGAGCAGGGATTTTCATCTGCTTCATCTAATGAGCAGCTTGTAATCAAATCCACATCAAGGCTGTTCTGCCTGCATACGATGTGCGCCTGTACGTGAGCCTATGTGTGTAAACTTAAGCACATGTGGGTCTTTGTGTGTATAACACAAGAGGATGGTTGTAATTAGAAAAAATATTTTTTTTCATGGAAAAGTTTAAAGTATTTTAACCAAATTAGGCCCATTACTTTGGTAGTTTTCAGATGCTTCCCTGTGTGCAACTGACAGAGGTTTCTTTAGTAACAGCTAATTTCCACATTCATTCAGAGTTACAACTAAGTTAAGTCAAGTCTATGTGTATTCATGTTTATTTATGTGTGCATTCATTTTTTTGTGTGAGCGCAGTGAATGAATGGCCATGACTCCTGTAGCTTGTACATGGATGTCAGCCTTGTAATCCAATCACAGACCTGGTAAATCAAATTACAGAGTGGCTAAGAGATGGGTGTGTCTGTACAGTGCCAGGCCCAGAGATGAAGCTGGGCTGTTTGCCTAGAAACACTGTTTCCAGGAGTTGTCGAGCAGCCTTGCACAGTCAGGCGTGTTGGTCAACTGATATGGAAGATTAACTCTGAGAATTAATGCTTGCAGTTGATAATTCCAGGTGGTTGTAGATAGTTTACAGTTTAAACAAGGAAATAGCAGCAATAAATGTTTGATAAGGGTAAAAAATATTTCATATTTGCAAATCAGTGAGGTATATAGAATAAGTAAATGTAGAAAATAGGTTTACAGGTTTACATAAGCCAGCCAAAATGATGAAAATGTTCTCAAATTAATTAAAGAAATCACTCCCCTCGTTTATTTGCCCTCTGCTTCCGTCCATTTGGTGATGTAGACAAATGTATGGTGTCACATTAAGATTTTGTGTGCTTTTTGTTACAATTTCACAGTTTCTTCCAATGTGACACTATGAAAATGGCTGCAGCCTGCATGTGTTTCCAATAGGAGGGTTTGGATACGAGACTGAAGAATAAGAGAGACAAAGGGGCTGCTTGATATAAATTGGAAAAAATTAATCCCTCTTGTATGATGCCATTTCATCACAAATGTAAAATTGTAAATCTGAGAGTGGGGAGGAATAAAGTAGAGGAAAATGAAGAAATACTGTAAAGGGTATTAAAAGCAAGGATGCAAGAACAGGAAAAAAAATGAAAAGAGGTCGGAAACTAACATAAGGAAGCAACAAATTGTGTATGGCACCTGAATGTAATTGCATGTTTTCACATTCTCAGTATTTCCCTGCTCATTTGTCCTCTCTCTGTCTCTCTTTCCATCTCAAACAAACAGGTGCAGATTCAGGAAACGGTATTAAAGCTTTATCTGAGGCTTTGGAAATGGAAAACAGATCTCACTTGTGTGGGGTAAAAAGCCACCTTGTCACAAAGTTCCCATCTAAAAAGCCCCTGAGTACAATTAGCTAACACCACACGGCTGCTAAAAGGGCCCTAAGAGATGTGGGTTTCACTTTGAATAAGGTTAGCTGCTGCAATGCCGCTGAATAAGGTTAGCGCTGCCCTTGTATATCCAAATGGGGTTAGCAATTGCAGCTTGTGCTTTGGTAATCATGACATTTGTTCTCTGCTGAATGCTAACATCGATGCTAACCTAGTTTCATCAATGCTAACCCTGTCTTCCAAATTGAATTAATTCACAGGAGGATGTCAACAATAACCCCTAGAGCGCGTATGAGAGGGAACAGCTGAATCCTGAGTGTCTTTGCTTCTTTTTGACTCTGATACAAACGAAGCCCTGCCTCGTCTCGCAGTGCAGGCTGTGTCTATTTAAATGTGTCTTTATAATCTTCACCCTTTTTACAGAAAATCAGACGCATATTCACGTGCGGCAAATATGTGTGTGCACGTGTGATGTATATGTGTGTTTATGTGTGTTTCTTAGTGTGTGCGTGTGTGTTTTTAGGAAGTAAAGTTAATGTTATGCATTAGCTAAAAATGTCTTTCCTCATCACAAGAGACTGGGTTGTATAATCCAAGCCTGTTTGAAGTATTAGTGTGTGTCTGCGTGTGTGTGTGTCTGTGTGCACAGTGCACATGTGCACACTCACACACCAGTGCGTTCATGCTCGTGTCCACGCATGTGCGTATGTGCACATGCATGCCCGACTGGATTATTTGCTGTGTGCAAGAGATCCAACAGCCTCAGCCAATTCTAATGAACCAATTATAGTAAAGTCTTTTCGTCCTCTTCTCTTCTATTTGATAGTGAGAGTCATACTGTGGACTAAGCTGCTTTAATTTATTGCATCTCATTAACTCAACCAAAACAATGTTTGAAGTCCAAATCAGCTGTTTAAAATGAACATGGTATCAAATGAGGCCGAGACTCAAAGTTAAGCAACAAACTGTGACTAGGAACTAGATTTATTGTTGAAATCAGCATAATGTTGATGAGACAAAAGGAGAACAGTCTTTATTTTCTCATTTATTTAATTTGTACAAACTGTATTGCGTGCATGAGTTTGAGTAAATACTTTCAACAATTATGCTGGAGGATCTTTTTCCAGTTGTTCCTTTTTGTTTATCTTATCCAGCATGTGACAGAAGGGTTGATAACAGTACTGATGCCTGTTTATGTATCAGATTTATCTGTTTATCAAATTGGTCCTGGTTTTCATTCATTGGTCTGTAGATCAGTTATCAGACGGTTAATCAATTGGGCTTAAGTGTTATAGTTTCACTGTGGAAACCTCCTTTACACACAAACAAGAGCTTGAAGTCTTGGCCCTATTTTTTCAGCAGTAATGACCCAAAATGGCTCCAAGAATAGAAAGGTCTCACCACTTTGCAGACCCTTTACCCATTAGTGATGTGCTGCCATCGCTCACTGGCAGTCCATCACTGCAAAAGTGGCCTTATTTATATCTCTATCCTCATCTGGATCCTCAAAACTCAAGAAATAAAGCTTACCTCATTAACTTTAAAACAACTTTATTTTCTATATAAGCAGTATGAAAGTCCATATATTCATCCTGTTTCATTTAACATGATATCTCAGAAATGGCTTCACCAAATTTGGCACTTACATCCATTCGGACAAGGATGAACTAATTAGATTAATTAGATTTTGGTGGTCAAATGTCAAAGCTCAAGGTCAGTGTGACCTCACGTCCATCCCACTTATTTTGTAAATGCAATATCTCAAGATCGCTTTGAGGGATTTTTTTCTCTTTTACACCTGGCACATGCATCAACTTGGACTCAAGGTTGAACTGATTAGATTTTGGTGGTCAAAGGTCAGGATCACTGTGATCTCACAGCACAATGTGAAATGGCCAAACAAGAACTTAAAGCTTAATTATAACAAAGTTTCAAACAAATTAAGTAATGACATGTTGGTTGAAGGTCTGATTTACTGTGACAACATAATGTTACATAAAAAAAAACACTTTTCCGACTGTTACTCGAGGTGACAACTCAGGAGCAAAAGAGGAGATTGTGACCAGATTTCACCTTTTTGTCTGATGCCAAATTTTCACCTTGAAACTGTGTTGATTGTTCAGATCTTTTATGCTGGAGGGTTGATGTGTGGTAAGAATTTGTAGCTTCTTCGCAGCAACATCTATATTTGATGCATTTGAACTCACTGGTTTTTTTTTTATATTGAGCTTTAGGTGATTGTTGTTGCACGATGTGAGCTCCTTTTCAGTCTTCAGTAGAAAGCACAAAGCAAAGAAAGCAGGTTTCTCAAAAGAATTTATACACTGGGAATCATACAAATCAACGAAGTGTTAACTTTTATTTCTTGTAACGTATATGAATCCGGACAGACATGGATATAAACTGCAACTTGACTAGTTCACAAAAGCATACAACTGCGAGGTGGAAAATCTGTTTTTTAAATAAAAAACTTGTGTTGACCGACTGTTTTCAAGCAGCTGGTGCAGATTGGGTGAGTGACAGATCTTACGGTTTTTTAAATAATACTTTGAGAAAATTTTTCTTCATTATTTTTACAGAGTGAATGCCTTAGAGCAACAGGGGAGTGAAAGGACAAAGAGGAGGAGGAGGAGGTGAAGCAGAAGTCCTTGTCTTGACTTGATTCCAGTTTGTTGCATCTGTAGGTTTCTACTTTGAGCCTCTGACTGCAAATCTACTGGAACGCCATAAAGTGTTTTCCGTTCTCTGAAACAAGTTTGTTTTGCATGTGTTTAAGTATGTTTAAGAAATGTTACAGTCCACTAACACTGAGTGCCTTCATCATAATAATTAGCTAAGATAATAGTTTTAGTGCTACCGCAGCTTTTAGTGGTAAAGGTGTCATGATGCCAATCCAAAAAGCAGATAGAGGAATGCTGTAATGTATTAAAGGTGGTTGCTTTTTGTCTTTGTATTAAGCTCTATGTAAAATCCCTGCTCAGTAAAATGTTTTTTTGTGTTTCACATTTTCAAGTAAGACTGCTGGCCTGTGCTCTGTGTTGCTATAGGAACCAAAAAGGTCAATAGAATATCTTTTGAGTGGGAATGTGAAAGCTCTGCGTAGGAGACAAATTTACCTGTCTGAGTAACAGAGAGAGAGAGAGAGAGAGAGAGAGAGAGAGAGAGAGAGAGAGAGAGATTCTTTTCTGTTGCTTCCCCGGTTTTTTACATCTCCAGTCTCCCTGTTGTGATGCCTTCCTTCACAGTAAACGCCTTTTTACAAGCCTCCTCTCCTCTCCTCTCCTCTCCTCTCCTCTCCTCTCCTCTCCTCTCCCCATCCTTCTTCTCTCCTCACTGGTTTATAGACAGATCTCATCTCCTCTCTTGCACCACACATTGTACTTCTAGAAAGGCATTCTCATCGACACTGACAGCTATCTAATTGCCTTTGCATCCTTATGAGAAGCTGTGGAGTGTGCACCCCCTCACCCCCCCCAATCCCAGCCCCCACCCACCCCACCACCCTCCACCCCCCGAAGCTATTACCAGAGTTGGTTGCTTCTTTGTGTGGTATTTTATAGTGTGTCTTTCATTGTGCGCTGGCAGTAGACAGTTGTGTCTCATCAACTTACAGCTTGATAGAGGAGTTCAAAAACAGAGGATTTCCATCAGTGATGGGAGGTGAGGAGAAGGGGGGGGTGAACATGGAGAAAGAGACCGAGAGGAACCTTGTGCTGGCATGTCTGAGAGAGGGTGTGTGTTGTGACGGTGTTGATGCACAGATGGGCTTCAGAATTAGCTGCATGATAAAATTTTGTTGCTTGGATTTATGTATTTTTACACAAACACACACACATACACACACACAAACACAAAAGCAAACAATTTCTGGGAAATTCTTTTAAGTTTTTAAAAAGAGTATATTTGATTTGCATTAGTAATACATTTTTATAAGCAATGAAAACAATTCTCAGCACACGTATATGCACACACACACACACAAACAAACTTGTGCATATCCTGCTGTGCATACACACACACAGACACACACACGTGCAGAGTTTGATGAGACAGATGGCAAACTGCTGGTGGATGAACCAAACTGTCCGTGTTATCTTTAGGTGTAATGGTGCGGTTAATGATTCTGCCTTGCTTGAACGCTATAGAATATTACATAAATTACAATGTATGCATTATCAGTTAGTGTGAGAGACAGAAGAATTTATCTTAGTTTGAGTGGCTGTTCGTTACACCTCTCTCCCAGGCATCCAGCGTCGTGAGAGTCGAAATCGACCAGACAAAGCCTTAAAGTTTCGCTCTGAAACTTGGTCTGATTTTAGCTTGACCCGATTGGATTAGCTGGTTATTAGGATGCAGCGCTGTGCTTCAAGGCTACAGCATGTTTTATAACATCCAAAGCTCATAGTGGGTGGATTCAGCTACATGTCCTTGGAGAGAGAGAGAAAGCGAGAGTGGCAAACAGATTCTGTGTGTGTGTGTGTGTGTGTGTGTGTGTGTGTGTGTGTGTGTGTGTGTGTGTGTGCCAGTGTGTTGTGCTGTATCTTATGTCTGTTTGAGCAGGATCAGATGGACAAACCTCCTCAGAGTTTATCGATTCTGTACTATCCTATCCTCCCCGAGGGACAATACCACACTACATCACTACCTTCTCCACCTTGGTGTATTTTTTGGTAGGTGTGTGTGTGCGTGTGTGTGTGTTTGTAATAACCCCACATGAGTACTATCAGCGGATATGTGATGTTGTTTGTTGCTACCCCTGTCTGATTCCCCCGAGAATACATGAGGCCCTGGGATTATCCCGGCCAGTCTCACATCACCTGAACCAAGTCATCAGTCACTTTTTTGTGTGTGTATATATACATGTATGTGCGTGTGTGTGTCTTGGTGTGTTTAGGACAATGCATGTACACATAATTTATATCTTTTCTCTGTTGTGTGACAAGATGAGAGGATTTGTGTTGCCTGCCTGCCAAAACAATGTCTCTCTGTATGTGTGTGTGTGTCTGCGTGTACATGTGAAGTGTGTGTGATTGTCTCCTGCTCATGTCATTTCACACACTGCTGTTTAGATGCTTGGACGCACTAAAGACAGCAGTGTTTTTGTTCAGTCCACCTGAACAAAAGATTATGTTGAGATTAAACCTAATGGAGCCTTTTACAACAATATTTTCCATCAGTCCTTTACACTTTTTACTAGCTAATATTTAAACATGTGCTCGTTCTTCATTCAACCCGTTTCTTCTTTTGGCTTGGGCATCTTGTTACTTTATTTTTTTGTGAGTTTATCAAATAACTGATGATTGAAATTGGTGGATCTTCTGTAAAACTACCCTTTTTGCCTGCAAACAACATGTCTTGGACCACATTTTATAGTGTTTATGTTTAGCTTCAGGCCACGGCACAACTCTTAGCCTCTTTCTAGAGAAAACTCTTCTGCCTTTGGGCAGTTTGATTTTTCTTTGTGGGTGGTGGACCACCATAGTAATGTCTTGTTGATTTTTAGGCATCTTTCACAGTAGGTTCTTTCTTTGGATCAAATGTGTTGAAAAGACATGCAGACAGACAAGAGCTATGTATTGATGACCCCAAACGTCTGCTGCCTTGTGCAAAAAGGTGCATTTTCAAACAACTGATGTTATGCATTTCTATTATTTTTTACAAATATGTACCTGCTCACCACCCTTTGACATTAAACTAAAAAAAAGCCTAACTAATAGGCTAAATAAAGCTTTTTCACTACTGTTATTTGAAAATGTCATAATGAAAAAAGCACAGTTGTTAGTAAAAACTGGCAATGGCTCTGTTCTTCTCTTCTGTTCCATTAAACCATATTGGTTTGACAGTGAGGCAGAATATACGAAATATCAATAAACTGAAGCAACTAAATTGGATTCAGCTATCCTTAATTTGTTTTTTTTTCTACTGTGAGGTAACAGAAACTGGCTTGATCTGCTGCACTTTATGTCCTGATGTTTGTATTAATGAATAAAAAAGATCACTGCTATGATTCATGTACAATTTCAAAAAACCTTCATCTGCAATAAAAATGTAAAAAAGTTTATATGCATAACAAATCTTTCAACCCTTTTTTCAGTTAATGAAACAGTTTTCTTTTTAATGAGCCTAAAAAAATAAACAAACCAAAATAACACTCTCACACTGATATGAAATCTCTTAAGGCCACAGTGATCAACCTTGGAGAAATTAGCAGAACTTTTGCAGAAATGTTCTTTGTGTTTAAGGCCGACCTGAAATGTTGTTAATGAGAGAAAAACTCACAAAATATCAAAACATCTTTCTATAACTTTAGTTTTTGCACTGTTGCTAAATTGTGGTTTACTTGCAATTAAAAAAAACAATAAAGTAAACAATAAAAATTCAAATTTATGAGGTGCAAAATCTTATTTTGCTAAAAAAAAAATCACATGACTGAGACTGTTTTGCTGAAGGTAGCAAAGTAATTTCACCAGAAAAATCTGCATTGCTGAATTTGCAGGACCTGATTTCTCATTTTCACACAGAGCTGAAGCAGCTTTGAAAAGTCAAGTTAAGTCTGAGGCTATAAAACATGAAATTATTTCCATCCATAACATAAACTGGGAGTTACGTGTGTGAAAAGACAAGCATGCAATCTACCTTTAAGCCCTTCTCTTCCTCACTGGGGGGGAAGGGGTTTTTTTTATGTCTGTAGGATGCAGGCAATCAGCTCCAGGCTCAAAGAGCAAGGGTCAAAGGTCAGGGCAGCAGTGATACCAGTACACTCCACGACCTCCTCCAGCCAAGTCTCATTTAAATGCTGCTCTGGGGTCAGATTTTGGCTGTGGGGCTGGTTTCAGGATTACTTGTTGGGATGGAGAGCTGATTTGTGATCAGACAGAGAAAAGTGATTTACTGAGGTTGGCTGGAGGGGGGGTAAAAGGTGAGGCAATTGGTTGTAAAGTGGAGATTTGAGCGTATAGGGGCAGTGAGTTATGGCCTCGGCTGTGTCCCATAGGTTTTAGACAGTGTTGCCATACAACCCTTGACGCAGCACAGTATGACAGTTTTGCAGTGTTTCAACCTTATAAAAGATAAACTATTATTTGAGAGAAGGACGCATCAACCTCTAAACATTGGCAGGGCTTGTTTTTTAATATGCTTGCTTACTAACAGACCTCACTAAATAAATTAGGATGCACGGTCTCAATTTTGGTGCCAACATATCAAGTCCAATTTGTTTTCGACCGCAGCGCTAAATTGAAGGAATTGAAATAGCAGTCCGAGCCCTGACAAATTTGTTAAAGACTTTGGATCAGTACTTCATTATATATCTCATTTTCTTTCTCTAATATTGTGGCGCATGTAATTTCCCTGCAAATAACCAAAAAGGATATATTAGTGTTATCAGGCTTCGGGCTGTGATCTGCGTGGATACATTTGAAGGTCAGACCTCATAGAGGAAATGGAAATAAAAAGCATAATTTAATCTCAAGTGTATTGTAATAAAACCAGACACACAAAATGAACAGCAGAGACAACGTTTGGTCCATTGTTTTAAAAGCTGATGGACTAATTGTATTGCAAAGAGGACCACTTTGGAATAAGAGAACACTTCCAGAGGCCCATAATGAAACAGAAACTGAATGGATGGGGGAAAATGGAAGTGCTTTTTATGTGTGTGTTTGTGTGTGTGACAGAAAAAAGACAGAGAACCACACTCCCTCGAAAGTGCATGTGTTTGTTTGGATTCATGTCTGTCTGTTTTTTTCAATGCGAGTGATGTATGTGTGTTTTGAACTGTCCTCTTTTTTCTTTTTTTTTCCCTCTCTGTTTATTCAGATTGCGCCTACGAAGAACATCTCAGGCTGACTGTGTTTTGTCTGCCACACAGGCTAAGAATTGCTAATGTGTTAGCTGTTTTGGTGCTAGTTTCACAAAAAAAAAAAAGGTGTCAGACATTTAGGAGAAAAGCAACACCACCTTCATTTGCACCTTGTCTTTAGAAACGTGTGAACAACAGCAAGGAAGTGCTTAGGTGTTACTGTGCGTTGCGTTCGCCAAACCCTGAGGGGACGGTGTTTAAAAACTGGCTTGTGTTCGTAAGAGGAGAGATGAGGGCGTCATTAAGAAAGAAAATGTATGGTGGATTTAAAAAAAAAAATCAATATAAAATCTGTTGGGGGGGGGTTGGAAATTCAGCTCTTACTTACAGTATTTCCACCTGGAAGATGCAGCTCAGATTAAAAATGACAGTTATTTAGGTTGAGCTGCACAGATAGATATGTGAAACAAATCGCCGGCAATAAAAAAAGCAATTTTACTCCTAATGTGGGGGATTGGGCCTTTGTGACAGTCTCTATAAAAAGACCCAACGTCCCCCTCAGTGACTCCCCCCTGCCCCAAATTCTCACTGCCACCTCTTCATACATATACATGGCTGCTAAAGAGGTGGCTCATGAATACTATCAGGGAGTCGGTCTCTGATAGCATTGTCTTGTGTTTCTATGCGAGTGTGCCTGGGAATGTGTGATGTGTCACATCATAAACGCCATTACCGGCTGTATGTATTCTATTCGGCTGTTTTGCATGATCGTCCCCACTCGCCGTGTCGTTTTTATGCGGCAGACGTGGTAACAAGTGAAGCTCCGTGTTTATCAACCTTGGCAGTTTGTGTGTGTTTTTTTTCCCCAACCATCACTGCCTGCACAGGTACCTACACACCAAGCTTTTCTCTTAATGGTTTCTCCCCAGTGGGCATATGTGCTTAAAAAAAGGATTTACTAGGGTTATCCTTTAGTTTTGTGTGTATGTGTATGTGTGTGTGTGTGTATTTGTGTGTGTTTGTGTGTGTGGGTGTTTGTGTGTCTGCAGGTTTTTTAATCTTTGTGTGTGTCCATGTGGGTGAAATCTTTTAATGCAACTGTTTATCAGAGGAAAAGCCTCAGGGCAGAAATCTCTTTCTCTCTCTCTCTCACACACACACTCGCTCGCACACGCACACACACACACATGCACGCATACACACAAGCCCTTTAATGAAATGTTACCTGCTACAGAGTTTTGTAGTAGGTCTCTGTTGTGAGTCTTTATTAGTAGTGACTTAGTATTGTGTGTTTTCAGGGGGAGTTCGGTGTGTTAGACTGCAGCTGCCAGCCTCTTTATTACACTCTGCTGTAACTGAGCCTGAGCAATAAGCCCAAGTCTACTCCTCCTCTCTCTATATGTGTGTGTGGGTTCGTGTGTGTGTGTGTGTGTGTGTTTGTGTGTGTGTGTGTGCTTGTGCTTGTGCGTACCTGTACAGCTGTCATGAGCATGCTGTCTAATCATTTAATGTGTCACTCTTCACAGTGAAACAGATTCCCTACTCTAAACGCTGTCACTTTACCAGGCAGCCATCACACCTCTCTGTTTAGTCAATCAGGGCTTTAATTGCACTGCAGTGGGAATGTGTGTGTGTTTGTCAGACACAACAGTTTCTACGTGTATTTTTTTTAATATGCACAACATATGAGGTCACTTGAACCCATCTTTGCCTTTTTACATCAAAGATAGTACAGAGAAACAAAGGACAGGCAGGCAATTACTCAGCTTTAATACATAAAAATGGGAAAACAAACTCCCTGTTTTAAGTTTTGTATTCACAGCAGGGAGCACTTAACTTGTTTTTCTGTTTGTTGCTTTAACTGCTGTAACTATTATTGGATTTCTAACACTGTGTCTTATTTTCTTATTTTCTAAAGAGGAATAAAGCTGATTGGCAGCTTTCTGTGTCACAGAGTCAGAGCAGCATTTTTTCACATGACAAGTAATCTGCCTTTAAGACCAGCATGTGAAAACAGCACTCTACAGTGTGTGTATTTTGTGTGTGTGTGTGTGTGTGTGTGTGTGTGTGTGTGTGTGTGTGTGTGTGTGTGTGTGTGTGTGTGTGT
>JAQMCX010000046.1:6903885-6944038 GCA_029814765.1 Acanthurus leucopareius
TGTGTGTGTATGTGTGGTGTAGGTGTTGGGCCACAAAATCCTTTTATTTTGTGCTTCTCAAAATTCCTGTTAACTTCTTAACTTTTAACTTCTTATAACTGTAGCAGAATGGATTAAAGTTGCCATATTTGTTGTTGTGACAGCAAGTAGCTTGATACTTGTATTAATAAAACCATTTTATATTATCATACATTTACACTTGCAATACTGCATTTATACGTTTTTCATTCAACCTCTGCATGCAGACAGTGTATGTGCATCTAAAACATTAGCAGTAAAACACTTCCTGCTGCTTCTATGTAGAATTTACGTTGCTGTCCAGCAGGAGAGGACGCTCAGAGTTTTAAACAGCAGCTTGATGGGAAACTGTCAAAACTGTCTTTATGACAGGACTGAACTTTTGATTAATTGGACCTTCAGTGGCGAAGACTTGACGGTGACAGTGACTGGAGTGCTACTGGGGCACCACTGTGACTGAGGCAGTGGAAGGTTGGCAGTGTGTGACGAAAGAGGCCGTGCTCTGTGACAGACCTGGCCCTAACACTGTCTGAAATATGGGCCTCCAGGTGATGCGCAGTGCTAATTAAAATTGATTACAGAGCCCTGCTGGTTTTGTGCCCTTCAGTAACAATTTTTTCTTCTCTTTCTGCACCCTTGTTCATTCATTCTCTCCATTTTTTACAGCTTTCTGTGCATGCTCGCCTGTACCTTTTTATTCATTTTTCATTCTGTGTTTTTATTCCTTCCATTGTAACTTGCAGGTTGTTTGTGCATCTGATAATGATAGTAAGGATACTGTCGTTAATTACAGTGACACATTGTTGCATGTGCATTTCTGCAAAATCACAGGCACACGCAAGCACCAGGATTTCTCAGCATGACCTTATTAAAAAGAAGTCATCATCATTGGAGGAAAAGGAGCTAAGCACTTGTGGAGAAAATTACACCACCACTAATGACGACATTGCATTTACTTCCTCAATGATTGTTAGAGAGCAAAATAGGGAAATGAAGTTGTCGAATGGGTGCAGCTAGAGCAAAAGGAAAAAGAACTGAAGGGAGAAAAGGTGGGATTTATTTGGCCACATGGGGAGAAGTGGAGGCTCAGGCATGGCTGGAGAGCCACAGAGGAGCCCGCTGCAGTCAGAGGGCTGCAGGCTGAAGTGTCCAGTAAAACCCTGGCAATGAGAAACAGACCGTGGACGTCTATACATCAGCACCTCGTTCTCCATGACCACCTGTATCTTTGAGCCATTCTGTCAACGTCTCAACCAATAGATTGATGCGGTAAACATTTTCCCTCAAAGCCCTTCCCTCTGTCTTTTTCCACGGCTTTATTTTTCACCGTCTCAGCCTGTCTTCCTTCCTGTAGTTCAGTCCACATCCACTCATCACTCTGCAGGATCCACATCGTTCACTCAGAGTCCACAGCTTTATGCTCCCGTTTTGATTTGTGTTTCTGTATGCGTATGCGAGCAGCCGATAGCGTGTTCAAACGTGTGTCTGTTTGTTTTGTGTGTATGTGTGCGTGTGTGTGTGTGTGTGCTTGCGTGCCTATATGTGTGTATTTCTCTACCTGCCCAGGCTTGGGATTAAATGTCAGTCTTGTAGATTGATGTTCTCTCTGATAGAACGCCACAGCAGGAATGAATCCATCGCAGCTTACAGACGGGGAACAGAAAGACACACTTGAAAGAAACACATCGAATATCAAGTTCAGAATGCGCGTGAGTCTCGCGTGTTGACTGCGGTCCACATTCAACGTAGGATGAGATTCTATGAGAGCGCATCAGCAGAAAAGGGCAGGAGGTTAAATGCTTCCTTTTTCAGCACATACAGGGGTCACACACCGGTAATGTGCTGTGAGTGGCTGGCAGCGCGCCATGCAGAAAGGGCACACTTCTACAGTTTTAGTGAAGTGGAAGAGGGAGGGAGGGCTTGTGGGCATGCATGAGTTTGTGTGTGTGTGTGTGTGTGTGTGTGTTTGGGCGTTTCTGAGTAAGCGAACATATATAAGTATGTGTGCACGTGTGTGTGTGCGCGCATGTGCACGTTTACAGTGAGTGATTTGTGGTTGAAGGGAGAAAATGGTGAACCTTTGCTGCAGTTTTGGCATTTATCCACTTACATCTAACTTACATTCATCCAGACGTCACGGAGAAAAAACACAGAAATCTGCAGTTTTATTTGAGGTGTCATTTCATTTTTTGCCAACGACTGAGGTAACAAAAGATGATGTCAAAGAGGAAGGAAGTCAGCAAACATGACTAAAATGTGAATACAACTATTATAAACCGTCATATCCATTGTTTTAATTGTTTTAATTAAAGGACCTGCTGTGGTAGAAATTATAACTGTGTGTTTGATTAATTTGAGGTTTTGAACTTTCAGACAAAATAAATTTTAAGTACAATTATTTGGAAAGCAGGAAATTGTGATGTTTTTTTCCAACATTTTATATGCTAAAAAATAATCAGCTGGTTAATTAGGAATTAAAAGCAAGATGATACTAAATATAACAAGCAGGATTAAACATGTTTTTGCAAAACCTTTATTGTTTTGACACTGATTTTCTCTTTTTCTCTCCTCTGCTCTCCTCTGGAAAAAGCTGTAAGAGGTTAGTACCTCCTTTTTCACCATTCCTGCACACTGTGACTGATACCGAACAAGCTCTGTTTATGTGGTACTGTGGGTGAAATGCATGAAAAGAGCCCCGAGAACTATTATATGGCCTCTCTTAGCTCTTTTTCCTCTATAAATGATGGTTTAAGATTCAGAATGGCTCTCGGTCCTTCTTGTAGGATTTTATGGTGGCAGACAACAGTAACAGTGTGTTTTCAGTACATCCACAAGAGCCCCACAGTAATACTAGATTTCTCATTTCTGGACCGAAAAAAGACCTGCATGCTACATTTGCAGGCATTAAGTCAGAACTAGTCATGCCGGGGGAATGTAATTCATTTCACAAAGTCCCATATTGTCCGGACTCTCAAGTTTATACATGAGCCTATCTGGCCTCTACAAATCCTCCAAAAGTGGAAATGTTCTTAGCGAGCAGCAGCGGAGGAGCTGTCCTTGGTGCTGAACTCAGAGGAGATTCAAGAGCAAGAATTTACTGTCTCTGCTGAGGTTTTCTGTTGCAACACTGGGTAATAAATGTGCTGTGTGGGACACATGATTGTATCTAAAAACGTTATTAGAAGTCATTTCTGCTTTTGCGTCGAGTGGACTTTTTTGTGGCAGAACTCTGGAGATTATAATCTGTTGTGTCATGCTTTGTTTTTTGTGGCTTCTGCGGCTGTTTGTTTAAGATTTCCTTTTATTCTCTTGCAGTGAGAATGCAATGTGTGTGTGCTTGTGTTTTTTCTCTTCCTCTTTTGGATGTTACCTGTATTTTTTTTTTAAAACCAGATCCAATTATTCAAAAAACAATCAATCATGGTTCAACATGATTTCGGCGTTTGATGATTGCCTCATGCACTTAGACTTGGAAAGTGTCTATCAAACACACAGACGGCATGAAATAAATATAAGTGCATGTTTGGTCTTTTTTCGCCTTAATGAGTCCTTTAGAGCAGAGATCCAAGCTGGTGTGTCTGTGAGGAATGAAGCATTAGCTGATCTGACGCAGGCTGTGGATATGCTGAGATTTGATTGATTTGGCTCAGTCTGCAGGAGACCAGTGAATGCAGCATCATTGCATCATGGCGCTGCTGTCAAACAACAAAAAAAAACCCTCATACCTCCTGTGTTGATGTTTTATTGTTTCTGACTGGAATTGAATTGTGCTTTTCTTAGTGCTGTTGTTTTTTTATGACCGAAGGGCCCACAGGGACCCATTACAAACCTTCTGTGTAGTTTCAAAATGCCCTGGCATCAATTGGAATATCTGACTGGATGTTAGTCAGTTCCTCACCAAAAAAAAAAAAAAAAAGAAGGAAAACACATACATTTCAGCAGTACAAGGCTTGAATCTGACAGCAGCAGTAGGTGTGAGTGTGAGTGTGTGTAAACAGATGGTGGAGAGCAGAGATGGCAGAAGGCTCAGAACTGTCTTCACTTCCAGCTCGTCTCTCTCCATGTAAGGGAATGTTAGCTCACATCACACTGAGAAATGCCTTGAGCAACATCTTTCCTGCTGGTCTGCATTCTTCAACGCAGCACATACATACAGCACACACACACACCAGCTCTCCACATGCACACACACACAAACACACTTCTCTCCAGAAAAAGAGATCTCTGTCAGATGTGTGCAATGTCTATATGCTCTTATCTATCTGCCCTTTTCTTGTTTGTTGCATTTGTATGTAAATGTGTGTGTGTGCACGTCTGTGTGTGTGTGTTTGCGTTTCTCTGCTGTTAAAGACACACTCATTAGATGTACATTCTGAAGCACACTAATTAACAGCCTCGTTAAGACTCAAGCAGCTCTCCTGCTGAGGCTGAGGAACAGGCAAGCCATCAGAAACACACACACACACAGACACACACACACACACACACACTGGGCACACACACACAGGCAGGCACACACAAATTTCTCACACATGCATCTGAATGCAAAGACACAAGAAAACAAAAACATGCATGCACGGTACACACACGAGTCACACACACTGATGCTCACAGGCTATTACAAACACACTCTGTTCTAAAACACCTCGTGAACAGTCTTTTTTTAATCAAGACACCTTCTCTCATCATGACAAAGATTCATTTTCTGCTTTTTTTGCTCCAGCATTAATAAAGGTCATGCTTTACGTCAGGAGAGATTGTGCCTTTGAGCTGTAAACTGTAATGAGAGTCAGATGTGACTTCTGTCGGCTCACACATGGAGCGCTACATCTGAATTCCCACAGAAACATTTACATGATGGCAGCCGGCAGCCTCACACCACCTTCTTTCCTACACGCACCCCCTTTTTTTCACTACTCTCACCACTCTCTCATCGGCTATACTACACTAATATGAATATGCAAATTTGGTGTTAATTTTCTAATTATAGTTTATTGCGGTAACAGCACTGCAATTAGGAGAGGCAGTGGTCATGCAGGGGAGAAACTAAGGTCAAAACAATATTTTGACACATCTAAATTGCAAAGTAAACCGAGCCTCTCTCACCACTAGATTTTTTTCTCTCTATTTGTACAAGATTAATCTCTTTATAAATTCTCCCTACAAGCTCTTATTTATTGTGATCACACCTAGTCTGTCATTACATTTTATGTGTGAACAGATGAAATGTTGTTGTTTGTATTCAAAAGAATGTATGTGTGTACAGTAGTTGCACTCTGTAGGCTTTCACGATTGTTCCTGTGTCGACGTGTTTGCAATGCTAATGAGATTTTGACATGTAAATAGGTAAATAGGTGTGAAAGCATAAACACTCTGAAGGACATATTTGTTGTGTGTGCCTCCTATTATATCTAAATGTATATCTCTTCTTTCTATCTGTGCAGGTATATGATGGTATTGAGTGTGACTGAATAAAGCATTATAAATGCTTGACAGAGAGGCTGAACTATGGCTCCTTATTCTCTTTATACCTGCGGTTATGCATGAATGACCCTTTAAATGCACGCGCACACAAACGCACAGTGAAAAACACACACAGTGTAAAGGCCATTTGCTACTTGCTGCATTCTGTCTTCGTGACACGGCTCCCAACAGGCAGCTCACAGATCCCATAATTTAGCCCTTATCTTGCTGGCGGAGGTTGTTTGTAGGGGAATGTGTGTGTGTTTATGTGTGAGTGTTTACGCTCTCAAGCAGCAATTTTTTTTGTACCTGTGGTCCAGGCGCCAGCAGCTCTGCACACTGTATTTACCATCACCTTGATTTGCTCCATTGTTTGAGTCCAAGAATAAAAATTGTTACACACGCAATTAATCTCCACTGCTCTGGCTTATTGCTGCATTTCCTTGAATAGGTGGTAAAAGGGAAAATTGTGGGCAGCGTATTTAAAATGTAGGACACAGAGTTAATCATCAAAGTTAGTCTGTTTAGATGTGTGAGTTTAACTTTAGCAGTTATTGATGCAAAAGCTGCGTGCTGGAGGTGGAGATTTGGTGGGAGTAGGCTGGCTGGCCTTGAGCTAACCCGCATTTACAGGAGCCAGGAGCTGAGAACTGAGATGGGATCAATGCTGCAGGTCTTATTTAGATTCCAATTACAGCCATTTCTGATCAATTGGCTCCTCTCCTCACCGGCTAACTGGGGATCTGCCTTTGATCAATGGCCACACACACAGATGGGCTCACACCTTCAGAAACACAGCAATAAACACACTTTTACCCTTTTAGACACACACACGCACAGACAGACGTACGCGCACACACACGTGGATGCAAAACCATCCAAATGTGTTTGATCAATGCCCATTCGGCCTGTGAGCAGGATCCGCATTATTTCATGCTCTGTAGTTTTAATTGATCACAGGATAAAATGATTAGTGAAGGAATCTCTCAGGTCGTTGTTATTTTCCTTTCTCCTCGCACCGAGCCTCCTTGAATTCATTTGCAAGGAGAAACATCTGTCCTTGAATGAATCTGTGATCTTGGTTTTGATATTGAAACACAGAACAGGTATGCAGTCAAGAAGCTTGCAGCTTCCAGTTGCATGTTATGACACCATCATGCTTTGTATATTTACAACACTCAGTTTCAGTACAACGTAAGCTAAGGTGCATAGAATTAAGGTTAATATCTGAATATTATTATTAATAAAATATATTAACATCTTTTACAAATGATAACATTGTAAAAAAAAAAAGTAAATGTTCTATTGATGCTTAGTATATGTTAAACATTTATTGCACTGGCAGTCTATTAAGAGTTCAACATAGTGTTTCCATGGGTGTAAAGTGAAGGTTTAAAGGTTCAAAGGTTTAAAGGTTTAATCTTAATGAGATCCTGTATTGAAGCAGTGGAGAGAGCAGCAAACAGCATGGACAGACTTTAGGTAAAGCAGCCCAACAACTGTTAAAACTGTATCTTTATGTGTGTTTATGCAGCAGGAAAGATCAGGAAAAACAAAGAAGAAGACTTGTTTGTAAGTGAGTTGTGTCCAAGATCATAGTTTACCAAGAGGAAAACCTCTGCTTTGTTAAACAAGCAGTAGATGACCTCAAATGATTGCAGATGGCCTCACAGGCATTTACACAGATGCACTGTCCCACACTCTCTCTCTCTCTCTCTCTCTCTCTCACACACACACACACACACACACACACACAGACAGTGGCCTAAACTCATCCCGCGCTCTCTTCCAGCGTGCGTCTGTGTCAATATGTTTGCTTTGTTTGGATGCATCAGTTCATTTTGTTGACTTATTTTCTGCATCAGAAACAATCGCTGCGGCAATTGGGAAAGGGATTAATTTTATGCAAATGTATGCAAATAACTGTGACACAGAACTCCATCCGCATCGGTTCTATGCAAATGATGTTTGCTAAACAGGCGTATTGGAAAGGGCCTGCATTTCCCAGCCCCGTCACATCCCACCCACCCCTCAGCCCTCTTCCCAATCTACCTCCCCCTTCACTTCCCCTCCCCCGCCAGAATTGCCCTGTGCTTCTCTTTTTATCATACCCCCTTTTGCCCCCCCTTCAGTTTCCCTTAATCCCCTCTCCACCCTTTCTCTCACTTGGCCAGCCACTCTGACCGGGTCGCCTCTCCCAATTCTCACCCAGTTCACCCACCCCCCTTACTCTCTCCCCCTCTGTAATCCTCCTCTTCTTTCTTCCCCCCCACTCTCTCTCTCATCCTTCTGTGTGCTGCATGGCTGTTAGTGGTGTGAGGAGACACTAATGGGGCTTGAGAAAAACATTGTCATAGCGCCTGGAAAGCGCGGAGCCAGGAGCCATGCAGGAGGCAGCCAAGGAGGCCTGACATTAGACTTGCTAATGGAAGGTTAACAGAACACAGAGAAGATGGGACGGAGAGAGAAAACACAAGGACTAGAGGAGATAAAGAGGACAACGGGACTCCAGCAGCAGCAGCAGCAGCAGCATGAAGGGTGGGCAGAGAAAAGGAGAGATACAGGGAGAGAAACTGTGACAGAAATAAAGAGAGAGAGAGACAGATAGAGGCGCTTCCAGGGGGAGAAACTGGCAAACAGTCTCATCCTCTATTGGCCTGTCCTGCCAGCACTTGAGGGAGGGAAGAAAAAAAAAGAGAAGAGGGGGAATAAGAGGGGAAAATAGGGTGTCTCTTTCCTCCCTCCATGTGCCAATCCTCTTTTCTGGTTTCCTGTTTTTATGAGGAGATTGTGGCATCACGCGTGACGCTTCCCTTCAAAGGCAAAGGGAGAGTGTGCATGTGTCTTTAAATATAAGGGAATTTATAACCACCGCACACACACGCGCGCACGCAAACACACACACACCCTCCCCCCGTCCATCCACCCACCCCACATTCTCCAGACAACCCCCATGAGACACACCACTGCCTTCACAGCACAACAGAAATACTTACAAAACTTGCCCATCCATGGTTTTGTGCTCATTTGTAAAAGTACCAAGGAAAGTGCCATCGCTCAAAAATAGTGACAGAAGCCTTATAGAATTAAACCTTCAAACAGAGTTTTTGTGACGGTGTGAAGTGCCAAAAAGAAGCGCCGTGGTGGCTCCTGCGAGTGCCATGCGGGTGCACTGAAGCAGTCGCTCACAGAACAACGGCTGAGAGGGAAACTATTTCTGCACAGCTTGTGCAGAGCAGTCAGCCAAAGTCTCACACCTAAATGGCATTTGTGAGTAATATGCTTTTCTCTGCTGCAAGTGCAAGCAATGCAATACAGCTAAGTAATATCTCTCTGCAGAGCAATACTGGCTGTCAGCATTATATGGATGAGTTGATGTCTGTGACGAGTGTGTGTGTGTGTTTGTTCGTATATGTGTGTGTGTTTGTCAGATCCATTTAGTCTGCAGGTACAGCAGCTAAAATGAACTGTTCAGAGGAAGAAGAGAGAGTCTTGCGTTAGCCATGCATCATTAGCATTTGTGACCAGTCACATGGTTGACTGTGTCTCAGCCATTAGGAAGGAAGTGCCGAATGAGAGAGAGGGAGAGAGGAAAGTAAAAGACAGATTCACCAAGTACAATGAATGCACAGGAATTTGTCTCGGTGGCATTTCAGCAGAAAGATTACTCACCTCCATATGAAGAAAAAAGCTCCAGTTTATTCCAACTTGGGTCTTTTTCTTGCAGTTTTGTGCATTTTGCATGTGATCCTTTGTACAAATTATTGTTGAAACACTGCAGCATTTCCCTCAGGATCTAAAGGATTAGATTGAGTTTTAAAATGATATAAGTTAACTTGATTTTCCAAACCACATTATTTGGAGGTAAGACCAAAAGGCCGCACACGTGAAATATTGGTAAAGAGCTCTAAACTGCACTGCACAAACCTTAAAATAAATATTAAGCTCACATGTGTAACTATGATTTATTTCAATGCTTCTAAATAAGTTTCTCTGACCTGGGAGTTTTTGTACAACCTGCTTGATTATCCATGAGAGGAGATTGCTGTGCTGCAAAATCAGTTTTTCTAACTTGGCGTGTACAGTGTGATCAACTAACAGGACTGATGGCCAAAGCTACAAAAAGTAGACAAATGTTGGAACAAAGCAGAATCATCCTTTGACTCGCAACCTCAAAAAGCAGTGTAACGGGACAGTGAAGGGCTTACGAAACAGGCAAAGTAAAGACGCAAGACAGACAAGGAGGGATACACACACACACACACACACACACACACACACACAGGGCACCAGACAATACAAATTTATGTGGCAATACGATAGCATGGCAGTTGGTGACAGCCATTGTGGTGACATCGGAGCTCAGCAGGCCTCAGGCTCTGTTCTCTGTGTGTCTGCGCTGCATGTACACACTGCCGCGTCTCCAGCAGCCCTCATCTGACAGATGGCTGCCGTGCAACCGCAAGACGCTGCTCTTTAGCTATGACAGACATTTCGCTGTGCATGTGAGTTCACAAATTGCAGTTTATGCAACAGATAAGACAAGCCAGCTAAACAACTGAACGACAGGCCTGCAGCGAACGGCGCAAACGAATGTGCATCTACTGCACACACAGATACACACAAACACATGCACTCATATCCATTTCAGATGTGTAGATGTGTTTTGATCCCTCAAGGCCAAGCCTGTTTTCCCGTCACTTTTGTGACTATCCAGCAAAGTTGCCTGAAGAACCGCGGCTCTGCTGTTCCTGTTGCCTGCTTTCTAATTCATGCTCCATCTCCATCACCGTAGCAGAGGAGAGGGTAACGAAGTGAGCAGAGATGGATGGGGGGATAGAAAGCGAGAGATGGCGGCATGGGGAGAGATGGAAAGAGCGACGGAGTGGAAGAAAGGAGGATGGGGGAGCAAGACAGTGCAGGGAGTTTGATTCCTCCAGTTGTCAAAAGCAGTGCATTATTGATGTGCTGAGGATCCCACATTGTCGCTGAGATTCTCAGTCTGTCACGTCACGTCCTGTGTGCATGTGCATACCTCTGTGTGTGTGTGTGTGTGTGTGTTTGTGCACTGTGTTTGTGCACTGGTTTGTTGTGGTCGCACAAGTCCCACAAGAGTGCTACCTGTCAACACCTCCATATCACAGGGAGCTCAGCCAGTGACAATGCTGTCTCTGTTGCGCTGACCACATGGGACAGACATACTCTCACACAACCAAACACACACACACACCCACACATACACACACTTCCTTACCGATTTGTGGGAGGAAGTCACTGTGTGTGTGATGTGTTTTGTGTTGTAGCGAGGATTCTCCTGGGTCTCTGATTCTCTCTGAGTTTCCACTCGCTGCATGACTGTGATTTGCCTTTGTCAGTCTGCATTATAAAGTAAGAAGTAAGTCGAAGTAGCTCCCGTATGATAGTGCGTGTGTGCATGTGCGTGTGTGTGTGTGTGTGTGTGTGTTGGAATGATGAATCTCTGACATTGAGCGATGGCCCTTCTGCTCTGAGCTTTATCTCATGAATTCTTTAGACGGTCTCCGCAGCAGACAGAACACCTCACCATTAGATACAAACACTGTTGTACATGATCAATATATCATGTCACACCACATCCACTGGTGCATTAACAGAACTGCAGCTAACTTTTTTTTTGTCTATAAAATATGTATAATTAAAAAAAAATACCCATCACGGTTTCCAACAGCTCAAGGTGAAATTTTCAAATATCTTTTGTGCAGACAGTCATCAAAAAAACCCAAACACATTCAGATATAAAAGAAATCCTTGTATTTGAAAAGAATTATTCAGCAAATTCTTGGCATTTTTCAAATATTGTAATACTTTTTTTTTGTTTCAGTAGACTAATCAGTAAATTCTTTTATTTCCTTGCTGTAACCTCTTGGAATTTGTTAGATAGAGACTGTTTTCAAGCAAGAACAGCATGTTTTCTAATCTAATGTTTAATCAAATTAAATTCTTGTGCTGTTACTGCCAAAGAAAATGCTTAGTTTGCATTTTGAGGAGCTCTACTGAAACAGTTTTTCCCTTCCTTCCACCTCATTTGGCCTTTATGCATAATGTGAGTGTTGTTTAGACCACCTACTATGCCTTTAAAAATCCTTATCACATACTTATTTTTCCTCAGAAGCAGCTTATTTTTTATGAGCCCATTTGAAGATGCACTGCTGTAAGTCAATGCACTTAAACAGCGCATAGTTAATCCAGTTGAAGACTTGTTCAGTGAGCTCCAATCTTTTCCTCAGTTAATATTCTCTGTTAATTAATGTACCTGTTTACTCTATAAAACACTTTAATGAAAAAGAATGAATAAATAAATACCTTAGTAGAAAATTGCTGCAGTTACATTTTCTTTTCCTCCAAAGTCTTGTGAAGTTTATTGTCTCATTATGGCAGCAGCATGTTTTAATTTATAAGTGAGAGCTGATGGCTTGTTTCCAATCTTCCATATATTGTCATTTTTTTTTCCACTTTGTCTAGAAGCACATTAAACACAGGGAGATGTGTTGAGATCTCGATCCTTAGCAAATTCAATTAAATGTCAGTGCTCCCTGTAAGTTACAGCAAGTAAAGTAATAAATGTGTTTGACTCAAATCATATTTCATCAGTGCTTCTTTAGCTTTTATTGCTGTGACCTTAAAGCGTGTATAATCAGCCGCTGCCTCTGAGCTCTGAGAGAGCGCCGCTGCCGTCAAGATGACACACACCCTCACCCTTCAACCTGCAAAACTGGCACTCGTATTTCGCTTTTATCACGTGCCGTGAACTGAGCTCCTGCTTCCATTTTACTGGGACCATAATGTAAGAACTTCTAAGTTTTGATGACAATTTGTTCATTGGGGAAGGAGCTTCACTTCAAGAATTATCTGCAGCAAGAAAGCAATTATCTGAGAAAACATAATAGGAACCAAATGACAGACGGCGGGATGAAAAAAGGAGAGTGAAAAACAGAGAGAAAAAGGAGTAGATAGATGGAGAGATAGAGAGGGTATTGTGCTGGCCGTCTTCCCAGAACGGAGGGATCGATCAGCAGAACGAGAGAGACTCACTATTTCCTCTGTCGGTGGAATGAGTCAGGCTAATAATGGAAAGCAGTCATCATCTCCGCTTGTGCTCTCCCTTTCCCTCTTTCTTTGCCTTCATTCCATTTTTCTGGGAAAACAATCATAGCCTCGTCGGAGGGCCGCCTCTCTCTCCCACCATGATCTGACATTTGAAAAACAAACCGTTTAGCCAGAGGAGTGGGCGTCGAGCGGCAATGAGCCTTCTGAAACACTGACTCACGGCATTCGGCAGGAGCCAACACACATATGCGGCACACACACACACACACACACAGAAGTGGTGCGCCACATGAAGCTGTCAAAATCCCTCAGTGTATCCCAGCCATACATCAGAAACAATAGAGGAATCAAGAAGGCTGGAGCTAAATTGTCCAATCACGGCTGCCGCATCCAGACCGCTGCTACCTGGTAGTCATAACGAGCTAAACGACCTTTTCCACTGCACTCATTTCTGCCACTCAAACCCTGTCAGTCACTCAGCTCCAAAACACAATTACTGCCATTCAGTAAGTCGAGAGGCCAAATGTTCGCTACTTGTCATTTATGCAAGTATTTTCCTTCTCATTGTGTGTGTCTGTGTGTGTATGCGTGAGTGTGTTTGTGTGAATTTCCTCTCAGCAGTGATGTTACAAAAATGAGAAAAAAGTAAGTGTTCAGGTAAGATTATGTACCATTTCTCATTTTATTAAGATGAACAAAGACAACTATCCTTAAAAGAGCTGTAAAGAATGTCACAGTTTTTATGAAGCTTCTGTTGAGGTTTGAATGAAACTTCAAATGAAATTCATAGTTTATGACCTCATCACCCTAAAAACATAAGTAAGTAATCTAAAAAAAAAAATTCTCAGTTTAGATTCAGCAATTCTTCTGATGAATGTCTCTTATAAAATAAAAGTATATCATGCATTTCAACATTATATATGGTATATGTATTTTGTTGTTGTGTACAGCATTTCAGATGTTTCAGACACAGGTGAACTTAGTTAAGAAAAAAATTTAACATGACATTAAACATAAAACATACTGATTCTAAATTTCATTTTATCACCTGTCGCTAACTTCAGAGGTAAGACCAGTCAGAGGTGAGAAAGGTGAGAAAGTCAGAAAACATAACGAAACATTACATGAATAAAACTTTAATACATGAACTCACCTGTGAATATTCCTGTGTATTTCCATCAGCAATGGGCTTTTGAGCAGTGAAAAAACAAATCCCATGACCCAACAGAGGATGTTAGATAGTGTGCTTTAAATCGACTGTCTTTAATTAGTATATTTCATCAGTTTTATCAACATAATACACACAAATACACTAATAATACTTGTACTTGTGATTTCATAGCTCTGATAAAATCATTATGGTGTGTCACCAATCTGTTGACATTCTATTAATAGAAAAGGCCCCTGTGCCACAAAACACCTGTGCAGACTTGAGTTTCTTTAGTTTGTAAGCGGTGCTGCGTTTCAAATGTTAGACAGCAGATATAGTTAACGTTCCAATAATCACATATTGTCTCTGTCCAGCCTAAATCTCTACATGTGTCCTCATCTTTGGACCTTGCTGATTGCCATCATCGGCTACAGCTCTTATTGGACCACACTCTTGTTTTTGGATCATTGCTGTGGAAGTCAAAAAAACTCAGAAAGAAAAAACTCCATGTATTTGTGTAAACTGCTCAGAGCTGCTCAACCTCAGACAAACCCAGGCACACACACACACACTGACTGTGATGCTACCCAGAGTGTGTGTATGCATGTGTGAGTGTGTGTGTGTGTGTGTGTGTGTGTGTGTGCATCCCGCTGATGTCAAAGAGAACAAGCTGTCATTCAGACATGACGATCACAACAGGGATGTGGCATCAGAATGTGACGCGTCAGTGACACATGACAGCTTACAGGCAGTGACTGTGTGTCAGCCCACTGACATACTAGAGGGAAGAGAGACACCGACAGATGGAGAGTCGGTACGGAGGGAAGACACCACTGTAGGCAGACAGAGAGAGAAAAACTGGTCCTTTTAGGCCGCCACCCTCCTCCTCCCCTCTTCCATCCAAAGCATCCCAGTTTAGCTCTCCTCCTCTCGCTCAGTCGTCTCCTCAGATCTTTACAGCTATGTCATCATTCCTCTTTTTATCTCATCATCCCACCACTGAAAGACTAATTTGAATCACGCCCTTTGCAACTCTTTCGTCTTCATCTCTTCTCTTCTGACTTTTTTTCCTTCCCTCTCTTTTCTTCTGCTCCTTCTTCTTTCTTTATTCAATTGATCTCCCTCTTCTTCCTTCTTTTGTCCCCTTTCCATCTCCTTCTCCATTCACTTCTTGCTTCTCCTCTCCTCCTGTGCGTATATCCCCAACCAGATTGCTATCTGGAGCACAGTGAGGGGTCATTAAAATTCAACAACGTTGCACAATAACTTTAAAGTCTGCTTTGTAATAAAACACTAATGAGGAGCACTTCTTATCCACAGCTCAATAGTCTGTTTGTTTCTTTCTCACTTGGTTTTTTAAATGAACAAATGAGAAATTGGGTTTATACCAGCAGCTCCAAGTACAGGGGTTGGTAAGCTGAAATGAAATAATTTTTTCTTCTTAGACAATACTGCCCTGAGTGAAAGACTCCTAAGACTGCAGCAACTAAATGAAAGTGTCACATATTAATAAAAAACACTGTCTCATCACAGCATTAAAGGTCAGTGTCTTATCATGTGTGTTATTCCCTGTGTGATCTGATGTGTGTACATTTTTATGTGCGACTTTGCGGTCTTTTATTCTCTAAATGTTTTGAGCTGATGATCTGAAAGTCTGCGGCTCTTTTGAAGAAGCAGCAAAGCTCTTTTAAGTGCTACAGACCTCGGCTTCGCCACACACTCTTAATCTATAGGCAAATAACCTTTTAATGCTCAGACTGGCCGTGTAAATGCCTGTTTAATGATTTCAAACACTCCTGCTGGTGTATTAATTAGCACACTGGATGTAAAGTAGAGTAAACGGACGCAGAGAGAGAGCAGAAAGTTAGTGGGACTTTGCTGGCAGCATTCTGTAACAGATTCATCTATATTGCACAAATATTTGCTTACTTGGCACGCATGCATGTTTGCAGACATCCCTTTGATGTTAAGAGCACATAAATGTTTGCAGAGCATCTCATTTCACTCCCTTAGCTGTGAATTCTCCTGATCGAGCGTCTGACGGCCTGTGATGTGCACGAGTGGGAGCCGTTGACGCTCCTGCTCCTTCAGCATGTTGTTCACCAGTCTTTGATCATGGTGGTGGAGCTGCTCAGTCAACACAAAAATCAAAATCTTTAACAGAACATTATGCCCATTTCTAATACTTCCTCACCTCCAGCAGTCAATCAGAGTTGGATGGTGTGTGTAAGTGCGTGCCGATGATTGTGTGCGAGCATCGCTGTGATAGTGAGTGTATGACACACCATGCTGACAAAGTGGTTTTAACCTCAGTTAATGTTGACTCTTAGTGGCAAGTCTAGACATTTACTCCTACACCATACTTCAGGATGGAGAGGAGAGTGTGACAGAGACTTTAATGCTGACATCTACATTAAAAAAGACAGCAGCAAAGCGAGAAGCGGAGGAAGACGGGGAGAGTTACAAGCAGAGAAGCAAAGTCCTACCAGATTTAGCTAATGGCTAATTTCAAAGGAATTTTCTGAGGAGATGTTGCTTAGAACATATGGATAAGCAAACAGTATAAACAAATGCATATGTATACGTGCAGTGGGCTTGAATAGCACAAACTGCTTCACAGTCTCCTGATCTAATGTGTTTGTCTGTGTGTGTGTGTGTATGAATATCCGTGTGCAGGACAGTGTTTTGCTGCCGGTTTTTGTGTGCGAAAGGCGGGTTTGGGAATCACTTAACTTCTGTCACTAGCTGTTATGTCTCTCACAGCCAGAGGGATGGAGGAGACGGAGTAGAAGGAAGAGCAACAGAGTGAGAGACGGAGATGGAAGGAAAGAGATGCAACCATGGGAGGATTAACCTGAACTACGAGGAAAGCCTCATAAAATATCCCTTTTTATCAGTCAATCTTTTTTTTAAAAAAAATCCTCTTTCTGTTTCTCTTGCAAATGTCTGTTTGCAATAATTTCCATCTTAAAAGGGGATCATGATGATACAAAGGTGTAAGGTTTGGCCTTTTTAGCCCAACACAGGAGCCTTGAGCAGGGTTAAACATCCCCCTGCTGCCTCCTTCACACTGAACCAATGTCACATTCTGACAGAATTGTAGCTTTTGGCTGACAAACACAGACGTACTGTAACTCGGTGTGTAGGTATGTGTGTATTGGTGCATGGGGAGACACATACAAACACACACATGCAAACAAGGGCACCCATCCTTCTCCATGCCTCTGTGTCACTCAGCCACCCCCACAGCAGTGCAAGTCCTGTCTCTACATCCTCCTCCTCTCATCCTGAAAGGTCAGGGCTCATCACCGCGTCAGATGGAGTTTATTCATTCCTGCTCTCTCACCGACGTCATTCTCACCGAGTCGACTGTCAGAGTAGGTGAACGTCGTGCTCTTGTCAAAATCACATCTCCAGGATTTCTTTGCTCCTCCTACTCTCTGAACATCAAGACTTCTCTCCAGTGTCTCCCTGCAGATTTATCTTCTCTCTTTATGTTTCATTCTTTTACATATTATGCACAGATGTATGCAAACATACAAGCAGACATGGATTTCTTCATTGTTCATCTGCCTGTTTGGATTTCTGATTTGCTTGCAGGTGAGAAGAAGAAAGCATGTGATGAGATTTTTTTCTTAAATCCAGCCATTATCTTGACTCAGTGCTCAGCCTCTCTGGCTCTGCTGCACATTATCTGATTGCACACAGAAAATTCCTTGATGCAGCCTGTGGAAATCAGTTTGCCTGACGCCACCTGAATGAGAAACTGAGAGAGAGGGAGAGGAATCAGTGGCAATTAACATCACCTCTTTACACCGACTACTTAAAATCCTCTCTCTCTCAGCATAAAAACACTTTCTCCTTTCTCCATCACTTTCATCTCCTTGGCTTTTCCACTCCTTTTCTTTTTCTAACCAAAAAAATATAAATATAAAAATAAATAGGAATCTTTGAATTATCATGTTGTGAGTAAAGGAGCACGGAGGGATTGCTGAGCCCCCCTCTCTCTGAACACGCTCGGACGCTTGTTAGGGAATCGCTGGTGTCAGGATGCATTAAACAGGTCAGATGGAGAGCAGGGTGATGTGAGCTAATTTAAGGCATTAAACCAAATGAACATAAATGTTTTGCCAAATAGCCCAAAGCTATAGTCAAGACAGATTAGAACTGGAGGTTGAGATCTAAAATTGAAACTCACAGTCAGATGTGTTACTCTAAAAGCAGAAATATTACATACCAGAAGATGCAGCTTGGCATACTCGCTCTCTAATTGCCCATCTTGTAAAAACTTGGTTTGAAATTAATGGTTTGTGGTTGCTGGCAGCCATAATGGCTATCATTAATTCTTGTCTGCTTTGCTGTTGTGGTCCTTCAGCTCCTATTGTCCTTAAAGCAGAGGCTAATATGAGTGTAGTGTATGGGGCTTTCATTCCTGCTCTGCAGCCAATTAGAGCAACAGCAGCCTGTCTGTGTGAGTGTGTGTGTGGCCCAATGGAGCATGTCTCCGGTTCTGTCCAAATCTGACCCTGCTGTTGCTCCCTCGCCTCCCGCTTAAAACTGCGGATCCATTGCAACCACTTGGTGCTTTACAGGCGGGCCACATCTGTGTGCAATTGTGTCAAGTGTGAGGGGTCCTCAGGGAGTCGGTGACCCACCATGCAGAAGATTTGTTCAGAGCTTTGCTTGCAAGTTATGTGGAATGGTACTCTGTGTGTGAGTCCTCGTGCTCGCTACATAGTAAGGACCAGTAGTTTGTTACAGACAGAGTGAGGACATTTTTGCTAGTCCTCAAAACTCCTGTTCAAAGGTTAAAACTTGATTTTAAGGGTTAGGTCAGCATTATTTATGGCTAGAATATGGGCCAGGTAATGCATAATATGAGCGAGGGTCCTCACAAGGTAGAATTACAGGTGTGTGGGTTAAAGAACAGCCCAATCCCTTTTCACTCGGCCAGACAAAGTGTGCTGATGACCCCAAGTCAACAGAAACTAATACAGTCATGGTAAAACAACAAATCCTGTCGCTTTTAAAGAGGAGAGAGAGTGGGGAAGAATAAAAGCGAGAGAATGGCAGGTTTATAAGATGCTACAAGCCTCACCATCCTTGTCAGTAAAGAACACATGGCAGTGGGAGGAAGAGAAAAGGGGACAGACAGAAAGAAAGAGACGGCTGTAAAGAGTTCTGAAATGCCAGCGAGAAGTGAGCAAATGGTAAACTGAAATACATTTAAGTCGGGTTTATTGATGCGGTGGATTTGAGGCACTGGCAGATGTGATTTCCCTTTCAACCTGCAGCTCCGCCGGATCACAGGCCCAGACTCCCCAGGGAGCTACACTTTACCAAACACACCACTCAGCTATGGATCGAAATAGAAAATGAAGGATTTTTTTTTTATTCCATAACAAAACGGCTTTTTGAAATAAATGTCTCTCCATGTGTCTCTTTGTTGTGAGTCGTGTAGGTCAGCTGCTTCACACAGAAAGTAGTTCATGTTACTCTCGCTGTCAAATTCGCCTCACATCATACGGCCGCTCATGTCCCTGTGCGTTAAATTCTGATTTATTTAACAGAACAGATTTGAATTACATATTTATTTCTCTTACTCCTATAGTCACATACGCGCATGCACCACGTTTTATCTGTGTAAACCACCTGATAGAGAGACATACAGGAGTCCAGTCTGTAGGTGCAGATGATGATTGCTGCAGCTCTGTGTGAACAGCCTGTACTGTGCTGCAGCTGTCAGAGAATGTAGGGAATCCATGGGGGGAGCTCACACCCACCCTCAATTACAGGCTCGCACTGACAGCCAGCCTCTCTGCTCATCAGCCGGCCAACCCACCCAGTCATCAGTCAAGCCTCACTCTGCTACCCCCACCCCCGCTCGATATACTGTATCCCCCTCCTGCAGCTCTGAGCCTTCAATAGCCCCTCCAGCTAGTTTCCAGCTAACCTTTGCTATCTTAAGGCTGAAAAATACTGTTTGCATGGGTCATCTGCTCTGTGGATGTGTAAGTGTCATCTGCAGCCAGAGCTGCTCTGCTGTTATTCCCGTGCTTTCATGACAAGTGCTTTTGTCTATCTGACATAAACATGACTGTACAGTTGACGGCTTTACAGAAACTAATCAATGACATTTTTAATAATGTAATTAATCATTATAATAATTTATTTAAGCAACATGCACTCATTATATTCATATAATTACAGTTTTAAATTCATTTTGATGGCACACTGACCTGAATCAGGGAAAATGACACCCCTATCAAGTCTCACATAATGCTTCTTTGAGTAAAAAATGCAGTTTTTACTTGCAACATTTGCAGGTTCCAGCCAGTTAAATGACTTTCAATTTTGTATTTTGGGCTTTAAATGTTTCTGAGCACAAAACATCTGTCTATAGACATCATCTTAGGATAAGACAAAATGCAATGGATATTTTTTACTACTTTTAGTTTTTTGTACCTAAATGTTTGATTGCTGATGTACAATTTTATTTTACAGATCCAATACCACATTGAAGAAAAGAACATTGTTTGAGGCAAATTAGACGTATTATACTTAAATAGATGTCATGTTTGTTATTGCTGATGTGCTTGGAAGAGACAAAGAGAGGAAAAATACTGAAGAACAAATCAACAACTTTATATGATATGCAAGCTGTCTTTGGACACTGTTGACTTAAAACTTACCAGGTCAAATGTAGTGTAGCTTTCTGTGGCCCACCCTAATCCTGAATCCCTGACTCCTCACTGCTCCTCCAGGATGCAAAGATGTTGTAGGTGATAACAGAGGAGTGTTGATACGCAGCATCAATGACACACAGGTTAACACGGCCCTCACTACCCTCCACACTGCCTCTTGCTCATTCATCTTCTCTTACACCTCTGCCTTCCTTCCTTCTGTCACTTACAATTTAATACTCATATCTACTGTAGTTACCTTATTAAGAAGCTATATGTTGACATTTGGAGCCCATGCATGCCTATTTATAAGCAATTTTGAAATATTTGAAATATTTTCTTTCATTTTTTCTCCCTTTGCCTTTTTCCTCTATCAGTCTGTCACTGTGCTCTCTGTCTTCTGGTTCCCTGAAGCCCTAATCAAGGCTCCCAGATGAGGCCCACAGAGACAGAAAGAAAAGAGCACAGAGGCTCCCAGTACGTTCTCTAATAGGGCAGAGGTTGGAGTCTGTCAGCTGTAGCCATAAAGACTTTAGTGCAGTGGCTTTGACAGCACATAGCTGCTTCTTCTGAGTAACCAGGAGACCTAAGTGTTAATGCCGACAGCTCTGCATGGTCACAGGCTAACTGCTAGCCGCCTGGTTGCTGTTTGGACTCACTAAGGGTCTCAAGATGAATCTAAGACTCTGGAACAAAACAATTTTTACAGAAATCCCATAAACAGAAGCCCCACTCTGCTTTTCTTTCAACTCTTGCGTTCTTCACTCCTCTTTCCTGCAACACATCCTTCCATCACATCTCCTCCCCCACATACTGTGGCTTAAACTCAGGTAATTTGAATATGTAGATGTGAAGTATGAATGATTAATTAGGGTAATGCAGGGGGATTTAGAGTGCTATACCTATTCTATGTGGATATTGAATGACTATAGCTGATTTGCATAGATCTTAACCTCATCTCACTTGTGTAAACCGAACCCCACAGTATAGAGTCCACTTTGAATAAATGCACACTCATAAAAAAAAGGGAAAAATGAAACTAAATCATCAATAAAAAGCTGTCTGCTCTTACATGACTCTGTGACAGTTTTGTCATTTCTAGGCTGCTAAACTATCCCCATCTCAAACGCTCCAGTCACCATGGGATTGTTGGGAAATGTCGGGGTCAACAAATGACTTAGCTGATGTATTAGCCCGGCTTATAGGCTGACATGCTACATATATGTTACACACATGAGGTCAGCATGATCGATCATTCTCCAAGCTCTGACCGCTTGGATTTTCTCTCCTCACTAATTGGGCACAGGGGGACCGTCGACCGGGGGAAAGGACCCGAGATACGATCACATTGCCCTTTTAGTGCAGCAGAAAAAACATGCAGCTCGTCCCAGTGCAACTTTGCACATGTGAATAATTTAAGAAATGTAAGGATGCACTCATGAGATGATGAGTGAAATCAGCGGAAGACAGCTAAAGAAAACAACATTTATCTACGACAACTTTTGTAAAAAAAAATATTCATCTCAGTAATCATTTTCCCACTAAGTCTTTCATCAAGCTCATTGAGAGGTTGGAGCGATTTAATCATAAATAATAATGTTGATTTTTTAATCTCATCTGCGTGCTGCCGGAGTCGGAACAATTGTCATCGAGTTTGGGACGAACCTTGTGTTGTCTAATTTCAGACCACTGGAAGAAATCTGCCTCTGTTTTAGTGGAGCTGGTTAAAAAAAATGTGCAGAGAGACTTGTAATTGAAATGTAGTCAGAAGAGATTTTTTTTTTCAGTTAAGTTGTATTTGATAGCCTCAAAACTGTGAGGACATTTGCATATTTTTAATTAAATGGCTGGGCTTGTTTTTGTTTTTTTTTGAAGACCATCAAACCCAAGTCGCCACTTCCTATATCGTGGGATTAACTGATTAATTTTTACCCCGACTTGTCAGTATATATTTGTCCGTTTACTCATTATTTAGCTTATATTGATTTTAATGTCTTCTCTGCCTCATGAGAAAACTTAGAGTGCTGCTGTCCTGTGTGTGTTTGTGCCCCGTGGTATCTGTGTGCTTGAACTGCACATTCCTGTTATGTGTAGCGAATTTACATACACCACCTCCCAGCCAACATTTCTCTGCACGTTGTTCCCTTGACCAATCACACCTTTGCAGAATGGTTGCCATGACAGCCTTATAGCCTCAGCCTCTGCAGGGCTGCAAAACACATGTGTGTGTGTGTTTGTATAGATACTTGTATTTTTGTGTTTTTTGCAATAGAGGCATTGCCAGAGAAGGGAAGTGAGAAGTGATAAGGGTTCATTTTAGTCTTGTTGGTATGCTGGTGTCCTTATCTATGTGTGTTGGGTAACAGGCCCAGCTGTAAAGGATAATGTGCTTCAGAGAACCTCACCTGTTTAAGAGTAGCTCACAAGCGAGCAGTTAAAATCAATCTCCAATCATTCTCAATCAATATCTCCTTCTGACCGGCTTTGATCAATATCTAGCTTTGTAGACGATAGTTATGGGGTAACAGTCACTACTTTTTACTGCTCTCTGACCTAATTAGGTGAAGTCTGGATGCCTGCATGTGTGTGCATGATATATATGCGGGTATTTTTTGGTTATTTCTGTGCATATGTTTGCTTGTATTTATATGTTAATCTGTGCCTGCGTATGTGTGTGAGATTGAATTGTATGCCAGAGGCTCAGTATGGGGCACTGGGGGGGAGGGAGGGGGGCACATGTTCTTTCATTCTTTTTTTTTTCACCAGGCCTCATAAATGTCAAATTTGGGTTGAAGAAATGCTTGTTTAGATGATTTAGATTTATCCTACATTCGTTCCCAAAGACCTGCGGTTTTCCCTGCTCCAATTTGCTTCTCAAATGGACATATTTGTGCACATATACACACACACACACACACACACACATAGGCACACAAACACACATAGGCACACATAATGGATGTCAAAAAGATATGTTTGGGTTTCCCCCCTAGGCTGGAGGGCAAAGCAGCTGCAATACTTAATCACTTGTATGCAAGTGGAGGAAAGCACATTCCTTCAAATGTATAAAACCCCAAAATACACACAAACATACATACAGCAGCACAACACACACACACACGGGTAAATGTGGGTATTGGAGGGGGGTTGAACAACGACTTGCAGGTCCAGTAAGTGTCGCAGAGGAAAGCAAAAGCGGTGTGGAACAGGGGAGGTGTGGGCACGGGGGCAGTCTGGGGTCAATTAGTATTCATAAAAGACAAATGAATCCATAGCTGCCGTCTAATACCAATTACTTTTGATCACCTAATCAATTAGAGTTGGTTAGGGTTACTGTAGCTAAATAGAAAATTAACTGCGACATTCACCATTGGCGTCGAGATGACTTTTCATCAGCCACCACATCGGACATGTTAATTTCCTCATCAAGGTGGAGATTGGAAGGATATTCACCCGCCTGGTCGGAAATGCCCACTCCTGCACATACACATGCAACCACACACACAGTTATTACAGGCCCTTTATTAAATATCCCTGTGGCCCCTTAATAGACAAATAGCATCTGATTCTATCAAGCGGAGTACAGAGAAAGAGGGAGCGAGGGAGGGGAGAAAATTAACTGAGTCCTCGGTGGCAGAGAGAATATGCAGCACTGAGAGACAGAGCAAATGAGTAATTCAGAACTGATTGATTGTATAAGAGAGAGAGAAAAAAATAGAGAATGAGAGAGATAGAGTGCAAAAGTGGTGGAGATACAGAGAGCGAGAGACAGATAAAAAGGGCCATAGATTGCAAGAGAGGGGGAGGAATTGAGAGCAGGGGAAGAAAATGGAAGGTGGAGATGCAAGAGATGGATAGCGAGGGAGAGGGATTCAGACGAGAGGGAGATGGAGTGGTTGTCGCTTCCCAAACCTTTGCTGGGTGGTTATTGAGCTAACTCTACTCCATGTGCTGCACGTCTGGTGTTGCTGCACCTTTTTTTTTTTCCATTTCCATCTCTAACCTAGTTTAAGTTCAGCCATCGCCGCGGGCTTGTGGAAGAGGAGTGGCAGCAATATCAGGTCAAGCCCGGGGAGGGGAAAAGCCCAGTGGTTAGTATTCCCAGTGTGTCGGAGGCAGAGAGAGAGACAGGGCGAAGATGCAGGGGAGAGAGTGTCTGGTGGGGGCAGGGAGAGTGTGTCTGGGGGATGAGGCTTTAGGTTAAAACCAACACTGGTCTCCTCCTGAAGGTGCTGCATGGGCCCTTTAACCCTGCTTAAATGAACTCTGCGTTAATGTTTTCAAATATCATCACTTGACTTTCTTAAAAACATGTTCAATATAAAATGTAATTGCTACCTGGATAATGACATCATCCTACAGAGGTCACTCAGGGGTTCCTGCAGTCCATGTATTGAACATCCAGACCACTAAGACAGTTGGTTAAGTTTATGCAATGATAATGATTCTAGTAAATATTTTTAAAGTTAGCAATGACTTTTAAGCCACCCTAATGGCATTGTTCTAGGGATGGATATGTTGAGTTTTCCTCTGGCACCACCAGCAAGGCAAAGTTTTTACAAATCAAGAGAAACATGTCAGCATCTTATGTCTCTCTATGATGTTTCCTAATGAATTTGATCCTCTGACTTTCCCTCTAATGCCATGAGGCTCATATTGGTGGTATATCCATGAAAATGTATTCCCTCTGGTTGACTTATTATCATATTGACGATCAACTTGTGAGATCAGCAGTTCAAAGTTTCAAACTGTCCACTTATTGGGTTTGAAATTAAATACCTCCAGAATTTATGGCAATTCACGACAGACTCACCATTTTTTTGTGCTAATTGTCAAATGTTAGCATGCTAACATGCTAAAGATAGAGGATGAGCATGGCTAACATTCTTCTGCTTAATGCAAACATGTTAAATGTCAGAATGTTATAATTCTCATTGTGAGTGTGTTAGCATGCTGACATAAGCTGTGTTGAAGTACAGCTCCACAGATGAATTTTGTGGACTTTTGTTCAATATTTAAAGACAACCATTACTGTCTTCAACTTTGGACAAGATTTTTACCCATAAATTTCCCCTTTCCCGCTTTTACCATACTTTAGTTGTCAGGAGCAGATATTGTGATGAAACCAGATTCGATTGAAAGTGAACATGCAGATATGTTCAGTATGAGAATTCCCTGGATGTGTTGGTAGAAAATGTAATCTGAGTAGCATTACGCCGAATTTTCACTAATGAAAATGAGTTGTGCATGAGCCAATTTTTTGTGGGAAACATGGTTGCTTACACTCACCAAGTTTATCACTTGTGTTTGCACTTGTGTGTGTGTGTGTGTTTGTGTGCATGCATGCATCTGATTTTTAAATTAGCTGTGTGTGAGCATGTGTGAATTCTTCATGCAAGTGCAGCTGGTGAATGTGTTCAAAGATGTGAAAACAGAGCTCACTCCAGGTGGCTTCTCATCACTTCCTATATTGTAATGTGTGGATTGGATCTCATATCACATGTGTCGTGTGTGTGTGTGTGGATCACACCCATAAGGCACTGGTGTGAAATCATCCTCATTCCTGCAGATTCATTTCTCTCTGCCCTCCATGTCTTGCCCTCTCTCTAATTTGTCTCTCTCCTCCTTTTCCTCTCCACCTCCTCCTCTCTCTCCGTGTCTTTGAGGCCAGTGGTCGAGACAGGCTCACACGATGCAGTATTGATGTGGACGGTTAGTTAGCTCTTCCTCCACATATAGTCCTTCCTGTCTAATTAGTGTCGAAGGAGAAGAGCCTGTCACAGTGTTTGTATGAGGTGTGTGCGTGTGTGTATGTGTGTACATGTGTGTCCTAGCCTCTGCTCTCTTATCTCAGAGCTCTCATTAACCAGGCTTTGTTTTCCTTAGCTTCATTAGCATTCCCATGACAGCGGCTGTTACCTCAGCGCTAGGCTAAATGCTAAATGGTAGCCATAAGAAGTCAGTCCGTCCCCTTCCCCTAACATTAGCCTGTTTACATTGTCTAAGTGTTTGTAAGTGCAGTGACACAGTTTAGCCTAATAGCTCTTTGGCAAGGGGTCTACTCATCAAATGTTTGCTTTAGCTGCTCTGCTCTGAAATAGTGAGAGACAAATCATCTCTCCTGCAGAATATGTTAAAGCTGCTCTCACCTTAGGGTGAGTCCACTCCGTCTGTGCCCATGAGGAGTCTACTCTATTAACATGAAGGCAGCGTCTGCACAGACATGTTTCCTCCAGGTGTAAGACACTCTGCAGTTTCTAATATCACTTCCTGGCCGAAATACAGAGGAAACAGGGGGAAATAGGAACAAACAAGGAAAGCACCAGTAGGGTAGCTGATCTGGGGACAGACGTAGGGGAGGTGGGGGCAGAAGAAGCGGAAAAATGGAAAATGAATGAGCATAGCAGGAGGGATGGGAAGGGGGCGTAGGAGGTTGCTTTAGGGGTCCAAGTATATGTTCCTCATTAAGATGAGGTTTTCCCTGGAGAGCTTGTGGTGAATTAAGGGGAGATATGTAAAGGAGACCAGGCTGTGACAGGAGAACACCTGTGCTAAGGTGATGCAGGAGCGAAGGGTGTAACTACCATCCATCCATAATGATCACCATGGAGACCATGGAGAAAAGTGTTCAGCAGAAATCACCATGGTCCCAGAGGAGGGGTTCAAAGGCCAGACGCTCCGCTTTTTCCTCCATCCATCCTCTCCCACTTACACAGCCAACCCACATACCCCCAGATGATAAACTGTAGTACACATTACACACATGGGTCCTCATCCCAAACCCGCTAATAAAGGAATAGAATGGTGGTTAGAAAATTTTAATAAACTAATGTACTGAAATTACATTTAGTCACAATTGCAGACTTCCCTCCTCACTCTCTGACTTCTGTTAAAAAGTAAGGCTACGAAATGAAACAGAGTTACCTTGAATAAAAATAAGGACTTTCTCTGAATTTAAACATTGTTGGAAACGTTTGGGATGAAGTGAACACATTACTCAACAAAATATGAAACAAAGGTATAATCTTTTAGACGTGTTAATGTGTAAATTTTACATTTGTAAGTTTATTGTAGGTGTAAATCACATATACTGTCTTGTCGTTTTGTAGTTAAGAGCAGAGATTGTTTGGAAAATTGAACAAAACTGAAACCTTGTGGAAAGTGCAGCCATATGCTGTAAATTTACAGATATCTTCACATTCAAAGTATGTAGCAAGTCTAAACCACAAAAATGGATAGAAATCTGGAATATAATTATGTTATAATGTTATAAATTATGTTAGCTTTGAGTCCAGTCAGAGTTCTGAGTACTAAACAAACACTTCAAAGGTGCACAAAAGTTATATATATTAGAATTTATTACTATGTAATTGCAATTGACTAATTCTTGATATCAATGACACTTTGCTGTTTTCAGCTACTTTGGTTTTTATTTTCTAAATAAATATAAAATGAATGAAATAAAAATATGTAAATGCCACTGCCACTGTCACTGATAGTATACAATTAAATTATTGATCCATGATCTGTTGTTAATTGACTGAATGTAGGAATTTATCTGGACTGAATTTACATTTCTGGCCTGAAATATCATCCCAGTCCACTTCCTGCCTGACCCGTTGGTTCATCTCAAGTAATAGCGCAACAATATCTGATCTTTTTAATGATTAATAAAATGAAAAAGAAACATGAAGTGTGTGAGTGCCTCAGAATGAAAGTGCCAGAGCTTCTTTAGACTCAACATTTCATACCACTGTTAGAAAGTGACAGAAGAGACAGAGGTTCTTCAGCAGACAGTAGACTCGATCATCAATGATGTAATGCAGCCACAAGACATGGATTTTGAGTAAGGGCTGTTCTTTCCTCTGTGTCTGCTGTCAAATGAATATTACTCAGGGACTGAGAGTGGTGAGACAGATGTGAGTAATTATGCAGAAAGCTGTCATACCTTCTATCCATCCTTCCTCGTCCTCCTCTTCCTCTGCCCACTGCCTCTCCTCTCTCTTTATCATTCTCCTCTCCCCTCTCTATAAACCGCCCACTAACCCCGTCTATCAGTGGCCCGATGCTTACACATCCTCGCAGAAGCTGAAGTGGTCATTATTCAAAGCTCAGGCCATGGCTGTTTGCTGTGAAATGTCTTTTAGTGCGCTAACATGCATTCAGAAATGCAATTAGCATAGCGATTAGCATAGCTATTTCACATGTTAACCTGTCAAAATGCACAGGCACCTCTCTCAGGACCCCTACAGTCAGTCCTGACAATAAGCTCGTAATGAAAAGGCATTTCCATCATGCACTCATTCCCTTCTGAGGTGGAAATGAAGCGGAGGAAAAGGTGTGTCAAAATGAAAATGAACAAAAATGCTCTCTTTTCTTTTCTTCCTTTCTCCTTTTCTTTTCTTCTCTCTCCTTTTTTCCTACCTTTGCTTTTGGTTTCAACCCCCCTTCCATCTCAGCGTCATGTAGTCTTTATCTCAATATCATTCTGGCCTTTTTTTTTGTCCACAGTACCTCCCCAAGGATCCATTGGCTAAATGAAAAAAACCCTTCTCACTGATGGACTTACACAAACGTGCATGTGGAGCACAAAGTGGCAATATAATACTGTTATTTCAACAGCATGGCCACTGACCCTTCTAAAGAGGATCCCTACTGTGGCTGTATACACATAACCTCAATAATTCACTCACACACTGCTTTCACCCACACACACAGGCACACAAAGATGAGGTCTAAATAATTTACAGAGAGAGACGTCTAGCCCCCAGCATGAATAAGTAAGAGGCAGCCCACTGGCCGATTGCGCCCTTCTCACGGCTCCTCTCTGACCGCATACACAGTTTAATCAGCTCATAAATATTACACTGCTTGCTTACTTGATAGTCACGTTAATTCTCTATTCAATTTATTTTCATCACTTGGTGAGTCTACAAATTGTGGTGTTAAGAGACAGATTGGAGATACTCTTAAACATGCGTTTGAACAATGAAAACGTGAGGAGATGCAGATTTTTTTAAGTCACTGCTCGCTGTAATTAAACACCACTAACCTGCAGTGTGCGGCTCTTATCTTCTGATTTGTTTTATCCTGCAGATTTAAGGCTTGTTCCTTCCTTACCTTCCTGATATTGTGACTTTAAAACATCTTCACCAACTCTAAAAAATCCCAGTTTGGCTGTTCCTTCTCTGTAATTCAATTCCACATCACACTTCACACTGTAACCACTAGGGGCATTTGTAAATTCCTTTTTAAAAAAAATATTTCATCTATATGCTAAACTGAACTAATGGATTCTTTGTGTTGCTGCAGTTCTGGATTCCTTTTTATATTTTTTTGTAGAAACTTTTGGCAGTTTAGTTGAAAACACTGTGATTTAATAGAAAATTTAAAAGACATAAAACCAAAATAATTGACTGATCCACTGATTTAATGACTCTTATTGGAGAACCAAATGGGGATGCTTCAGTGGTACAATTCATATTCTGTGTTTGTATTATTAATAATATGTAGATATAAAAAATAATAACCCATATTTATTCATTCCAAAAGAGAGCAGTGTAGCACAGATCTTTAGTTAAATAACTCAAATGTGGGTTAAACAAACAGGGTGCTTGTATTTTTATTTAATCTACCACTAAACAGCAACACAAACATATTATACCGATGAATGGAGCATAAAGATTGAAAGATTGTGTGGATAAAAACAATATTTTAGGATAACTGACAAAACACTTTTTGGTTAGCTTTAAATCAGAAACAACAGTGAATAAATAGAGTTGCAGTTGGTAGTTGTGCAGTGATTTGGGGCATGCTGGTTGATATTTGCATGCAGGGGTGAACCTGTGTTGTCTGTGTATGTCTGTGGAGGCAGCAAACTTAAATCATAACTTAACACTCATTGCTTCTCAAATAGTGCTGGTAATAGGTTTGGTGAATTTGTATTAAGGTTGATAAAATGTTGCCAAACATGACAATACTAACATTCAAGTTACTATGGTGCTGAATAAATACTTAATTTTTAAACTAATGAAACAAATCAAACAATGTAATTTTACTAACAGAATCACTGACATTAAACAAACCACAGAGGTTCTTTATCTTGATATCAATACATTGATTTTCTTCATAGATTAAAGCTGGCTCTTTAATCAGATTGTACATTTGTCAAATTAAATCATAATTTAAAAGAATTACAATACACATGGGGGACATTTTTTACTCACAACACAACTCATAAATCAGTGATTTTTAATTAATAAACCATTAAAATGTATATATAGTTGATGTAACTTGCAGGGTCCTGTTGTACAGCAGGTCTGTTAGAGATATGAAAAGAATCCTGGGACACAAAGTTCCTTACAGAGAAAGTGATTTATTGGCTGTCATTGACATGATGTTGCTTGTGTAGTGTAAACCCTATCCTGAGCTCAGGTGCTTGTCGGTTGATATATCATATTTATTTTGTCTCTTAAGACATAAAGTTTGTCACTTTACCAGCAGAGGCTATTTGTCTCAGCATTTGGACTGACTGTCCCATGGAGGAGCTTCACTGACTGCTGTCAGAGGTCAAGGAAAACTGTGTTTTCCTGTCGGGGTTGTAGTTGATGTGTTCTGTTCCTACAAAATAACATGTATTGGTGTTGCTCTGCTTCTGCAATGTTCCAGGTCTAGGGAGGGCAAAACCAGTAGAAGGCTGTAAGGTATGGTCCCTAAAAAGCTTCCCACCCATAGATGTTTGATGGAAAGCTCAGTCATGCCAGAAGCAGAACTGCTGAGTTTTTGACCCACAGACCAGTGTGTTTTCTTTTAAAACACTGGGATGAGCCGGTCATGCTGTCTTAACTGACTCCGCTTACTGCAACTACTGTTCAAGTTTACCTTAAAGTACTATAAACTGCATCGGCACCTTTTAAAGTGGATCATATGGCAGACATTTGTGAACCAATAATGCGATTCGATTATCTCCCCTCACCAACCCCCCCACCCCCCACCCCCTCTTGTCCACCATCTTGACCCGTCCTGACTCGATGCTGCCTGGCGTCCATGCAGCTGGTGGTAAGCCGGGTTCCTGTGCTGAAACAGAGGAAATTGATAAATAAAAACTAGATTTTTGTTTCCCTCTTTTTCTGTTTCTCTCTGAGGGTTATTTTTCTGTTCTCCTGCAGTGTTTAATGCATCATTTTGGTTGTAATTAAACTGTTTGTTAAATCTGCGATGCACAGGCTTAAAGACCTGGCTTCACACACCAACCTTGACTCTTTTATAGCAGAAGCTTTGGGAGCGAGTGGGATGAAATACTCTGATAAATTTAGGTAAAATAAGATTTCTGCAGAGGGAATATCTGTATGTATGCATAACAGGTAAACCAGAGACCTATTAAATGAGATATCAGGGCATAAAGGTGTGAAGGGAGTGTTCAGACAGAGGGAGCAGCAAAGAGAGGTAAAGAGAGAGAGAGAGGAGCACAGAGGTAAAAGGAGAAAGAAAGCAAAATAACGTGAGCGCAGGGTGCTGCATGTCGGCGAGTGTCAGGGGGAGTATTTGGTGGCCGGGAGCCAGTATGAGTGAGATGAGGGGAGGCGAGCCTGCAGAGCCAATAAATTACGGGCCTTCAAGCCCCACTTTACATTAATGGAATGTGCAGCGCTGTTCTCTCCAGTCGGCTGCTGAGATTAAAGAGTAGGGAAATGGCTGTGGACAGGCTCTCCCTGGCCTGGGCTCTCTGTGTGATACGGGGCCTTCAGAAACCCACAGAGCGGGCCCCCGCAGCACTGAGACCCACAAAACGGCAACTGAGGTCTGGACTGAGCATTTTAAGTCAAAAAAAAAAGAAAAAAAAAATCCATCACAACAAAACCGTCAAGGTGTCTTTGCATTATGATCACAAGTTGTCGGCTTTGGTGCTGCCGGGCCAGAAAAAGGTGGTTTATAGAGCATCAGAAATAATGGCTGAAAAATCCTCACTTGGGTTGTTTATGTGAAATACTGTATTAAAGAGCAGTTTCAGGGGAAAGTCAACCTGGATACGGTGTGGCACTCTGAAGATTTCTGAGAGATTATGTAGGATAAAGTGTGTAAGTATGAAAGAATGGCTGAAGCAGATCCACCTAAACCCCGCTCTCTTTTCACAGCCCCCTAAACCCATTACCCCACTATTCATCTCTCAATTGAACTGTGCCACCGCTGTGTCTCCGCCTGTCTCCTGGTGGTTTTACACTTGTTTGATGGAATCAGATGCATCTGGGAAGATTCAATTAAAATGCCGTTGCCTTTCTTAACTACTTCTCATTGCTCGCATGTCTCCTGCCAGTCTTTTAAAGTGATTACACACAATTATTTCAATTAGATGTCAGGAAGTAGTGCCATCATCATCAGACAGTAATCAGGTTGTGGTTGAGCAGTGGGAGACAGAAAGCGACAGCTCCTCTCATTCTCTTTCATTAAAGATGGAGGAGAACATTGCTGAGCGTTTTTGCTTTTCCTTTTTTGCTTTTTTTTATTTTCCTCCCGGTTTTTCACAATGTGGCACACATTTAGAGATGGAAAAAAAACACACTTTTTGTGCCCCCTGCAAGCTGTTCTCATCTCTGCTAATGAATGAAATCCATTTCTGGATCTTTTTCTGAGAGACGGCTCAAGATGAAGGATTGAGTGAGACACAAAGGAAGAGCAGGCCTCCTGTTGTCTCCTGGACAGAGTCAAATAGAGCGGGAAGAGAAAGGGAGATTATACAGAAAGCCTTCTGGCTATATACTTTACAGTAGGGAGCAGTTATAATAATATCTGAGCGATATCCTGTCTATTAGCAAAACAATTTGGTATTTTAATTCAAAAGATGCTAATGTAATAAGTGACACACTTGAACAGGATAATTCACTTCCTCAGTTTTTGTTTATTCGTTCTACTACCACTGCTTTCTTTTAACAAGAAGACCTTTTCAGTCTCTCCTAAACTCTCAGTAATACAAAGCACCTAAAATTAGTGATAAAAAGAGAAAAATGATCCTAACATTCTTATGATTTAGACTTTTTAGGAAAAGTAGAAATAAATACAAGGGTTTTCTTAATGTTTTCCCATGTTGATGAGCAGGAGTCTACAAGTTGAGCCGGTGGTCTGTGTTTCTGTCGGAGCTCCTGCATACTGTCCTTGAGGAGCAGAATATGCTATAGGTGCTCCCATGGGACTGAGGTATGGTAACAGAGCCGGCGTAGGAGCTGCCGGGGCTCTGTGTTGTGATAACAGAGGCTTTGCAGGAGGAGACACACGCAGCATAATGAACAACCCGCCGCCCACTGCAGCACACGCTGCACAGACAAACACATTCACACACACACACACACGTGTGCACCCACAAACACATTTATGGAAAACACACACACACACACACACACAAGCTCACACAAAGTGCATGTGCTTTTATAATCCCTTCTTTCCCTTGATGTAATATTTTCACAAAGCATTATAATCAGCGACACATGCACACATAAAAAGTGCACATACACACACACACACACACACACACAGGCAGAGTTATGAGGCAGCCCAGCCCTCTGCAGCACATGCTTGGTTGCCTAGCTGAGGCCACGCTGACTGCATGTCTTACAGCAACATCAGTATGCTACGAGCATGGTCCTGTGTCTACACCACTCTGCTCTCCCTCCCTCCGTCCACCTCTCCTTTATGCATCACTCCGACTTCTCTGTCTTACCTCCATCACTCCCTTCATGCTTACTTTCCTCTGATACTCTCATCTCTCCCATCTTTTTAGTGTAAAACAGAACCAATTTTGGTTATTACTACAAGGCTGTTTGTGTATTCATCTCTCTACTATTTTCAACATCCTTATCTTTGAACTGTGTGTGTTTTTCTGTACTCCCTCATATTCCACTTGTGCTTCCACTTAATCTTCCCTAGGTTGCCCTCCTTTACTAACATCATAGCCTGGCTGCTGGCTGTGGTTTTTGGGTTCTCTGGTTCAAGTTTGGGAGAGGGTGCTAGGCTAATTATACTGTTAAGATCCAGTCATATTGGCTAATTGTGTTTTTTCTGCTTCTTCTCTCTGTTGTATTGTAATCAGGGGACAGGCCCATTAACTGCCCTGCTGATGACTGTCATCATCCACACCCCTCTATGTCCGACACAGAGGGGCAAAGTGTGTGAGTGTGTGTGTGTTGTCTGGATGTGTGTGTGTGTTTGTGTGAGTCTCGGTGGGTGTCTGATGGGAGGGTGCTCAAGTGTGGAGGACTCATCATGGGTTATTAGGAGCATGCAGGGGGGCCATCAAGCGTGAGAGATGGAGAGATAGAGGCTGCAAAAGAGATGAAGAGAGAGAAAGAAAGATGGTTAAGAGAGGATCATTCCTAAAGCAAAGTGGGACCGGTCCCCTTCGAAAGAGACTCGTTCAGTTTCTTCTCCTCTCTTCTTGCTCTTCAGTTTGCCTTTTTTGGCAAGGTTGGATAAACTTTTCTTGCTATGAATAAAACATTTTGAAACACTGAACGTCATAAAGTTTGGAGATTTCTCTAACACAGACTTTAAAAATGATCTTCAAAATCAGCAATCAATCATTAATCAGCAAAGACAGTGAAACCCCAAATTCCAATCCATATTGTAAATCAAGCTCTTAAATTACAGTCCTACACTTCCCACAATGCAGGAGGTCCTGATCTTTTTCAGCTGGAGACCCAAAGGACACATTTGGTTTCCCCCTCAAGAGCCAAAATTGCAAAAATACGAAATGAATTACCATAAAACTTACATTATAAGATAAATTACAGACAAAAATACAACAAGCCAAGAATATTTAATAAATAGGACATTTATTTAGTTAATTCTCAAAGGACATAAGAGCAATAATGACAGTTGCTTAGTATAATGTCAGATTTCTTAATATTTCATTCAATTCACAGCACTTAAGCTCAGCAGAGCAGTGTAAGATCCATGCAGAAAAACTAATACTCTCCCTGAAACTGGTGACCTAATAAATATGACTGTGTGACTCATTTTGCATCCTGACCCTAAATTTGGGAAATGCTGCCATGATGTAACTCTGTAGCATCTTTTCTCTGACTCTCATTGCCTGTTAAACACTGACAGGCTATCTGACATAAATATGAGTCGTCTCTAAGCCCAAAGCTAAGATAACCTCACGATAACATCATCAGAGTGATTCTCTCAGGCGTTGGAAAGCTTTTTCCCAAACCACAGAAGACATTACACAGCTGTTTTTACAGCAGTGTCACCCATAAATAGTAAATTGACCGTGATGTTAAAAAATGGTGCAATGATCCTTTAAATAGATCTGATTTCAGTCAAAGAAACATTTGTGAGATAAATGAGTGGCATCAGGTGGCGTTTAGTGACAGGGCAGGTCATTGAACTCTGACACACACAAACACATAATACACATAGAGTACTCACATGTCTCTCATTGGCCAATGTTAATTTCCTGCCAAGCATCCTCACAGCACATAAAGGCAGATAAGGATAAGAATCTAGACAGCCTTGTACTCCATGATTAATTCATCTCATATTCTGCTTGCCTAGAATGAATGTGCAGTTAATATTTAATATTCCTACGCTTTTTCACATGATTGCAACATGATTATGAGAGGGACACATAGTGGGTGTTTGGGAGGTGAGAGAGAGGGTAAGAGAGAGAGAGGCGGTGTGAAAGATAGCGGGTGAAATTGTGCGATTTGCGGAGTGCGTCGTTACTACTGTTTGTGCTTACCAGTAATGCTAATGTGACACTTAAGTAATTGAAATTGGAAACAAAATGAGATTGAAAGAGACCATTAAAGAGAAAATAACAGGAGATGACTGGAGACGGGGAGGAGGAGGATGGGAGGAAGTCGTAGCCTCTGTAGTTCAGAGTGAGGGGGGGACATGTGTGCTAATACAGTTTTTATTTTTTGTGCCGCTCAGATGCACAGCAACAACAGCAAAGTGTATCTTTATTTTTTGGATTTATACTTTTTTCCATTAGTGAAATGCAACAATAAGCAGCTTGCATTTGTTTGCAGTATGTACATTAAATCCTCCCCTCTGGAAACAGGTGGAATGAAGGAAAAGCATATATAGGAAGACGGAGGGAGGAAACAGATTTCATATCACATGATAATAAAACCTCCTGAAATGTTGTTATTGTTCATAATTGGAGTCTCAAATGTACCTGTTGTGGGGTCACAATGTATTAATGTTGTGTGTTACAGTAATTTACCACATTTATAAAGAAATGGAGACTTTGGAAAGGCTTCTGTGATATTACACCAAAACACACACACCCAACGCACACTTTGCTGCCTTCCTGTCAAAGATTATGTGGTAATTATTCTTCTTTGAGGATTTATAATAAACATCAGTGCAGATTTATGTCGAGAAGGGTTTTATGAAGCTGACACAAAAACCTGTTCTCCCCCAGGTGGCTAAGAAACAAGCTGACAGATTGATCAAACTTCTTTTTGGGAGCTGAAGTGGACACGTTGACTTAAACTTGTAAGTTTAAAACAGCTACCACAACTTCTCCAAACGACACTACGTCTGTTTGAGGACAGTGAAGCAGAGCTCCAGTCTGTACACACACACACACACACACACACACACACACACACACACACACACACCAGACTGACTCATGTTGTGGTAGTATTGTGAAGGTGATATGAAGTGAGAGCCATAGGACTGATAGAGAAGTTAATTAGAAGTCAGGCCAGTCATCTCCACCTTCTGACCCATTTCCAACCCTCCCATCATCCCCCTCAACATCTCTCCTTATCTGTCATTCACAGTCCCACCACTGCTAATGAGCTTATTCTGAGCCATACATTATGTCTGCAGCTGTGCCGTTTTTTTTTCTTTCCATACATTTCAGCTTGGCATCTTTCCTCCACCAGAAAAAAGAGAGAGAGAGAGAGAGATGGCTGTTAGCTGCAACCATGTCTCCAATTAGATGCCCTTCTATTCATCCTTCTGTCATTTCTGCCTCTTCTCTCTCTCCTCTTGTCTCTCCCGTCTGCGGATGTTGGAGGCAGGTTGTAAAACAGGCTGCCTTATCCAAATGGAGACGAGCCCTGCGGTCGCCGTAGTTTTGTTACTGAGGCAGAGTCACATTAGCCTCTTTAGTCTGCCTGCGTGAGTGTGTGTGTGTGTGTGTGGGTGTGTGTGTGTGTGGGTGTGGGTGTGTGTGCGTGTGTGTGCGTGTGTGGCCTTGTGTGTATGTGTGTGTGTGTGTGTGTCTGAGCCTATGTGTGTTAGGAGGCCGTGTGTGACATTAGCCTCACAGTCACAGGTAATGATCTCATCTCACCGCTGGTGACTAGAGGCATACAAAGAGAATTACACACACACACATACACGCACACACACACACACACACACACATACATTGAGAGAGGGAAAGATGGGGAGCACAGATTGGTATTGTAATGGTACTCTAATGGGCTACCTGACAAGTTCTTTTTCTTAATGCTATGCCTCTCCCCCCTCTCCCCCCTCTCCCCCCTCTCCCCCCCTCCTCCATGTTTCTACCTCCTCCAGGTACATTTTCCTTCTCTGAGGAGCAGTGATATGGACACCAGGTGTGGCGACGTCCAGGTATGTAATCATTTCTCATTGCACAGTGTTTGTGTGCTTTAAACACCCCGGTTTTTCGAATAATGCTGCCCTGCCATCACATCATAACCATTTGTTCCGCCAGTTCCACCTTTTGTTCAGCTGCTGTTAAACCAAATCTGCAGCTGTGTGCATAACCAGCCTTTTTTTTCTGCTACAAAGTGCCCCTTTTGTAACCCTCCACCATTTTATTTGAGTGTCCAAATTGTGTGAATTACATGCACTGTGTAGTGACCACAGAATTCCACACAATGGAAACTGGGAAAGAGCTTTCTGTTATCACATGCTGCAATGTGTTGCATTTTAGAGATGCAAAATTACCTGTGTGTGACTCAACACCTGTCTCTGATGACATGGTTTCCTTGGTGTGATTAGTAGCAATTTACTCCTTTGTAAAGAATAAACCATTGAGTGCCTTCATATAGGAAGTAGTGCAGGTTGAACAGGGAGTGCACATCACAAATGGTGACAAACTGAGTAGAATAGATCAGAATGAGAGAGATGCACAGCAGTCACCTCTTCACATCAAATTAAACTCACACAAACCTGAGTGAATGCACAGTGAAGCAGAGCCAGAAACAAACCAGGGGGGCGCTGAGGCTGCAACACATCAATGAGAGACGAGTGCTGCAAACTCTGCTGTAAGTATGTTGTTTTAAACATGTTGAAAACTAATGAAAAAATTGATAATTTTCTATCAGTTTCTGCTTTTAAAAATCAATTCTGCACCATCACATTAAACCAAATCTTCAACATTTGGATTCTGTATTGTTTTGAGAAGCTGAAACACCATAACAGAGATATTCTCTTCTTAAATCCTACCTCCTACGACTACACCTGCTGCGGTTTCAATTAGCCAAACTAAACTTGCCATTAGATTTGGCATTTGCTCAGCTTTGAATCCTGCAGCCCATCCACCTGCTGTCAGATCAGTTTTTTCTTTCGCTCTGAGCAGCCTCTCCACCCCACAGACGCCCCACAGACACACTATGATGCTCTTATATTCCTGCCTCTCTATTTTTCTATTTATACCCACTGAGATGAGCAATGAGCCCCAGGCAGCCCTCACTCACCGAGCCGAGCACACGTAGACACAGAAACACACACTCTCTCTCTTTCAAACACACAGACACACACACATGCTGGGATATAAGGCTGAGGTGGAGGTTAGAGGGTTTCATCAACAGTGTGTCTGACCATATGAACTAATGTAATGCAGTTAGCTGTATTGTCAAGCCTCAGAGAGCACACAGAGGACTGGGGTTCCTGCTGTGTCCTTGCTTTCAGCCTTGTGTTCGGGCATTCTGCTGCACAGCCCGAGAGGGAATATCCACTCAAATAAACCAACAACATCTATTGCTCATTTTTATTCTGTAAACATGGAAATGTGATAAACAAGAGAGTCAAGACTTGTCTTGGCAGAGTCATCATGCAACACATCCCGAAGCAGCACTGACAGTAATTGGGGTACTTTTATGAGGCTATGAGCCTGTCAGTTGGCATCTGTTATCAAAGCAATTAATTTAAGTATTTTGGGGAATTTAAACTCTTAAGTAACTTTTTATATGAATCCATTAAGACATGACTTTTTCTCCCCTGAGTCATTGCCAAAAAAGCTGCATGAAAGCGAGAGAGAGAGAGAGAGAGAGAGATGGAGAGAGTGCAGGTTAACACTGATATCTGTTTTGAAGTGGACTTTAAGCTCTAATTACCTCGAGCACTCAAAAAACAATTAGCAATGAGCCATTAACCTGCTTGTTTATTTTGTGACCTAAACTAAAAGGTGAGTTTATCACATTAAATACATGCCTGCACTTGCACACCTGCATTCATCCAGGATGTGCAAGCCGGCATGCGCAAAGAGAGAGAGAGAGAGGGGGAGAGAGAGAGAGAGAGAGAGAGAGAGAGGGAATACTACTGAACTGTAACTGAACCAGTTAAAATGAATGAGGACAACATCCATGAGAAACAGCCCATCTTGCATTATTAACAGCATTGAGAATAAACTTAAAAACTGTGTCGGCTTGACTTGTTCCGCCTCCTCTGCCCTCTCTCCCCCTTTCAGCTGCTTCTCGTGGGGGGGGGGGGGGGGGGGGGGGGGGGGGGGGGGGGGGGGGGGGGGGGGGGGGGGGGGGGG
>JAQMCX010000046.1:6944138-6957576 GCA_029814765.1 Acanthurus leucopareius
TTACGGCTCCCGTCCCCCCTCCCCCCCCACCCCCTACCTCCCCGAAAACCCCCCCCCCCCCCCCCCCCCCCCCCCTCCCGTTGAGTGATTCATAGAGTTTACCGGAGGTTGAGCAGGGTCACTATCATAACTCTTCAGTCCAGTGAAGCAGAAAGTAGTCAGGATCAACACAGTGTGCAGCAGATCCTCTGAACAACTCTTCAGTCGCACTGATGTATGATTTTTTTATTGATCTGTTTACATTTGATGCATTCATTAATACCTATGGAGCCCAGATTTAGCCTTAAACAGAGAAAATATCAGGCTGCTTTTGCTGCATAAAGTGCTTGAACAGCCGTTGCCTGCACATGAGATGCAATTTGTTCCCAAGCTATGCTTAAATAATGCACACAAGAGTTCATTTAGAGAGTCAGTGCAACAGGAAGTGTTTATCATTTCTTACCTACTTTAGGTGAAACCACTCCCACTGCCCTTTGACAGGAGCCTTGGTGGTTTATGACAGCTTCTGTAGTTTTATGTTGCACTGAATGTGATGTATTTATTGTTTATCAGACCATAAATGAGAGAGGAATTAGGCTGGAAAAACATTTGACACAGCTGGAGTCAGAGTCTTTCTTGGCCTCACTAATAAAGCAAACTTTATAACTTGTACAGAAACACAACTTTACACTCACTGAATTAATTTTTTTGAGTGAAACTGTAAAAAAAAAAAACTGGGCTCAGCAGGACCGAGACAGATGGAGGCCAGTTTAATGACACTGAAACACACCAACATGATTTCCAGCAGTTCAAAACAGGACTGTAACTCACAGGACAACTAAGATTTGAGAAGGAATAGCATCAGGTGCACGTGTTAGCATTATGAGCTCTTGAAGTAGTAAAACATGGCCTTGATATATATATTTTTTTATCTCTCAATGACCTCTCTGCGGCTCTTTTCTACACTGACTGTCTGTCTGTAGTAAAGATTTGTCTTTGAGAGTATGAAGATTAAATTCAACACTTTGTTTGAACATGAGCTTTAATGAAATGCAGATGATAGTAGAACAGATGTGAGTAGCTTTTTTTTGAGAGACCCACAAAACATGTTGCATAATGTCTAATCATGACTTCTTCACCTCTATGACTTCACAGGGTGCAGTGGGTTATGCAATAGCAGTAGATGAAAAAATGTCACCGTGATTGTGAGGTCCAAAGTTAAAATCTAGTCCATGACTTTTTAAATCACTGACACTGTTGTACATTAAGATAATATATGGCTTTAGTTATGTAACAGATCTCTTAATCCATTCCCGTGTTTTATGATGTGTAGAGCATATCTAAAACCTTTATAGATAAAATATGCTATAACTGGAGCTGGAGAGCTTTGTTTGGCAGAAGGACATCTGGTCTGCCTTTGCAACCCGACCTGGGACAAGCAAAGACAATGGACAGAACAAGGAATAGAGAAACATAAGAGAAATCTACATCATAGATCTTTGTCTGAGGTGGGAATGGGGACTGGATAAATGAGGCAAAGATGTTCCAAATGTTCCATCATGGGAACTGTGATTCATGCCTGAGCTACACTATTGTCTAGAGTGCAGATGCTACTGAATCAGCTGGGAAAAACATATCGTTATTGATCTCACAACATCAAGCATGAAGCACATCTCACCCACGAGAGCTGTTGTCTGAGCTCGTGTTCTTCAACATGGCAGATATGATTGTTTCCCACCATGATCAACCTGGACTTATTAGAGCTCTGCAGCTGCTCATTGTTGTCATGTTTCCATCCAAATGCCGCACAAAATTTGACAGAATTTTCAGAAAACCTGTTAAAGAAAATGCAGATTAATGTACATTTTCATTTACTTCTGGTATCAGCCCACTAGGAGTTCAGGACATTGAGATAAACAGCTGGTGGCTCTAATTCTCCAGTCTGTTGTCATTTAACTGCTTCAGATGAGGATACAACAAATGACTTATCTTAAATAGTTGACAAATATTTTGAAAAATATTTGAAGTATAGCATTTTTGTTTTTTTCATTTAACAATGAGAAAGGTTACTGTTCCATCGTCCTACATAGATCTAATGTTTTGGTCTGTCTTCAATTGACATCTCTTTAGTAAAAGGGATTTCTAAGTTTAATGCTTCATCTTCATTATGATTTTCACTGTTTTCACTTTTCTAATTTTTTTTTCATTAAACTTGTTTGTGTTTTATTGAAATCAAGATAACAACTTCTGTCACCTTAGCCAAACATTTAAAACTTTTTTTGCAATATTTTTTTTAATGCATGAATTTAAAGTGTGAATGAAAACAGACAGATGGAAATACCATTTATGATGATGTAGTGTTTTAGTGAAGTCTTTAATTTATTCATAGACCTTTTGTACGGTGACCACACGTGTCAGGTCAAATCTATTCTGAAGTTGTTATGTCACAAAAGGGAGTAATGAAAGTGTGTGTTTTTTTTCTAAAAAAAGGCAACAAACGCTCTAAGAAACACCTACACATATGCTTCCATGTGATTACTGTGTTTCCCATGTAGATTTGAAACTGCAGAGATAGCGGACTGCAGGGGAAAGTGACTGTTTGGCAAGAAAGACCAACAAATAACAAAATGTCTTTTTGTGACAAAGGCCTTCAACTGTTTAATCAAGTTGCCGATAAATTTTACGTGGAAGCTTCTTTTCCTATTGTAACTGCACCAGCTACTGCTGGTATACAAAATAAATAAGGGATAAGTGAAGAAAACAAAGCTGAGGGGAGAATTAGAGCTTCATTGACAATTTTTTTCTTGAAAAAAATAAATCAACATGAGTAATGTTATCGCCGCAGCCTCCTGTCACCTCCAGGAAGACCCTATTAATGTTTTCTGCTAATAACCTTGTTTAATTACTTCTCAGACACAAATTATGTTCCTATTATGGTACACTTACACATTCATAAATGCTAAAGAATTACTTTAAATTAATGTATTCACATGATTTTTGTCGTTTTAATGCCAAATGTTTTTCTTTGTCAGGCAAAGAAAAACCAAAACCAGTGACGGGCTCAACTGTCAGGACACACTGTGGCTGTGATTCTCTGTAAAACCACTGAACAAGGATCAATGCATCATCATATTTACATGAAAGTATCACAAAAGTAATCATTGAAAAACTTATCGGGGCAAACAGATAATATGGTGCGAATCAAAGTGGTGCAGGGAGTCAGAACTGATGGAGCTCATGGAGTTCAGACTGACAGCAGAGCTCACAGAGACACTGACACTGAGGCAGGATTAGAGACCCTGTACTTTCCCTCTGTTCTAAGGGGAAACTGTGTGATAGTCGTGTGTGTGTGTGTGAGTGTGTGTGTGTGTGTGTGTGTGTGCTTCCATGTGTGCATATGCATGAAATGTGTTAATGAAATATGATGAAATATGATGGATCCTCCCAGAGGCAAAAGCCCTCAAAGTTACACATCCTGATGAAAGCATAAACATGTGTGACATTTCAACAGAGCACATCTTTATACGTAACCCCCCTGCGGGTTAAAGCACACACACACACAACCTGTCACCTAGATTTAAGTTGTGATCAACCTCAGGAGTCTCCGCCTTTCTGTTTCTGTCTCTCTTTTTTTACTTTATTTACATGTTGGGATGCAATAGTGACCTGTCACATCGTCAAAACTCAAGTCAAAACTCCTCTTCATGTCTTCGCACATACAGAGTTTTTCAAATTCAATATATCCTCTCTCTCGTAAGCTATCTCTCGTCATCTCCTCAGGTTTTTTTTTTTTTACTTTCCTCACATCTGTCGGCCACTTGATATCTTGATACATCTGAGTTATTGAGGAGTGGCATGCTTTGATAGCTGCGGTTATGCTGTGATATCTCGTCTTTGGAGGTGGGAGGGGTCCAGCCTCATAGCTCTGCTCCATCTGCCTCCACCTCTCCTCTTCTTCACGTTCATTCACTTTTTTATAACACACTTGCACACACACACACACACGACTCCATGGTGTTGGTAGCTAAATAAGCAGTTTGGGAGATGGTAGGTGAGGCCGGTCACTGTGTACTTGTTTGTGCATTTGGGTCAAAGCTAATCTCATTCCAGTCTAGATGTGTCTCTCAAATTCACCTCCAGACATATTGATGCCTTTTCAGAGGAGACTGTGTCATTTATAGATGACAGCTGATGTTTGATTACAATGTCATATGACCTACAGTGAGCTATATTTAAATGAGAAGTGAAGGGATGAGATTGGTTACGGTTAAAGCTTTTAATGAGGTGCAGCCACCAGCATTTTGTCAACATCATGTCTTCATCAGAGTGAAAGGAGGCAGCAGAAGTGAGGATATTTAAATAGCTTGCATCCAGCTAATAGCCGCGTCTTGTTTTGTGCATTTCTTATGCATTTTGGCAAAACGTTTTTAAATCTAGTTCATAAAAGCAACATTGAAAGGAAGATAAATTCATGCTTTTATGTAGTCTGTAAGGTTAAGTTATGCTCAATGTGTAAAACTGTTAAAGAGTATTTTACCATTTATTATAGGACTACAGTATTTGTTGACGTCTCTGCAGACTGGTGTGTAAATCAGACAAATACAATGAGCCACTAAACCGGCTTTTTACTCCACCTACATCTTCAAATACTGTATGTGATGGTGCATCATTATATGTACAAAACATGGATGGGCCTCCACCCTGATATGTTCTGCTGCCGAAAAAAGATTTAACGCTTATGGATTTACATATTTACCAGGATTGGAACATCTTGATTTCTGTGGTGTAAATGTATATATGTTGCAGTGTTGGCTAGACACAACAGCTGATCTGAGCTCTGAGTTGGCATCAGTTCCCACATGCATGAACGTACATTTTAAATCTGATGTATGTGCAGTTTGAGGATTGTCGATCAACATGTTACATGATAGCTTACGGTTTTTAATCAGGCTTCCTGTTTGTCCAATGACCATCCCGCTGCACTGCACTGCTGCTACTGTAGCTCAGCAGTGCCGAGGCAATTAGAGAGCCGCCTTTGTTGCCTTTTAACGAGTTTGACCCGTTTTGCTGATAATACGCGAACATTTCTGTTCTTTTTTCATTTTCTCTCTCAGTCTGTTCCTATCTTTTCTTTCATTTCCTCTCTCTTTTCCTGCATTTTGTGTGCATTAGAGGAATCTCAATCCTGTTAGCAGTGTTTTATGTGAACAGTACGAGGGAGCTGACCTTCACGTTCTCACTGGAGATCATATCCATCTGGGCATTCCCATTTCCCAGGGAATGCATTAAATCGATGAGTTCCTCACATGTATAACAGTACAGTGTTGTGCATGTATGTGTGTGTGTGTGTGTTTTCCATCCCATCCTCTGACCTATTTTTCCTGTTGTTAGACATAAAACTTGTTTATCAAGTCAAAATGTTGTTGAATTTGAATCTCAAAATGTCTCAAAAGGTTTCATTGGGGTTTTATAGTAAAACTGAAAATATCTGCAGCTGTCAGGAGGTAAAGAAGGTCGTCTCCTCATCAGTAGGTCATTGGTTCAGTCCCCAACATCTTTCAGTCTGCATGTCAGCGTGCTCTTGGACAAGTTACTGAACCCCAAATTGCTCCAATAGCTGTGTGTAAATGTGTGTATGAGTTCCCGATGAGCACGTTGGTAGTGTGTAGGGAAGCCACCTGCCTATTAATTTGTGTGTAGATGTGTGAATGCGTCTGATGGTGGCTGGTTTGCTTTCATCTATGTCTCTACCAGCTCTTCCTGTTTGTCACAACGTCACATTCAGTAGTTGAGTCTCCCTCTCTTGTCTGTTTCGTCTTGATACGTCTTTTGCTTTGTTTTCCTCATGTCATGTCTGCCGTACATAATACGCAGTGATGGATTCACCGAGGTATCGTCTTTTGTTTTCTGTTACTGTTAAAATCAGTCTTGATGTTGGAAAAGCAGCATGCACAGTCATGAAAAGCAAAAGTAATTGTTTTTTTCCCTCAAATGCATTAAAACTAAAGCAGTAAACCTGGTATGAGAATGTAGAAAGTAAAAAAGTACAGTTTTATAATGTGAGGCAAAGAAGTAAAAAATTCAGAAAAATAAAGTACAGGAACCTCAACACATACTAAGTACAGTAACTGAGTATTATCTCCCAGCTCTGTGTGTGAGACATAGGACAGAGACAAAAGAGACAACGCTTGCTGCTGGTTTGGCCACATGAGCATCCAGGAGTTATCTGTTCAGCCAAGCTGAGAGAGACAGACAGAGACTTGGAGAGAGAGAGACAGGGAGAGAGAGAGAGGAAGAAGGTGAGTGAGGGAGGGAGGGAGATATGGTAAAAAAAAAGGGCAGAGATACTGAAGTGTGGGAGGCAGATAGACGGGGGGTTTGGCACAGATAGAGAAGGTAAACTACAGCTATACTTAGATAGGAAAACACAGCAGGGAAGGAAAAGATGAAGGGAGGAGAGGGAGGGATGAAATGGTGTATTTGAGGACGAAAAGAGGGGGGAAATAATTTTATGGATAAAACTGAGGCTGATAAGATGCAGAAATGAGGATTTAAATCTAAAGCCTCAATACACAGAAGTAGATACTGAAATGTCTACTAACATTTTGACTTGTAACAGACTTCAAATCTAACCAACAACAATGGCTGACGGACTGAAAATGTCCCAGAAAAAGTGCTGTTTTGGTGGATGCATATTGCTTGTGTTGCAGGTGAGATGATATACTGCAATCGTGATTGTTTATGTGTTTTGCAGTAGCGTCCTCTGTCAGCATGGCCCCAATGCAGTGAAGAAAGGGCTGCACTTTTTCATGCACTATTTTCTGAGCTTGGGGTCAATTAATTTGGTTATAGTTGAAAATATAAATTTATAACCCCAGAGGAAATCACACTTTGTCTTCTTGTGACTTTTCAAACATATAGTTCTCTGTAATTCCTCACTTTAAAGTCATGAAAAAATAGAACTTTTGCAAGAACTGTATACTTTTACTCATATATTGTTCATTAAACCTCTTTGACACTCCTGATTGAAGTTTACATGCAAAAAAAAAGACACTATTGCAAAACCCTACCTCCCGATTAACCTTCCTGCTTGGTATATCCCTCTGAATCTATGTGTCTGCGCTTTGAAACCAGAGCCTACATCCTTGCTTAAATGTGGCAGAAAAGGTTTAGTTGGAACGCTGCTGAGCATCTTCCAGTCTTTGCAGAGATCAGAGGAATTGTGTCCATTCTGAGGCTCCCAAACCCCTGACGGCAGCAACACATCTGTAGAGGCGGATGATCTGAGGCGAGGAAGTGGAGGAGAAAAGGGAGAGGAGGAGGAGGAGGCGCAGGGGCAGAAAAAGTGAAAGGAGGTGTGGATTAAAGAGGGGAAGGTTGCACAAGGTTGAGGCTTAGGTGAGACTAGAGGAAAGGCCAGAGATGGCAAAATGATACTGTTCAGTGTGAAGTCAGCGCGATTGTATCACCCACTTATTTTCAAGCCTTTTTATTTATAAGTTTAAACAGATGAATCAATAAACAACAATGAGGAAGCAGTGTTTTCTGACTTTTGGCCTGCATTATCATATTTTTATTAGTTCTAAAGTTGTGCGCTCCCACTCTTGGAGTAAAGAGGTTAGACAGCATGGTGAGTTTGCCAAGTCCATGACTCACACACACTCACTTACACACACACTTACACACAGGATTTAGGCTGCACGACTAAACTGCGGGTGGTTAACCAATCAATATTCTGTGTTGAATGACTGGATGAAGGTTGCATTGATGACTACCTGCGTGCATCATGATTCATGAATGTGTGTGTGTGTGTGTTTTCGTCAGTGATGTCGAGTGTGTGTCAGAGGAGTGAGAGTGTGACTGTCGGTGAACTTTAGACAGAACAGTCATCCTTTAACAGCCTCTGAAACTACTACTTACACTGATGACGTTTCCTCCACAACTTTATTTCAAACTCTAAAATATCCCATCAGCCCCTCCTTCCTCCCTCCTTTCATCTTCTCCTGCTCATTATAATGTTGTTAATAAACATTTTCTAAATCCTTCACCATCACCCAGTGTTTTTCTTCCTCCTCCTCCTCGTCCTCACCCCCCCTTCACTCCCACTCCTTGAAAGCTGAAGAAATCAGGACAGTTCAGCAGCGGAAGGGTTAAGTCGAACCGGGCCTCCTGATTGGCTGCCGGCCGGCGGTCTGAACCAGCCTACAGAAAAGAGGTAACCAGGCAACCTCAGAGAGGGAGAGAGAGAGGGAGAGGAAAGAAGAGGGGGCAGAGGAGCGAGAAGGGAAGAAGAAGAAAAAAAAACGCGCTGAAAGAAGCCTGGCATAGTTTTGTGGGGATTGTGGAAAAAGATGTAACGCAGCTCGGAAGCGCTCTCCCCGGGATGGAAAACTGGATTACTCTCCCTGCCGAAACCCACTGTGGATGTCTGAATGAACCAGGAGCAGATAACACGGGAATGAATGGATTCTAAAGCCTTTTCACAAAATGGGAACTAACTGTGCTCATTCTCGCTGTAGTGCAAAGGTAAGTGCGCCAACGCAAACAGCGTGATCGGATGCGGCACAAGTAGTGGCGGATGTCGTCCCGGTCCCTGCGCACGAGCTTCACAGAGTGTGTGTACTTTCACATCGGTGTGTGATAGTCAGTGTTTTTGGAGCTTGGAGGAGAGCCTGTGGATTCACTGCTGTCACTGCAATGAATTATCTATTGCTGCTGCCGCTGCTGGTGCATCGGGATTTTAGTGCGCGCATGTGTGTGTTAGTGTGTCTGCGCGTGTGTGAGTGTGTGTGTGTTTGGCCGGTGTGGGGGGAGTGACCCTGTTAGTGAAACATAGTGGTCAGGGGTTGTGTGATAGAGTGTGTGTGTTTGTGCGGGATGTTAGGCGGGAGGAAACCCGGTGCTTTTGCTGCATTTAGCATCTGTCTCCCCGGCGTCTGAAGATTCAGCAGCAGACAGAGAATTTACAGGCTGGTTGGATTTTATAAAGTGACAAAAACGGCTGGAAGTTTTCAGTATTTTACACAAATATATTTGCTGTTTAATGTGTACGTCTGAGCCGTTTTTTGGTGTGATACACTGCCCTTAACTGAAACACACAGAGACCAGGGGAGCCTGACTTTGGTGGTCGATGGTGACTTTTTAGTGACCTTATAATGATTTATGTCTTTTTTCATCTCCTTCCTGTTTAGTGGTGTGTTTTCTGACCTTTTTAAGTCATCATCCTGCTGTTTTTTCATTTCACTTTTTACAAGTGAATGGCCACACACCGGCCATTTACTTTTCTTCATGCTCCTTTATGCAGAGGTTAAAATAATGACCCTGGTTTTGTCCACTGAGAAAGGTTGGCTCACAGTGGGAGTGGAGTGAAATGAAGTGTAAGATGTACAGTGGAGGTTATACGGATGTTGGGTGGAAATACAATCAATGGTGTGCAGGCTATAGCTGCTGCTCAGTCACTGGGTTTGGGTTGATGGAGAGAGAGTGTGTGTGTGTGTGTGTGTGTGTGTGTGTGAGGGAAAGGGGAGCTGAATGGGCGACCCGGTCAGTTTGCTTTGAGGGGCCCATGCTCCGCTGCAGCTAAAAGCCGCATTAATCATGAAGCTGTGGTGCTCTGTAGACCCTCACTCTCTCCTGCTGTCTAACACACAGCCTGCATCAGCTTCAGCTGGTGTGTGTGTGTGTGTGCGTGAGTGTGTGAGAATGTCTACATGTTTAAAAGGGGGCTCCATTTGCAATAAAACCGCCACTCAGTGTTAATTTGTTGGGTTTGTTAGATGTTAAATCAGTGTGTCACTCACAAGCACCAGGTGCAGCCCAACCACCTGCCTGTATCTACAGTAACTGGTCATTTATTATCAAGTACTGTCTGTTTACTTGTGTTTTTCCAATTAGTAATACTTTGTAGTGAATCTCATGTTAGATGAAACCTTGTAGTTGTTGTAAACTGCATCTGAAGTTACTCTGCAGATTCAGATTTAAGACATAAAACATACATAATGAAACAAGATGCATCTTTACAGGTTAAAATACTACACATAAAAGTACTTTAAAATGTACTGTAAACATCTTTTTTACAGTAGATGAATCAATAATCCCTCAAAATGAGCATTTTTGGTGATTTTTACCATTTTACATTTATTTGCTTTCAACTGTAAAAGTAGAAATTTAAATTCAGGGCCCTTTTATTTTATTAATTAAAACTCTTGCTTTTGTGCTGCTGCTTTAACCGTAGGTACCAATCGTTAGACTTTTTTCCAATTCTTCCAAACAGGCCTTTTACTTCTGCCTGTATGGGCCCAGCAGGCGACTCCAGGGCGTCATAGTAACGCACCGAGTATTGTGTGAAAGAAAAGACTGTTCAAGGGTCTCTCTCTCTCTTTCTCTCCCTCTTTCAATCCTTGTCTCCGTCTGCTCTTCCTACCGCCTCAGCCCCCCTTCTTTTTCACTCGCTGTCTGTCACTCTCCACGACCCAGACTGCTCCTTGCAATTTATGCTTTTCCAGTGCAGAATTAGTGTGTCTTGAGTTTGTGGCACCATGAGGGAAGACAATGCTGTTTGGATGAATCTTGTACCAAATCTTTCACAGAAAAGAGCTTTCTGAGGCTGTGTAGTCTTGCCATCAAGAGATCAGTGTTGTGTTTGGTGTCTGAAGCTTTTAACAGCTTTTGCTAAAGTATGTTTGTAACTTTGAATCTGTATTTTAGTTGGAGACACGGTCCACCTCTGATATTTGAAAAGCCTTGTTTTTTGACTCCAAACTATTTCATGTTGCACAGAAACTCATATGACACCATGCTAATATCAGCACTAAAAATGATGAAAGTAGATGTGAAAAATTAAGCAAATAAAACAGATTGAGCTCATGATGTTTCTGTTACTACTTGTTTGGACACCACAGTCTCTTAAAACCAGAGGAAAAACCCAGTCTGGGTCCAGTTCAAACCATGTCTATGTCAAAATATGTCTAAATTAACTTTAATTGGACCAAACAGGACCAAAGACCAACGCATTATGTTTATTAATTGGGAAAAAATGGCATGAAATGAGAGTGAAAATAAATGTTTTCTCCTGTAATCTGTTTACACCAGTTGCACTGTAACCTCATCATTAACACCTAAGTTGCTGAGGCACCCCACTGACACTTGTTGCTATGGATACAAGTCCAAATCACAGTAAACTGACAGTCTTTTCAAGTTACCTTCTTGACGCCATGCTGGTTGTGTCTCAGTGTGCCTCATTTTTTTTAAAAAATCTGCTGTGATGACAGCAGTGAGTTTGCAGCTGCAGTTGAACTAAATTTGTGAAACAAAATCACAAACATTCATTAACTCAGTTTTCTGCCTCTTTGACCCTCTTTTTCTGTTTATCTGCAAGTATTTGACAGCAGAATGTCGAGACTACTCTCTCTCTGGGTCATTTCAGACCCAATTTCACCTGCTTTTGGTTCCATTTTGCACTTGTTCATAATTTAATGGATAGTGCCATAACATGGATATATTAATCATACTTTCTAGGTCGACTACAAGTCTTTTGTAGCAGTGAAACCTTCCATCAGGGTGAATTTTCAGTCAGCTTCTGGGTAAATATTACAAATACAGATTAATTACTTTGATTTTTCAGTTCAAAGGTGAACTGCGGTGTAAATGTAATCTATGTTTGATTCCTTCTAAACAGTGTTCACTCACAAAGAGCTCTGCAAACCTGTCCTCCCCATCATTAGGAAGCTCATTCATGCCCCGTATCATAACATGCTGTCATTATTACTCTCCTTTTGGCTACAGAATTACACAGCTGCTATACACTTTTCTCCTCCTGACATTTTCTATGCTTCCTTTTTCTCCCCTCTCTTCTCTAAGTTAAGTCCAGTGCACTGGGGTTTTCTCAGCTCAGCTCTGACTCATGACTACTCCATGGTTATCTTCTCAGTATGAGCTAAACGTGTTGCAAAGTGCTGCATTCTTCTTAAAGGGACTCCTGTGTCATAGATAGAATTATTGTGCTATTAAAACAGTAATAAATAATGTATGCCTGCCCTGCTGAGGCATTTTAAACAAGCTGTAACGTGTTAAATAATGCTATTTTTTGCAGTAGGCGTTCCAGAGTTACAGACAAAAGATAGAGAAATTGACTGGCTCTTGGCTGGCTGCCCTCCCCATTGATCCACATGCTGTGGTGTGTGTGTGCGTGTGAGACATTCTTTCAGATATAATTGGCATCGAGAATATCTTTTCAGCCTTCTGGGAGCCTGTGTGTACATACAGTGTGGTCACTATTTCCTGGTCTTTATTAACTGTGAGGAAAATGGGATGTGTGCAAATCGTTATTCATCACACACACACACACACATGCACACGGGGCTGTAAGAGAGCAGGCCAGTCCATCCAGAGGTGCAGATCAAGCTGCCAGCTAATCTGCGTCTGCAGTCTGTAATCTGTAATCTTCTTAAAAACACTCGCAATCTGTCCGCACCGTTGGGATTAGCATCTGCAGACACAATAACAGTGCACATGCACACACACATGCACACACACGGTTTTCTCTGCCCACAAAAGTGACCTGCTGGGGCTCTGCTTTTGCGTCCCAACCCTTCAGTTTCAGACTGCAGTATGACTGTGAAATGGAATAAGCACATAATTAGAAGGGAAATGCTGTATATAATTACAGTTGACTGGTTGGTTATAAGTTATATAACATATATGCATCACCAAGTTCAATTAATGTGCTTACAATCATAAGCATGTGGACTTTTTAGAACATGTATCAGAAAAAAGTTAGATTTGGATGACAGTGAATTACAGTTACTGGCTCTGTGCAGGTTTATATTGTATCAGGTAATAAAATGTCTTTCCTATTCACATCAAGCCTCAATCCAGCACTTTGCTTCTCTGTGCTTCATCCACATCTTTAACCTCACTGTGCCCTCCTGTGATTTTATTCATCTCCGTCGTTCTCCACCTCCGTCCTCCTCCTGCAGTCTCTTTCTCTCAGCATCCCTCTACGTCTCTCTTTCCTCCCCTCTCCCTCTCCCCCTCTCTGCCTGTGGCATTGCTTCGGGGATCCTCTTGTTTCAGATGAGATGTTGATTATGGAACTGAGACTCTTGAGTCCCCCCCCCCCTTTTTTTCCCAGCATACATTCACCTCACCATTATTTCATATCATCATCATTACATTTTCTTCCATTTCCCTCTCACATCCAGCCGTGCACATCCGGTCCTCCTGGTCTTTTCTCCCTCCACTGAGCTCCACTTTGGGGTGAAATCACAAAGGTATTCACTTTGTTAATGAGTTTTCACAGCAAACAAAAGCACTTTAGAGAAGGCATTTGCAGGAGGCAAAGACACACAAACATGCACACACACACACACACACACACACACACACACACACACACACACATACACAGACAGAGTCCCCCGTGGGGCAGAAGTGCAGTCAGAGGGTCAAATCAGTTTGG